>CP141147.1:20098000-20698000 GCA_035235625.1 Saururus chinensis | reverse complement strand
TGTTTTCCTACTAAAAATTAAAATAAACCCAAGAAATTGTTTGCTTAAAGCAACCCATCACATAAACAAAATCAAAGAAAACCGAAGACAATAAACTTTACACTAATAAGAAAACATTAAAACTTACAGATCCTAGAGAGACCTAGCATTAGAAAAGATCTTCAAGACAAGAAGAGCATACATATGGTTAACTCACATTGAGGGAGCCTGAACTGCTACTTAGAACAAATTTTTTGTCCCTTCCATTCTATTATGCTCATTTTGACTTCTGTGTATGTACTATGATTTCATTGGTTGTATTTTATCTTTGAGGGGATTGTTATCAAAATCCTATCTTGGTTTTCAAAATGTATATACACCCCTCTCAAGGTTGTCATACATGCGAACCTATCATGTGTACCTTTGCATAAGTCACACATCCTTTCATAATTTTCATACGTATGAACCTATCAAGTTTTTCCTTGCCTTTGGCAATCTCTTTCAATTTTGAACTTGAGGTTTTCAATTCTTCTTCTAACAATTCAATTTTCTCAAGGAACTTGATATTTGTTGATATCACATAAGGATTTGTCATGCACAAGTAGAGAATTTTCATGTTCCATAGCACAAAATTTAGCTCTTAGCATCTTCAATTCATCAAAAACATGATTATTCCTACTCACAATAACATTTGAAACAAAAAAAAGACAAAGTAAGCATATTTTTGAATTCCATGAGAACCAAAATCACAATCGAGCCTTAATCACACGTGAAGAATCATAGAATTATTTCAATAACATCAATTACGACTTGTTGGTTTGGGAGCTGTGTGTGACATAGACAAACTGAAAAAAATAAAGTGTCTCTAACTTGCTCTTAAGTTACTAGATTTATCTTCCTCTTTTAAACAAAATAAACCTGAATTTTTGTGACATCCCGTGTTCCGATTACGCTTAACCCAAAAAGGTTAGTGGTAATTATAGAATTTCAGTTAAAAATTAAGGGGCTTTAAGGTATAAAACTCTTGTATCTAGTTAGATCTCGAAGTAACAAGCGTAACAAATCGAAGAACATGCAAATCAGAGGTTAGGAACAAAAGTTATGACCTTGGGAAGCGTGTCACATAGGCAGGTCCCACTTTGAAACAGTGAGATAACCTATACATGTGTGGTCTAGTTTCAAAGGGTTTGTCAATACGAGTCTATTGGTACCAAGAACGCACGATTCCGACTTCGGGATAAAAAGTTATCGCATTTTGAAGTTAAAATTGTATTTCGATTAAAATAAGAATAAAATAAAAAATTGATGACGTCAGCAGAATGGGCCGAGCCGCCATGTTGACGCGCTGAGTTGCGCCACGAGATTGCGGCCGTTCGCACGTTGGATCGCACAGTCCAGTGCGCGATGCGCGTCGACGCTGGAGCCGCGCCGCGGACGCGCGGCTCCGTTCCGCGCAACACGTGCGGCGCGCGTAAGCGCATTGGCGCGAACCGCCATTCTGCGCGATCTATTCAGAACATGCCACATGGCACGTGCACCTGCGCGCGCATATGCCTTCTTCCGTCCGCTCACATGCTTTTCTCTTATAAATTGTCATTTCGGTTCATTCTTCTAGAGGAGTTTCGGGAGTCATTCTGTATCCGTTTTCTCCCGTTCAAAAAGCGTTCTTAGCTAATTCGAGGGTGTTCTACACAATGGAAGTGTCCATTCTTTGAGTTATCAACCCTCTATAAGGGAAACATCCCGGGGCAAGGGGAGGTTCTGTCCGCCGCCTAAGGGCGCGGAAAGGGTAAATTGTCTCCGGGTAAGGGGAGGTTCTATCCGCCGCCTATGGGCGCGGAAAGGGTAAAGTGTCTCCGGGTAAGGGGAAATTCTGTCCGCCGTCTACGGGCATTGAAAGGGTAAAGTGTCTCCGAGTAAGGGGAGGTTCTGTCCGCCGCTTATGGGCGTGGGAAAGGTAATGTGTCTCCGGGTAAGGGGAGGTTCTGTCTGCCACCTACGGGCATGAAAAGAGTAAAGTGTCTCCAGGTAAGGGGAGGTTCTGTCTGCTGCCTACGGGCGCAGGAAGGGTAAAGTATTTTGAAGTTAGAGGAGGTTTTGGCCACCGTCTCCGGATCAGAATGGGAGGACACCCTGAGGAAACGAGCAACTCCGAACGTTGCCACTTCCGGAATTGCAAGGGAGTACGCTTTTCTGACCGTATAGTTTAATATGATTTATATGAATGCACATCTTAATTAGTAATATACTAATTAAGATATATAATTTGCTGATCTGATAAATGCTGATATGTTCCTATTTAATCCACTTTGATTTATTCTGTTGTGATCTGAAATGCTCTGTTGTGATTTGACATGTTTTGATCTAATGTGACCGGTATGGTCGGATGAAATCTGATATGATCTGATATGATCTAATATGCTATGTAGTGTGTGTTCTGCTCCGCTCTAAGATAGAGTGAGATGTGTATTTTGTTAGTATTTTGCTCACCTATGTGAGATGTGTATTTTACTGATTTATTGGCTTCTATTTGACTCCGACGATTTATAAGATTTCTGTCTGATTCCGAATGATTATTCGGATATAAAGATATACATATTTTAACGAATATGATTTTGTGATTCCTGATGCATGTATTAGCCATTAGGCAGAACTATGTTCGGATCCGATCGTATTGGAATAACGTGAGAGATGGTATCCAATATGTAAGTAGGCAACCAATGATAAAATAACATTGGCCCAATCCAAATTAGTTATAAATTAGGTTTGTTCTGACCTATGCACAACGCAACACTAAAGCTCATAGTGCGTAGAAGAATGTTATGACTCTCGTACTTAGTGTTTGTAGCTCCTGGTCAGTCAGTTTTAATTTTTCCGCTGATTTTATGAACTCCGATTCTGTCTTCTGAGCTAACATCCCGGTCTGGGTTGGGTTTACCAAGTCGGGGTGTTACAATTTTATTAAAATTAACATGTCTAATTCCAATATGTTCTAACGAGAATTTTGCAATCAAATTAGGAAACAAACACATAAGAATTTTTATGTAGAAACCCAACTGGGGAAAATCTACTCGACACTCTATCCAGATCAACTTTGCACTGTGTAAACTTGAGATTATAGAATTATCGATTATAAAGACAAAAAATTCCTTCTTTTTTGTCAAATGGCTGTTCTCCACACCACTTTTGAATTCTGAATCAACCACTTGTTGGTTGCTTACTGTCATAGCTTGATCTTTTCCTCCTTTGTGCTCTTTGATTGAAGTTGATCTTTCATCTCCTCCTTAGAACAAATCTTCTATTGTCTTGATCTTCTTAGCCACAATCTTCAACAAACACCATGCCTCACATATGTTTTTTTTCTCTAATCTCATCTCTAATCACTCTTTATTATTTATAGTTGAAATTTTCTCATTCTAAAAGATAACTTTCTCAAAACTCCATTAGAACAACTCCATACCAGCTTTCTAGGTTTTCTATGTCTTCTTTGTTCCTCCATCACATCCCGATCACTTTATATAGGCTCCCAAGTCCTAAAAGAAATAAGACTCCAATTAGGAATCTAAACCAAATTGGAAAAACTTAATTTAGGCAACCTTCAACTCAATCAATCGATCGTTTCTACAGGGCGATCGATCAATCCTTGTTATTTTCCCCTCACGACGCTTTCATCGATTGATCATTTAACCATGTTATCAATCGCTAACTCTCGACTTCATTTTGCACAATGTTTATGGGTGCCGATTAATCATTCACACAAGCAATCGATCTTTCATACAATTTTCAGAGGTTCTGTTACAATTCATTAGTCATCGATCGTTCCATTTATGCGATTGATAGTTTTGACTAGTTTTTGATTTTTATATTTTAATATCAAAACCTTCAATCCTCACCATTCTTTTACCTAAGGTTTCTTTTACCCTAAATTGTATGAGTGTGATGGGTGTACATGTTTTTACCCTAAAACATGGATTTGAGTCTTCTTTTCATTCCACCCTTAAAAGTCAATCTTCAGATTGCAAACTGAATTAAAATACACATTTCATAACATTGTTTTGATCACGACAATAAGTCAATACATGATATAAGGACACCTATGTTCTTACAATCTCCCTATTTGGTTGTTTCATGACAAAATACTACACCATCATCTAAAATAAGAAAAATTGCAACTCTATAATGCATAATCAGATTTAGATAGATTATCTAACAATGACTCTCACCCATAATCTATAATTATCTAATCTTATTGTGGTGTGGTCTTCAACTTGTATATCACAAACTAGAACATACCCGTATACTACTGTATTATGAAACAAATAAATATGTTCAAGTATGTAAAAGATTAATCATCATAACGAAATTATAATTTTTTGTTGTTTTATCAATTCAACCTAGATCTTCTTTGTCAAACTTTCTACCTCAAGACTTAGGGTTTTTTCCAACCCAAAATTTCCCTTTTTTAGTCACAAATTGACAAAAGGAAATCGAGATACATAAGAAAAACATTGGAAAAAAAATTAGAAATTTAATTTGAACCCACATTTAGAATCAACGTCGAGGAGAATTACGTAAACAACATTATGGGAAAAAGGTGTGTTGTTAACCATATAACATTATCAATTTGTGAACTTACTACCCAATTTTCATAATAACATACCATATGCATCCCACATTAGAATAACATAATTTGATTAGCCACTCAACCAAAAAATCAGAATTTCAAGTTCCAAGTCTCATAATAAGATAAGATGCACAAATGTTTTACTTTAAGTAAATGACGATACTATAATCATTCAAAACAATTACCAGGATAGGAATAGATAATATAGTAAAAAATAACCTTCCTCCAATACTTTGGCAAATGAGTCCATCGAGAAACTTGGCCCTTGCTCACATTCCATTTGATCATTGATTTCATTAAATGAGTAAGAAATACAACCAGTGATAAAAAATCTATTTCTATTGTTGTCATTCTCTATGCCCTTTGCCTTTTTCAAATTTTAGACTTTTTCATTCTTTCATTATGGGGCTTTCAATGGCTTTTACTTAGTTATCTTGACCTTGTAATATATATTTTTTCAATCTAATCCTTTTCAAGTGTTAAGGGGATGGTAGCTTTCACACTAACACAAGATATCTCATGTAGGCAGCCCTATCCATCATCTTTATGAGAAATGATAATGTTTACATCAAGTGTATAAAAGAAAATATAAACATATCAAATCACAACTATCATGCAAAGGAATCCAAACTGATCAACTACTTTATACTACCTCATAGTATTAGAGTCAAGAAGCTAATAAATCATAATGTACATTTTTTTTATCAGTAAAAAGATATGGGGGGGATACCCCCTTTCATTAAAGCACCATGGGAATTACATCAAAGAGAAGAAAATTCCCTTAGTGAGTACTAAGTCTTTCAGTAAATCAACAATGCATAAAGTATTATTATGAATCTTAAAATTCTACCCAATTGAAGTTCAACTAGTCATCTTGATTTAAGATTGTATTCATCATGCATTACATGTGTGACCCACTATTGTGTAATAATTTCATAATTCAAGTGTGTTTCATATGATATGCCAGCTATATGATTAGCACACAAACTCATTTTTTTCTTTTCATTTGTTTTTTTGAACCTTTTTTTAAAACAAATTAGCTAAACTCTAAATAAACTAAACTATCAAAAACTTCATAGATGAAAAACATGAGTTTTTGTCTTGTTTGATGTCCCAAAAGATTTTCATTCAAAAAAATGGACAAAAACCTTTTATGAAATTACTCAGGGCAAGCAAGTCTAATGACTTTTCTAAGGTTAATAAACTTGTTGAAATCCAATCATTTTTTGAAAATCTGTTCTTAGTTAACAATTTAATCCTCAACTAAATATCGAATAAAATGATGTCTAATATCAATATGTCTTGTACGATAATGTTGAAAATAATTTTTAGAATTTTTAATTGAACTTAGATTCTCACAATATAAATTTATTTTTCCTTGACATACTCCATAGTCAAATGACATCCTTTTTATCCACATTAGTTGTATACAGCTACTACCAACAACTATTTATTCAACTTCTATACAACTATTTATTCAACTTCTATAATTAATAAAGAAGCATAATTTTGTTTTTTAATACATCAAGAAACTAAGAAATTTCCTACATAAAAACATCCACCTGAAGTACTCTTATCATTTATATTTCTACCTAATCAGCATTGGAAAATCCTACTAGTTCAGAAGTAGTGTCAAATGGAAACCAAAAACTAAATCTTGCAGATCCACTCACACTTTTTATTATCCTCTTAACAATAATCATGTAGGATTCTTTAAGATCAGCTTGATATTTAGCACATACTCCACACTTAAGCAAATATCTGGGCAACTGGAAGTTAAGTACAAAAGACTATCATTTATACTTTCTAGCTGATTTACCTATAACACCTTTACTTAACTTGATAAAAGGAGACATATGTGTCTTAACATGTTTTGCATCTTAAAGCCCAAACTTCTTCACCAAGTCTTTAACAAACTTTGACCGTGAGATGAAGATTCTAGAATCAGTTTGTTGTACCTGCACACCCACAAAATAAGTTAGTAAACCTTTCGCACTCATTTTAAATTCGTTAATCATCTCTTTTGCAAAAGCTTTGGCAAGCTTATCATTTGTATAACCAAAGATAATGTCATCCACATAGATCTGTGTCATCACAACATGCTTTTATACTTCTTCACAAATAATATCTTGTCAACATGTCCTCTTGTGTAACTATGTTTTGTTAGATATTGTGTCAATCTATCATACCATGCTCTTAGAGCTTGTTCAATCCATAGAAAGTTTTCTTCAACTTATACACTTAATCAGGATGATGAGGAAAAATACTCTTGACATCTATTTGATATATTTTAAATTTTAAATGACTAGTCATAACAAGAAGCAATCTAATAGATTTATGTCTAGTAATAGGAGCAAATGCTTTATCAAAATCAATGTCTTCTACCTGTGTGCAACCTGGACCAACTAATCTTGGTTTGTTTCTTACCACATTACCTTCTTCAATTAAATCCACTTTGTACCTATGACATTGCATTGCTTAGGTCTAAGGACAAGAAACTATACATCATTCCTTGCAAATTGTCCTAGTTCCTCATGTATTATATTTATCCAATTCTCATCCTGAAGATCTTCATCAATTTTCTTTTGATCAGTAAGAGATACATAAGCAGAAAAATTTATTTGTTCTTCCAACTGATGTCTTGTTCTCACTCCTTCATTGAAGTCACCAATCACATTGGTTTAAGGATGATCTTTTTTAACTCAATTAGGTACTTGACTAGATTGATTTTGTGGTTTGTGCTCTTCTTCTTGGACCTCACTTTTATGTATGTGACCAACATGCACTTCCACATATTCTTGTTCTTTATAGTCTGCATCACTCAATACATTAGCATAATCATCACAATCATAGCAATCATCAAATTTTTTATTTTCTTTTCCCATGTTGAATGTTTTGATTTTCAAAAAATTGTGCATCATTCATAACCACATTAAAAGAATCCATGACCATTTGAGTTATTTTGTTAAAACCCTTATATGTCCTCCTTGTCAAATAATATCTAAGAAGAATTCTATCCAAAGAATATCCAAGATGAATTCCATCATCACTCTTGCTATCATATTTTTCTAAGGCTTCCCTATCTCTTAAAATACAACAAGGACTTCTAAAGATTAAAGTATTTAACCGTGTATTTTTTTACCTCTCCACAACTCATAAGGGGTTTGGACTATACCAAGTCTTAAATAGACTCTATTGAGGGTGTATGTTGTAGTGTTCATAACTTCTGCTAAAAAAATGTTTAGTCAAATTCTTCTCATTCAGCATAGCCCTAACAATTTCCTAAATAGTCTTATTTTTCCTTTTAGCTAATCAATTTTGTTGAGGAGTTTTTGGGGCCAAGAACTCATGATGAATTCTATGTTTATCACAAAACTCTTTAAATCTAAAGTCAGTCAATTCACCACCTCTGTCACTTCTAATATTTTGAATGTGCAGACCACTTTTATTTTATATGGTAAGGGCAATTTTTTTGAATGCCTCAAAAGTATCTAACTTTTCTTTAAGAAAATCTACCTAAGTGAATCTTTATAGGTCATCCACCATCACCAACATGTACTTTTTATGGACCAAACTAGTTGTTTGTATTGGTCCCATAAGGTCCATGTGTATAAATTCTAATGATCTCTTGATTCCAACATGTTTCAATTTTTATGATGGGACTTTGATTGTTTACCCTTTTGACAAACACACGACATACAAAGTTTTCAAGAATTTTCAAAATATGGGCACCTTTGATGATTATTTCCTTTGTTATTTTTGTTAAATCTCTAAAATTCATACGTCCTAATCTTTGATGTCCCAAGTAAGTATTGTCAAACATGTACAAGTTTGAAAAGTAAAAACTATCAAACAAATAACAATTCTAATGTACTCTTAAACCTTTCACACAAGCCGTTCCATATTTCTCAATGATGTAAAAAGACTTCTTTGTAAAGTTGATGATAAAACTAGTCACAAATTTGACATTTTCTCAAAAGATTAGTTTTCAAACCACTCACATACAAAGCATTATCAGAATCATGCAATCAAAAACTTTCAAAGTGCCTATCCTATCTATTTTTATAGTACTTTTTTCAAAGGTAACTTTGCTATCATATTTCTCTATTAAATTAGTAAACCTAGATTTGGTATTAGTCATATGCTTTGAACATCCACTATGTAGGTACCACATGTTAGAATATAGAGTTTTCATGGTGGTGTACACTATAAGGCATTTCACATTCTCTTTATTTACTCAAATTGTCTTTGTTTTTACAAACTCTTAAATTTTACCCAAATTTTTATCATGTTTTGCATTCTCAATTGTTTTTTTATTCACTTTTTGTTCTTTCTGATGATAACCATTATGAGCAAACTTATGAGAATATTTGAGTGAATCATGTTTGTGAGCCCTAAGTCTAAGACTTTGAACAGTTGTACTAATTCCCTTAAGTTTCTTCGAATACATGTGATTTGTCAAAGCAAGGCAATTTTAACATTATCTCTCACAAGTTGTGGTTTCTTCACTGATTTGTTTTTATTTGGCTTAAATTTAGTCACTAATTCCTTCTTATATAAATTTTTTTCAAACAAAGGTTTAGAAATTGAGATACTAGTTCCGTTATCATTTAAATTTTTAGCCTAAACAAATTTAGTGATTCCCAGGGAATTTATATTCTTATGTACAACATACCCTAAACCACTTTTATCACAACCAAATTGTCCACAAGAGAGAATTTTATCAAATTTTTCTTTACCTTTTAAACTGTTTCAATTTTGAACTTATGGTTTTCAATTCTTCTTCCAACAATTTAATTTTCTCAAGCAACTTAATATTTTTTATGTCACGTAAGAATTTGTCATGCACAAGTTAAGAATTCCCATGTTCCAAGCACAAATTTTATCTCTTAGCATCTTAAATTCATCAAAAATATTATTATTCCTAGCCACATTAAAATTTGAAATAAATAAAGACAAGCTAAGCATCTTTTTAAATTCCATGACAACCAAACTCACAATCGAGCCTTAATGACAAGTGAAAAATCTTGGCATGATTCCAAAAATCTTAGCTACTACTTGTTGGTTTGTAAGCTATGTGTGTAGCATAGATAAATGAAGAAAAATAAAGTGCTTCTAACTCCCAATTAAGTTAGAAAATTTATCTTCTCCTTTTAAATAAAATAAACCCAGATTTTGTTCAAATTACCATGCCTATTTCCAATGTGTTCTATTGAGAATTTTGCAATCAAATAGACAATAATTTTTACATGGAAATCTAATGAGGGCAAAATCATGGGACACTGTCCAAATCAACTATACACTATGTAAACATTAGATTATAGAATTACTGATTATAAAAATGAAAGGCTCTATATTTTTCCTCAAACGACCAGTTCTCCACACCACTCTTAAATTTTGAATCAACTACTCGTTAGTTATTTATTGGTCATACCTTGATATTCTCCTCCTTAGAATGAATCTTCTATTATCTTGATCTTATTAGCAACAATCTTCAGCAACACCATGTCTCACATGTGTTTTTCTACTCTAACCTCACCTCTAATCACTTTTTGATTTATGGTTGAGAGTTTCACATTCTAGAAGACAACTCTCTAAAAGCTCCATTAGAGTAACTCCGCATAGGCTCTCTACATTTTCTAATCATTTCCACATGGCAATTGATCGATCTCTGTTCTTTTTCCCTCACGACTCTTCTAACAATCGATCGTTTAACCCTGCGATCGATCGATAACTCTTGGCTTTGTTTGACATAGTGTTTTCAGGTTCCAATCAATCATTCATAGATGCGATTGATTGTTCATATAGCTTTCGGAGATTCTCCTACAATTCATTAGCGATTGATTATTCCATTATGGCAATCATCTTTCTGACCCATTTTTTGATATTTTTATATTCACACCTCTAATTCTCACCATTCTTTCACCTAAAGTTTTTTTTACCCTGAAGTGTGTGAATGCAATGTATGTGCATGTTTTTACTCGTCGAAAACATGGATTTGAGTCTTCCTTTAGTTCCACCTTCATAAGTCAATCTTCATATTGCAAACTGACTCAAAATACACATTAACGACATTGTTTTGATCATGACAATAAGTCAATACAAGACATATGAACACTTATGTTCCTACATGAATTGTGAACTAAATGAAAGTAACTCACTTAGTCAAGCTTTCCAATCTTTCTATGGAAATGTTCTCCAAACAAATGTGAAGGAGATAGGAAAAATGGAGAGGGGACACAATCAATTTATAGTGGTTTGCACTCTAAGACTCTTTAAATGCTATATCCACTCTTGTGATAGATAAAGTGCTCAATCCCCACTTAGCCAATGATCTAACGCCCAACATAGCATTTACAACTTGAGATGAGCTCCTTAAGTTCCCTTGAACTCAATAGCTTACACTAACCTTTGAATCCAATGGATGACACACTCCCTTGATTATTAGCTCTAATGTAGAATTGCCCTTGAATTCTACTTCCCTTCAAGAAGGGATCATCACTGTTAGAATTTGTGTCTGATTGAGGCCAACATAAAAAATCCTCCTAAGTTTTGAACCCCCCATGCAACATGGGTATAGGTTTTAGTGGGTTGTTGGGATTGAGCCCAAGCCTATTATGAGAATGAATGGGAATAGTAAAGTTGTAGTGGAAGAGAAGGTGAATAGTCCCACAGTGAAAGCAATAATAGTTTGTGGCTAGTATATATAAGGAATAGGATTGACCTTATATTCAAGCCCCAAGGGATGCCCCATTTTTGTGGTGCAGAAAGAGCTTGAACTCTAGGTGATTCGGCTTGATCCAACCCATGGGATGTTCCAACCACACATATGCATACGCATTCCCTGTCGTCTGCCTGGCTCCACTCTTCATGGTTTGGGTCAGATCTCATACTGTTCTGGGTTGGGTTCATTAGAAAACGAAACCCATCTTTTTTGGACTAATTTGGCTGTAATTAATTAATTCTAATTAATGTTTTACTAATTAAATATCTCTTCATATTTTTATGGTTGCAGTCTTGTCTATACCATTGTCATATCGATCTACATGTATCATTATCAAAGCCGAGTTGACTTGGGAAGTTTTTGGAATTACAAAGAAGTTTTAAAACTACAGAATATATCAAAAGATCTTACACTTTTGATACTTATGACCCAATAATTTACATATACAAATGAATACATAATACTACAAAAGCGTGCTTAATTCAAGCTTACTTATGTTGCATTTATTCATCATCAAAACCTACTTGCTACCACCTTCTTCTTTGTGATGTGGACATTGGTTTACATAATCATTTTGTAATGTTGGATAGCTGTCCAACTAATCCTTCACAAATCTTGGCAATCTCAACAATATTAGTTGATTCACTGTCTGATAGGTAGACAAATGGCTTGATTGATCATGACTAATCATTGGCACACAATCAACCAACAAAATGATCATTCTACCTTTACACAAGTTTAAGTGAGTAACATGTTATAAATTCATATACTGAAGTGAAGATTGTTGGCTTTGAGTGTGACGATTCAAGGCGAGTAGCATTACAAAACCTAGCTGCCACCACCACCAATTTCATGTCGAGACCAAACACATTATCATTAGGTACCACTATATTGATAACTAATTGAAGAGGATATTACCTAGAGAGTAAAATGGATATGTTCACTAAGGTTGTACCTAGTAAGAAGTAGAGGTTTTGTTCAACCTCAATAGGCTTGTAGTTTGTGGCCCAAGTCTTGTCGCAACAATTAATTCAGTTGGGGAGTTTAGAGATTAGACATGAGGACTATCATCTTCAAGTGGAAGGATGTAATGATTAGAATAATGCAGTGGCAGATTGTTGATTTGGTGGAGCTTGATGATTGTAAAAAAGCTGCAGAAGAATTGAACTGTGTGTTGTGCAATCTATTAGTGAAGTATACAATCGATCATACATTGGAAGAAATACTAACTACATTTTCTTTTCTTATTACAATTGACAAGGTTTGGCCGTGATTGATCCCCTTCACATATGATCGATCAAAAAATTGCAAAACTAAATTGGAAACTTCCTAATTTGTGCCTATTTGACTACTAATTCTATTCCATCTTTGGGCTCTCACTACCCTGTGTAAATGGGTGTTTTGGAACCATTTCGGTTGTAAGAAGAAAATCTTTTGTAGTTGAAAGTGGGAGAGAGAGTTGGGGTGATTAAAGGTGTATTATCATAATTTCATGTGAGAAACTGTTATAAACCTATTATAATTTCTAATTAATTATAGTAGATTTTCAATTTGTTGTATGTGAAAGTTATACATCTCATGAACCATGGCTAAATCTGTCTTCTAATTTTCTTCTTTGTCTTCTAATGAACCATCTCTTGATTGTGGTGTTTTCTCTATTTTTGTAAAATTGTTGTGCATATTGTTTGTACAGGGGCATATGGTACTGATTATGATTCACATTCACTGGAATAGTCATAACTAAGGACCGAGTTTGATATGACCCCTAAAACCTTAACAAACCAATCTTGATATATCCTAAAAGTTATCTCATCAAGAATGTACATGGATAGTAATTCCAACTTGCCCGGTACTTGACTTTGTGGTTCATGTTCGTGTCTCAAATCGGTGCATCACTTATGCCCACTTCTTCACATGCTTAAAGAAAAGTATTTAAGGAAAATAATGTTCACAATGTGGAGAGAAATATCGATTTCATTCATTGAGTTTACCAAAATGTGTGGTCATTACACAACAACCCATGTTTTGTGTTGGATGGAGACATGATAAGTTTATTGATGTTTTTTTACTTTTCATAATTGTGTTTGATGGGTACTTTCTATTCAATCTTGTTTAGCGATTTTACTCAATTTCTTACAATTTTATGTTAATCATTTGAAGTATGTTTTGGAATAAAAATGCACTTTTTGTTGTTCTAGTAAGGTGAAAATAGAGTTGGGAGGTTTTGCATTTTAATGTGTCAAATCTTTATTAGTTTTTGGTAGAAGATTCAATTTTTTTTTCAAATTTTTGCCCACATGGATGATGATTAGAAGATACAAGTTCCAATCTTGATTCCCAAGTCAAGTGTGTATTCCTATCTTGGGTTGGGTCTATTGATTTTGGTTCTTATCTTGGGCAAGGTTTGATTCTTAGGATTTACTCAAATAACAAGGAGAGTCAACTGTCCCTTTCTCCATTGTTAATACACTGGCAAGAATACATGTACATTGTGCATATCAATACAGATTAATTAAGAATAAAATAAAATAAATTGGAGATAAAGAGTGAATTAGAGAGAAGTCTCCCTTACATGCTACAATTACAATAGGTGATTATAACATCTCAATGAACATAAATCACATACACATATTTATAAGCACTATACTAGCCCAAATACACTCATAGTATGAGCCAATTTTCTTTCCTCTTAAGATTGTATTAATTAAGAAATTTTTATTAAATAATAAATAAAAACATATCTTATTATAAGTAGGGAATCCTTATAGATTTTGGAGTTGATAGTACCATAAAGATAAATAGAATAGCCACACTAAGAGTTTTTGGATAAATTAGTTTTAATGTCTTATATGTAAGTAGTGTAAAAGCTAATCTCTTAAGCATTAGTCAAATTTGTCATTCTGGATTTGTTGTAGAATTTACAAAGAAAATATATTTTATCATTAATAAATTTAGAATGACTTGTGTTAAAGGTATGAGAGCTCATGATAATTATTTTTTACTTGATCCTGTTTATTTTGATACCTTGTCTTTGTTTGATAATACTTATTTGTGGTACCAAAGAGTATGACATTTAAATTTCAGAGATTTGACAAAAGATAACAAAAAATAAGATCATTAGAGGTTCCATAATTTTAATAATTCTTTAAAACATTTTATGTGGTGCTTGTCAAAATCACAAGAAGATGAAACATGTGAAGACAAAGAGACCTTCATAGCTAATACACATAGACCTCATGGGACCTATGCAAACAAATAGCTTAGGTGGAAAGAAGTATATCTTGGTGATAGTAGATGACCTATCAAGATTTATTTTGGTAGATTTTCTTAGATAGACGTTAGATACTTTTGAAACATTGAAAACTATTGTTCTGACCATACAAAATTTGAGTAGACTAAACATTGAGACCATTAGAAGTGACAGATGAGGTGAAATTATTAATTTTGGGTTTAAAGAATTCTATGTTAAGTTTATGATTCACCATGAGTTTTTAGCCTCTAAAACCCTATAATAAAATCGAATTTTTGAGAGGAAGAACATGACTATTTAGGAGATGGCTAGAATGATGCTCAATGAGAAGAACTTAGGCAAACATTTTTTGGCAAAAGTTATGAGCAATGCTATAAACACCCTTAATAGAGTTTATTTGAGACATGGTACAGTCTAAATTCTATATGAGTTGTGGAGAGGAAAGAAACTCACTGTTAAGCACTTTATTATCTTTGGGAGCCCTCGTCACTTTTTGAGAGATAGAGAGGCTTTAGGAAATTTGATAACGAGAGTAATGACATGATCTTCTTTGGTTATTCTTTAACAAGTAGGGTATATATGTGTTTAATAAAACAACTCAAAGTGACATAGAATCTTCTAATGTGATAGTGCACGATGTACAAATCTTTAAGGATCAAAAGGCTCAATATGAGAAAAGAAAACAAAAGGTAGATGATTGCACTGATTTTGATAATTTACCTAATGTTCTTAGTGATGCAACTTGGAAAGAATAGGTACAGGTGGAAATTTATGATGATGATCATATCTATGACTCTCAAGCTCATGATGATGCACAAGAACTACAAATTCAACATGGTTAAGTACCTAATTGGGTTCAAAAATACCATTGTCAAACAAATACGATTAAAGATATCAATGAAGAGTGAGAACATGACATCCATTGGAGGAAAAACTAAAATTTTCTTATTATGTATCTCTCACAAAACTAAAGAAGATTGATGAAACTCTTTAGGATAAAAATTAGATCAATGAAATACAAGAATAATTAGGTCAAATCATATGAAATGATGTGTTGTATCTTATTCCAAGACCTAAACAATGTAATGTGATAGGTACAAAATAGATATATAAGAATAAAACAGATGAACAAGGAAATGTAGTCAGAAATAAAGTCTGGTTGGTTGTTTAAGGGTACACATAGATGGAATGCATGAATTTTGGTGAGACATTTGCTCCGATTTCAAGACTTGAGTTTATTATATTATTTTTTCCTATGACTTGTCATTTAAAATTCGAGGTATATCAAATGGATGTCAAGAGTGATTTTTTGAATGGGAACTGAAAAGAAAAAAGTGTATGTAGAACAACCTAATGGTTTTGTAGACCCTCATCACCCAATTTATGTATATAAATTAAATAAAGCTTTATATGGATTGAAACATGTTCTATTGGCATTGTATAAAAGTTTAACATGATATTTAACAAAGTAAGTCTATGCAAGAGGTGGTGTTGATAAAAAATTATTCATTAAGAAGTTTGGAAAACATAATGTAATGACATAGATCTTTGTTGATGATATCATTTTTGGGTCTACCTATAACAAGCTTGTCAAAACTTTTGCAAAATAGATAAGGAATTTGTTATTTTCTTTATTTGTAGATATAACAAATATAGTCAGCAATCTTTATCTCACAATTAAATTTTACAAAAACTTTTGTGAAAAGGTTTGTATTGCAAGATACAAAACATGTTAAGACTTCTATGTCCCCTCATGTCAAGTTTAACATGAATGTCTTAGGTAAATATGTTGATTAAACTATATATAAAAGCATGATAAATATTCTTATATTTAACTAGCCCAAATATTATCTCAATATAGATGTAAAAGGATCTGCTTGTATATATATTATTGAGGGCAATTCTCATAATAAAGGCAAATGACATGGGTAATATATACAAAAAATATAAAAATATATCATCACAAGGCATGTCATACCCACCCAATTTGAGAAACCATGCCCCCATTGAGTCTTATTTGATACAAAGATTACACATATATGTGGTCGGGGGGCACAAAATATGACCCTGCAAAGCTAGAAACAATACAATATGAAAGTAAAGCCCATACCACATCAGCGGGCAGTACCCAGGAATTTCGTTGTATTAATAAAGTTTCGCAAGTAATGGTAAGCAATTGATTTTATATCGTTCTACCTAGCCAGACGTAGGCTCTTCTTAAAAGAGTGAATTCTTAAGTCCAGTTAGCTACACAACATTCATGTGAGATTTATAGCCGAATAGTTTGCTCTTCTTCAAAGATGATCAAGTGGGGCAAAGACTTCTCATTTGAAGCGTCCACCTTTTAAAGACCCAATGTTTCCTACTGCAATTTGCTTTATTATAGATTCTTGTACCCAGATAATGCAAATATAATTGTTGAATATGACCTAGAAACTGTCCCTCGGTATAGATGGTCAACTCAGGGCCACATATAATTGGGAGACATGTACGGTTCTTGAATGGTGACACTTGAGCGTTTGTTTTGATTATTTACGGCCAAAACACAGCCATAATGAGGGTAGCAAGGTGTTGCCATCATGCCTGCTCAAACAAGTCTCATTCGAAACCTACTCAATCACAGAACAAGATATGCTTCTTCTACAGTGGTGACAACGTTTTGCTACCAGGGCCAGGGTTCCTGTCATTTATTTAAAGAGCTGTAAGAAGAACACTTTCCATACAACTATTTCCACCTAGAATGCTACGGTCCAAGTTTTAGATAATTTGGAAGTTGTCCGTAGATAGGAGTGGATCACATCACATAATGAAACAGTTGGATTGGTCTTGAATTTTAATATAGCCAGCTTGGTCTTCTTAAGCTCAATCACGTTGGATGAAACCTAGGTCGGGTTTTCACCTTCGTCCGGGCCTGGGTTAGCGATTTGGACGCAAATAACCGGGCTAGGTTTGGTCAGGGTTTCTATAAATGACTCCTACATGACTCATTGAGCCGTGAATCCTCAACCTGGGTTAGGCTATAACTTGAAATCCATTGTATTTATTCTTTTTATCTTTAAACATAATATTTTTGAGGTAAAGGAGAGCCGAATCTATGTCTTCAATCCCCAATCTTAAAATTTTTTTGAACAATAATGAAGCTTAAAACTCTAAATCAGTCAAGGAGGTTCTTATGTCAGAACCCATAGATCCCTTATTAAAGAAGTCAAACTTTATTTTAATTACGACTCTTAATACAAAGGACATCAAATAGATTAATGATACCAATCATATAGCACAAAAATACACCTGAATTAGAGATTTTGACCTAAATAACCGGGTTAGGTTAGGTCAGGGTTTCTATAAACGGCTCGTACAATACTCGTTGAGCCAAGAATCCTCAACCTGGTTCAGGCTATAACTTGAAATCCATGTATTTATTCTTTTTTTTCTTTAACGGTGATATTTTTCTTAGTGTGTGAGAGGCAATCAGGCAACCATCACTGAGCAAATCACCATTTAAAATATTGTATTTTCTAATAATTAAATATTTTTTTATCTTATTAATAAAATAAGATTTTCTTAACTCAATCATGTCGGGTCTTGTCAAGGTTTAACAACGAAGGTGGGGTTCAGAGTCTCGTTTAGACTTTTCTAAATGGTACAAGAATCGACTGCGGCAAAACCCAACTTAAAATAATTTCATGAAAGCACTCCCATAGGAGATAACGTGTACCCATGGAAGGCTATATCGGTTGATACGGCCTCGTATCGACTGATATGTACCTATATTAGTGGACACCGATACGGGTATAGGGGGCAGTACGCCCCCCACACCAAAAGCCGATACATGCCGGCCGTACCATATCGATACGGCCGATATGTATCGATACACTATTAAAAATTTAATTTTTTATTGAAAAAAATATTTTAAAATTTTTTTTTGAAAATTTTTTAAAAATTTTCTCTTAAAAACAAAAACACAATTCAAACCAAACTTCTTTGAAAGTTTAAGTTTTTGTTATATTCTAAAGTTATATGAGATTAATACGGGTAGGTCCATACAATTTACATAATTATTTTTTTACATATAGTGCTCCACAAATATGCATTTATTTAAATATATAAATGCGACTCATATTAAGTATATTATTTATTTTTTAAAGTAAATTAATTTTGGAGCACTTAATATGGAAAAGGAGTAATAATTTGTATGGGACGAAGAGCATAATAGTGTATGGTTCCAAATGAACTAATTTTAGAATACCCGTATCGGTTGATATTGTATTCTACAGTCTTATTATGCTCTAAAATAAGTATTATAATAATATATTATTAGTTATACTATTTTTTTATGTTTATAAAAGGGTTTATGCCCGTTTCAGCTCGTACCAAGCATATCATTGGCGCGTACCTGTATCTATGATAATTGATTTTGTCATCCATATCGATACTGCCTTCCATGTGTGTACCACATGGTATCAACCCCACATTGTCTCTAAAGGTAAGACCAAGTGAGATAAGCTGGATCTTCAATCAAAACGAGCAAATTATATTTAGACCCCTAGACTTTTAGTAAAATGGCATTTAGACTGCCTCAGTTATATAAAATTCACACAAAAAACTCTAAATAAACCGGAGCAGGTGATTTGAACCAAAATTGGCCAATTTGGTTTGGTTTGATTGTGGTCCAGTACTTGGAGTTAAGGAACCAACTAACTCCTGGTTTTGATTTGGTTCTATCGTATAAAAAATAGAATTATATCGAAACGAAAAATCTCATTTTTATTTTCATTTTTATCTAATTGTGACCATTGATTTGAATGAATGGCTAAGATTACCTTTTTTTAACTTCTTTACCCCTCCTCTTTGCCAGCTCTAGTCCAAGTCTGAGCCCACTTCCTCCCTTCACTCTAGATGCAAGCCGACACCTCCTACTCATAGGCCGTAACCACCCCACATCCTCTACAAAACCACCACCACCTCGTCGTCCCCATTGGCTACCACCATCCATCTTCCTTATTTTACCCATAATTATTTTATTTTCTAATCTTCTTTAAGAATTAATATAGCTTAGATAATTAAGAATTAAGGTTAATTAGGTTAGAGAATACTTATATGATGTTTTGAATCAAATGGGCTAACTTGTGTATTTTTATACAGTTTCTTCATTAGCATTCGAATGGGGTATAAGGTTGTTCAAACGGTTACACGTGATTTTGAAAATAAAACAAACAATTATTCCATTTGAATAGGCATGCAAGGCGTTCAAAAAGCACAACGTGCAGTTTCTTATTTTAAGTCAGTTTTGAGTCCTTTTCATATAAAAGTTCCTCCTATGATTCTTATTCTTGTATAAAGCTATATAGGGCTCAAAATTGAGGAATTTCAGTAGATTTTCTGAAGAGAAAAAGGGAAAAGAAGTTGGAGGAGCATTCAAAGCTTTAAATTAAAATTCAATAGCCTTCTTTTACCATGGAAGGCTAAAATTTTCTTTTACTTAGGAGTTGATGAAACTATAGATAAGTTTCAAGTTATTTATTTTTTAATTTAGATCTCAATTGTGATTAATGACAATTGTATAACAAAGATTTCCTTTTTAATGGAAGAGCTTTGCATATTAATTCAAATATATGTTGATTTATTATCTTGTAGATGATAGAGTGATGTAGTTTTGAGATTTACATTGATTTTAATTTCTGTGATTTAGATAAGATGGTCATGCAATAGTTTTAATATTCATATGATTAATGAATTGAATGAGTTATACTAAGATTAGATGAGTCATACCTATAGTTTATATAGTTTAGAGTAGATGATTCATGCTATTGTCGAAGATAGTTTATGCCATAAATTTAATTAATGATTCTTTCTAAAATAATTCTAGCTTGTATCCAAGAATCCTTGTTCATATTCACACTCGATTTAGATTAGAGGTTAAGGAATTGTTATGGTTCTCTAGTAGGTTCAATTTCCTAAGTAATTATCATTATATTGCTCTCTTCCTTTTAGTCTAGTTGATTACTTCCTTTGTTTAATTTAAGGTTAAGTTATTTTAATTTTCAGTTAACAAATTCTTCTCTTAGATTTAGTAATTAATTTATCTGTCCTTGAGGTTTGATAACCCTTAAATACTTATCCTAGTATAATTACCCCGTACAATTGCTAAGGGCTTAATTATAAACAATCACTTCCCCTGTGGCCCTCTCCTCCAATAGCCTATGTCCCCTCTCCCCAATCTCCTTTTGCTTAGGTGTTGATGACAACCTTGTGAGCTATCCGGAGTCAAAGAGGGAAAGCCATAAGCTTTTTTTTGCTTTGACTTTGTGGAGCTCATAGGAAAAGTCAATGAGGAAGTTATGACACTGCCCTTCCACGGGTACTGCCACCCCATTAGTAGAAGAAACTAAATCTAAAACAATCTCTACTCGGAATCAAAATTCAATGAGGAACTTTTTTTTTGTTTTCGTTCTTTTCATGTTGGTTCTTTATTTAATTATGGCCATCTGGTTCTAGTTCAATTCCTACAAAATGTTGTTCAGAATACTCATAGCCCCATTGAAGTTAACAAAAATGTTTTAAAAAAATTTAAATACCCAATATGCCCTATCCAACTACCCCCTATTCCACATCGCCCCATTTTTCATCCCCAGCATCCTTGCCTTTGTGGCTTCCTACCCGGCGCTCACTCTACTACCAAAGCCGTCCACTCCCCCTGCCTCGACTACTCACTCCATTGTGTAAGAACATATGAGTCATATGCCTAGAAACCTTGTGTATGTATTGAGTATTAGATTATGATTAAATGTTGTTGTGGTCAAGTTAGATTTGGAATTGACAAACTTGAAAAATAAGAGTAGACATGTTCTTATAGATCAAGATAGAAGACTAAAGAATGTTGAAGGTTTCTGAAGCTTATTCAGATCACATTCGCATACAAAAATCACTTTGAAGTTCCAGAAGGTTTTAGGGTAAAATGGTAAAAATATACACAAAAAGATTGATCACTCACTAAACATACAGTTAATCAGAACGATTGATGGGCCACTAGATTTTTCCATATGTAAAACAAAGATGAGAGTTATTGATTAATTGCCTTCGTTAAGTGATCGATTGCTTGCAGTATCCTACATAAAATAAACAATGAACGATCGATCGCTATTTGGAACAACTAATCGCTTCAAGGCCAAAGTCAATACAACAAGAAGTGCTTGCCGAAGGATAGAAAAAAGACAAATCAAGGAGGAAGAAGAAGTTTCAATTGTTTGAGGGAGAAGGCTTAAAGGTCAACAACAACAAAGATTTGTGGAGATCTAAATAAGAGGAGCATGTGTTAGAGTCAAAGCAAAGGTTTGTGGTTTGTTTGTGTCAATATAAATTATCTTGCTTGCTAGTAGTGCTTTGATTTGGTTCGGGTGTAGCACTTTTGTGGTTTTCTGCCCGAGTTTGGGTTTTCTATGTTAAAATTGTTGTGTGTTTATGTATGGATTGAATGCTTATGGTTTGAATGATTGATACATCATGAGTGAGTTTTGAGAGAATATTTACTTGATTCCACTACGTATAAAATTTTGCTCAAGCATGGCTAGAACTCGTAGTCTTTATCTTCATAGATATTTGGACTAGGGGCAATCTAGTGATCCACTAGATCGATTAGACAGATATTAAACTCACACATAGGGCTATCAAAAGGGCCATGTTGAGTCATATTGAGTTGGGTTGGCCTTGACCCTAACATTCAAAGCATCAAGTTATGACCCGACCCTATTAATTAAAAGGGTTGAAATGCAAACCTTAACCCTACTTCGGTTGGTCAGGTTGGGATATGTGGTAACAAAATATTACTTTAATAATCTCATATATTGACATTTTGAACAAATATTGAAGGTATCTTATGCATTTCTCTAGAGATGAGATTTTAGAAATTCAGTTTGGCTATTAAAAGAACACTAATCAATAATGAGAAAACATACCCTACATAGTCACAAATTGGGGTGGGTTTGAAAATTAAAAGATTGCACATGCCCCAATAAAGAGGTTTAGGCAGATTAGTTGTAATACTTTGTATTCCGATTACGCTTAACCCAAGAGGGTTAGGGGTAATTATATAATTTTATTTAAATTTTAAAGGTTTTCAAGGGATAAAATTATATTATATGGGTAGAGCTTGAAATAACAAACGTAACGAACCTAAGAACACGCGAAACAGAGGTCGAGAACAAAAGTTAAAACCTCTAGAAATGTGCCATATGAGCGGGAATAAACTACCCATGTGGGGTCTAGTTTCGAAGGGCTTCTTGATACGAGTCCATCAGTACCAAGAATGCGTGATTCTGACTTCGGGATAAAAAGCTATCGCGTTTTGAAGTTCGAATTGTATTTGAATAAAATAATAATAAAATATTAAGAAAAGACGAAATTGATCATGTTAGCCGAGTCAAAGCCGCCGCGCCACGCAGTATGATTGTGGCCGTCTGCGCGTCACGGGGTCACGTGATCATGAGATGGGTGCATCGGCGCATATCCACCACACGACATGGTCATTTCTCGCCTTGACACGCGGCACGTGCTAGTGCGAGCGTATTCCTCTTGCCTTCATATACCCACACGAAATCTCCTATAAATTCTCATTTCCATTCAAACTTCTAGAGGAGTTTCTGGAGTTATTCTAAGTCCATTTTCTTCCATTCAAAAGGTGTTTTTAACTAATTCGAGGGTGTTCTATGCATTGGAAACATCCATTCCTCGAGTAAGTGACTTTATAAGGGAGGAACACACCGGGACAAGAGGAGATGTTGTCTGTCGTCTATGGAAGCGTAGAGAGAAAAGTGTTTCTGGGTAAGGGAAAGTTTTATCTGTCGTCTACGGACGCGTAGAGGGAAAAGTGTCTCTGGGTAAGGGGAAGTTCTGTCCGTTGTCTATGGACACGTAGAGGGAAAAGTGTCTCCAGGTAAGGAGAAGTTTTATTAGTCATCTATGGATGTGTAGGGAGAAAAGTGTCTCTGGGTAAGGGGAAATTATGTCTGTCATCTACGAACGCCTAGGGAGAAAAGTGTCTCTAGGTAAGGGGAGATTATGATCATTACCTTTGGGTTACAACGAGGGAAACGTCCCAATTTAAAGGGAGTGTATGTCCGCTACCTTCAAACGTAACAAGAAAGATGTGCTGGAGCTAGAGGAGGTTTCGCCCGCCATCTTTGGACCTGAGAAGGAAGACACTTTGAGGAAACAAGAAACTCTGAATGCTGTGAATTCCAAAATAAAAAGGGGAGTAAGCATTCTGGACTTTTCGATTTATATGCATGTGTATCTTAATCTATATTTATATATTAATTAAGATATAGGATTTGCTATGATATGGTAGTATCTGTTATTGTCTGATGCGATCTTATATGATATGCTTTGACCTGATTTGCTCTGGGATATTTTGTTTAATCCGGTATGCTCTAAATGTTTTTGCAACATAATGGTTGTACATCGAGGAAATGACAAAATACAAAACTTGTGAAAGCAGTATTATAATTTAAAACATCACACATCAATTTTTCTTATACAAAATTTTCTTTTCAATCAAACATAGTACAACCAAACCAAACATTCTCAGGCGCTACTAAAAAATGAATGTACGAAAGAAATTACCATGATTATGGATGTTAAATACAAATCTCACCTAGGCATCCCTAAGTACAAGTCCCATAAATAGTCCAAAGTCTAATCCAAATTACTAGTCCAGAAAGTTTAAACACTTTAATTCTCTTATCACCCAATACATCAGATTGTGGCACAAATCATAAAGACTCTCAATGAGTCAAGGGTATGCATGAGCCAATGGAATCAATTGACCTGTAGAAACAAGCATCCATCTCTATGAGCTCTCCGCCACAAACCAGCAAAAGCCTCTCCAATGTTGGGTCTATAAAAATTGGGAAAATGAACATTTCGATACTCAATAGGGGAGTTCTAAACAGTGAACTTTATAAGTTTATACATTGATGCGTTCATGCACTCAACCATGAAGCATAATGCATACAAATCACAACAAAGTCGCATAACATAATAATCACGAAGAAACCCATACTATCTTACCTCTCTTGTACTTATAGTCTTAATCGTACCAGTCTTACACTTATAGTCTTGCTCAAAACATTCTTACAATCTTACTTGTATCATCTTACTATTACAGTATTGCTAAAAAACAAACGCTTATAGTCTTGCTTGAAAACATACACTTACAGTCTTGCTCAAAATCTTACACTTAGTGTCTTACTCAAAATCTTACACTTATAGTCTTGTTCAAAATCTTACAAACTTACTTAAAAAATAGACATACTCATACAATCGTACACATACTATTGACCACTGAAGCTCATTACAATTAATAAGCTCCAGTGTCGAAATAGAAAAGAATGTCACCGGGGTATCACCTTAACCTCCGGAGAGTGACTAGATCTCATGGACTTTTCTAAAGGCAAGGCACACCTATGCTCATTGGGCAAATAATCAAATAGATAAGAGCAGTTCTATGATATTACTTACCTAAGCGCACTAATGCCCACTCTAGGGGCCATACAGTGCCACTCTTGGGCCAGAATCTTATAGTGTCACTCTTGGGTAGAATCATATAGTATCAACTAAGGGCATAAACATACAACGCTCTCAATAGAGCATCAAACATATGGGCTTAATACAACACACAGACAAAATCAAAATCATACATTGCTACTAAATAGAGCATCAGATGACTGGGTTTAGATATAGCACGCAGACAATATCCCATGGGATAAACACCATGGAAAGACATGAGAAATACTCAACAGACTCATTATCAGTTAGCTCAAACACGAAACTTAATTCGTCGAAACCCTCAAGTTTCAAATTCACAATGCTATTATATTAGGTTTGCTTATTATTCAAGTTTGAATTAAGTAATTTATACAGGTACAATTATGCCATAAATTATTCTATCTTATAGTCTTCCACTGGCCAATCCAAAGCTGAGCCTGTTCCCAAATCCTAGTTCTGCAAGGCAGCAAACTTCACTTAACCCATCTAACTCATAATCATAACTTACCGTACCACAAATCCATACATATTCTTACATACTCCTCCATTCACCTTATGGCAAAATCATCTTACATGCAAGTCATGAAACTAAGCTCCTCGGAGCCAACCCCAGTTATCACTTTCTTACTTAGACCTCACTTATTATGCTTACTTTCCACTTCATAATATGCACGTCATGTTTGTACAATTATACAACACTCTTACAGTCTGACAAGCCCCCATAAGGCTCCAACCCTAAGCCTGCTTACTTGCTATATCCCCAACATACACTCCAAACCAAACAAATCCACTCCAATTCTTTCCTGTCAAACTTAAATCCTCTGTCTTACATCATACGGTTACACATCCGCAACAAATTATACCAAACACTCTGTCACCACTTACTGTTCATTGCCCATACATATGCCCCCACACACATACACATACACATTGCACAAGCGTATAGTCACCATACATACATATGTCCAACACATATACGTATCTCATACATATACTTCATCATACTTGCACATCACATACTCATAATTCAACACATAGCTTACCGACATACACGCTAGCCATCATTAGCACCCACATAATCCACACACATCAAACATACTTTTACCTCATAGGCATGTCATATGCATTTTTAAACATACCATATAATCATGTTTACATGAACATCATGCAATTGGATCATTATTTAGCATCCAAATCATTTAATCATACTATCCTAGCATGCTGCTAAGCATTTAAAGAATGCTATCATGAAATTACAAGCTCAAAGCTCCCCTACCTCGTATTCCATGATGTTTGATGGAGAGCACACGACGGTGGCGGCGTTAACGGCGGAGTTGGTGGCAAAAATCATCGTCTGGTTGATGGAGTTGTTGTAGCGAGGTTTAGAAGCGTTGGAAATACTTATAGCAAGATGATGGTGACAAAAGTCAATGCAACAGAATTCGCAAACCATGACAGCACACTAGGGTGGCCGGGAGAAAGGTCATTCCAACAAGAAGTAGCAGTGTGACTGGAAGTCGAGTGTGGTCTAAATGGAAGTTGACCGGCTGCTAAGAAGAAATCGACTGGCCATAGGACACCAAAATCGGCCATGGAAATCACCCAATAGTGTTGATTTCACATCAACTATGGCCCACATAAGGGGTGGAGGGCGTGGGGCGATACTCGAGGACAGACGAGAGGTCGAGGAGGGCTATGGTGGACAAATCAAGATAATGGAGGAGCCATTTGACAGTCAGGCAACGCAAAAATGGTGCCTTAACCCTAAATCGCACATGCATCCACATGCACATGTGGCAAAGAGGGCCACTCGAGGGGAAGAGGGGTTGGACGATGGCAGTCCATAATTTAATAGACTGACTGGGAGGTGGTGGCTGGCTGAAACGGCAACATCGCCAACCACCATGCACAACCAAAACAATAGACGGCAGAAGGGTGTTTCGGAGTCAAGCCGAGGTGAACCGAAGGCCATGGGGCCGTTATCGTGCCCAGGCCGATAGAGGTAACTCCCACTATTGCTGAGCCAAGGTGGACTAGAATGGATCTGGTTGTAGGTCATCCAGTAGAAAATGAACAAGGGGGTTGACATATGGACAAGTGGAAGTACCCAATTTAACGCACGAGAAGGGCCAGTTGGTGTTGGCGGCGGCTCTGGCCGGTGCCATTGCATTCATGGTAGCCGGGCTGGGGTGGCTTCTATGATGACGCCAGGCCGTGGCTGACCCGATGGATGCCGGCCAGAGGCCATTGGCTAAAGCTAGTGCTGCCTCGTACACAGAACTAAAAGAGGGAGAGGGTGTACTAGCAAGGCGGTTTGGTGCGGAGGGCAACAAAAGGATAGAGGTGGCGGGGCTGGGATGGGGTGGCATCCATGTCTTCGCCAGCCCATGGATGACCAGAAGGAGGTTCTTGGGGTAGTGGACATGCCTTTGCGAGTGTTGTTATGTCTGAAACAAGACTATGAAGTAGTCTAGTTCAGATTTCTTTACTTGCCAATTTTAGTAGACAAAGTCAATCTACAGAGAAAGCCTTGTGCAACAAAAAAAATGGTTACGAAAAAAAAATAGAGGAAAGAAAAATTTATAAAAAAAGGAGTAGAAGAATATTGAGGCAATAAAGAGTTAAGAAATCAAGATGAGAAAACACTAAGGCATTAAGGATCATTGTAACATCTAATGATGTTCTTCATGTGTCATGTTATCTCAGTTAGAATCAAATGAAAATTCTATCTAGCCAGAAGATATAAACATTAAAATTAAAAATAAAGATAGAAAATGCTTTGGATAGATGAAGGATAAAAACAATTGTCTTTTCAAGATTTATATGTATCCAAATCACAAAAGGTCAAGAAGGAGAACCTTCAATTATCTTATGTATCCAAATCACAAAGAAACAAGAAGAAGAACAATATTAAATAAACATCACTTCAAATAAACAATACTTATTTGAAACCATTGATGAAACATGAATTGAACTCCATTAGATTGTTACAAATCACCTCTAGCTTTAGCTTGAGAGCTTAGAAAGTCATTACAATAAAATTAAAAATAAAAATACAAAAAAAGATAAGAAAAATAGGAGAAGAGAGCTCCAAAGAAGAGGAGATGATGCTTCTATCACGTCCACCCCTCTATTTATAGGAGTAGAAGGAGTTGCTTCAAAGAGGAAAGTCAAATCATATATCTAGATTGCATCCTGATTGATTGTCTGATTAGTTGCTTCTTTAGCAATGATTAGATACTAAATCAATCAAATAAATCAATGATTTATTTAGTAAATAAGTATCTTTGAATCTTCCTTTAGTTATCCAATCAGCCTCATTGTCTTTCCTTATGTGTATCAATCACAACCAATGATAATATTCTTCATGTGCTGGCCTCGGGTTAGTTTACTAGGAATTTCTTCCTGAAATAACAAATGTATCCACGACCATCTTCTTTCCATGGAAACTAGAATCGTATCAATCTGAATTATACATAGAAAGATATGGTCACAATACTAAGGTTGTGTTAATCTGTCCGAATCAGCTTCTTTCCTAATTTAGTTCTCTTAATGCAAATATCAAATCCAACGGGTTCAAAAGGTTGTGTTCGACCATTCCATGCATGTTTAGACCATTAGGAGCCCATTTTTGACTTTCAAATAGCTTTGGGTAGATGAGTTTCACTTTATCTTCTAGTTGGATCCTGTTGAAGCCTGTTTAGATATGTAAACTCAATTAAGGTCCAACTAACTTATACAAAATATAAATAGCCCAAATAAGCAATGAATTAGCAAAAAATAGGATTGCAATTCGAAATGTGAAAACATTTAATTAAACATTATTTTAGTGCATCAGCGAGCCCATGGACTATAGCCAGTAGCACACTGATGGCTCAAAAATGTGGTAAACAATGAAAAAGAGAGAGGAAAAATACTGGCAGCTTGAGGAGGAGCAAGGAGAGGGTGGCAGAGGCTCTGGCCAACGCCTCTAGGATCCTGGGAGCAGCGACAACTAGTGGTAAAAAGGTCTCTTACAGCCCAAGACTGATGAAACATGGTGAAAATGGAGGGAAACAGCAGTAGTTCATGGAGGAGCAGGGAGGGCATGGAGGTGGTTCTAGCTAGTACCAACAGACTTGAGTTGGCAAGGCAAAGTCGATTATGTTGATAGAGGAGGCACGACGGAGTGTCTGAAATGGCTCTCGAGGTTCTTCTCCACCCTTCTGGATGTTCTAGACGTTCTGAAATGCGGCATGGCTTTCATTTGCAACCCATTCTAAATTTTTATACTTTTTCTCCTTTTATGTCCCCATCATGCGCTAACCTCCTCTTTAAGTGTCAAAAATATATGTGACGCATTAAAGTCCAACGGCCGCAACTAAGCCCTACACCCGACTCTAGAAGTATAAATACTGGAGTCCAATATATGAAAACAAATATGCTGAAGCATCACATTTTCCTGCAAAAAATAATCAATAAAATAGTAAAACATTAACAAAAAAATCATAAAAAAAATAAGAGAGATTACACTTAGGGAACTTCAACTAAGTTAGACATCCTCAAACTTTTGAATAGAATCTCAATCATAGGTGATAGGACAAATAATGAAGAAAAGGAAAATGAGGATGAATATGAAGGGTCATAACTCCAATAGACCTAAGTCACAAGAATAACAAAACAAGTCTGTATAGAAATAGAGCAAAGACCGATATGACATCCGGTGTTTCTAACGTCAAGTCTATGGACACATAGTTAGTGAGTGCCCAAACAATAAAAGAGTCAACCTAGAACTAGTTTGGCTTTTGCAAGTGAGTTGGTATGTTAGTGATAGTTATCATATTTAAAATATTGTTGATTATGATAATTTGCATGTTGTTTGTGATGATATTGTTAATTCTAACATTGTCGCGCACATTGTTGCACCTGATGTGAGTTCACAATCACCTCCACCTAATTTTGCGTATGTGTTTTCTCTACAAATTGACTATAATACTAAAGAAATCATGGTTGAACAAATGATAAATACATCAACGAATTTCTTGAAGAGAAGCAAATTGCTTGAGAGTGACAATCAGGGAGTGAGAGAAGAGGTTGAAAATCTTAAGGTTAAAAATGATTCTTTGGAAAAAATTAATACAACCTTAATTCAATACAAAGAAATGTTAAGCCGACATTGTGAGACTCTCTAAAGGGTTTCAATAACAAATATGTTCATCAAATATCATCTCTTGAACTGGAGGTTCTTGTCTTGTAAAAGGTATTAATTGATCAAAGTTTTGAAGATGACAAACATCTAGATCATAGGTTACAATTTCAAAATGACTTGGAGGAACATGAAAGGGAATTAGAAGTCTACTACAAAATAGTTGTTGAAAAACATGAAAAGGCCAATGAATTTTTTAGAGAAACCATCAAGTCCAGGCATGAATTTATGTGAGTTCACTAGGAAAATCATGGTGACAAGCTGATTGAGCCGGTGATTTTATATATCAAAATTAAATCTTTGGAACAAGTATGTGAAGGACTATAATTGGAAAAGGTGGAGTGGAATAAAGGGTGTCAAACTTTGAGAGTTAACTTCTATGTCTAAAGGATAAAAATCATGCATATCTAGAAAGGATTCAATTCCAATAAAAATATTTGGCCTAAAAAATAGTGACATTTACAACCTTCAAAAAAGGAAAGCGAAATTATATGAGATGTTATATGCTAGACTCTCTCTTTTGGATGAAACTGGTCTTGGTTGCAAGGGTAGTTCTTCCTCTACTCGAACAAAGTTGTAAATGCATCTTTGCAAACACATACTAAAAGTCATCAAGATTCTTATTGCATACACTGTTTAAGTCTTACTCATTCCTCAAAGCAGGTTTCATCAATCATTGTTATAAGAGGGACTTCGTCAAAATCATATATTTTTGTTCATGTAGCTAAGGTCAAAACTCAATTCCCTTCTAGAAAAAGTATGAGTACTAGGTCTACTACTACACCTATGTTGCCTCATGTGCTTTACTCACAAGCCAAGGTTAAAAAGGTTTGGAAAAAGAAAGAGGACTTAGTAAGACTCAAAAAGAACATTGGAGTAGTTTTATTCAAAGTCTCTTCAGTGACTTTGCCTAGGTGGTGTAGGCAAGACTCTTACATACTCTGACCCATTATAAAGTCTTCCTTACTCTGCTTCATGAGAGGGAAGAGAGAGAGGAGAGGAGAGAGAAAATAGAAGGGAGGGGGAGGAGGAAGAGAGGGGAGAGAAAGAAAAGAAGACTTCGAATTTTTTATTTTAATAAAAATAAAACTATTAGCGACGCCTGAAAATGTGCATCACTAATAGGGATGTATTTGCGACGCATAATATTTTTGCATCGCAATTACATTTACCATTAGCGACGTTTTTGGCTGAGCGTCGCTACAAGAGTTAGGCTTTTTTTTTGTTGAAAAATTAAGATATTAGTGATGCTCGTAATGAACCGTCGCTAATAGCATAAGTACTTGTGACACTAAATATATAGCATTGCTACCGCTTATACTATTAGCAACGGTCTATACCTAGCATCGCTAATAGGTTTGATTTTTTTAGAAAGATTGGTATTAACGACGCACGACAAGAGCGTCACTAATAGTATATAAAATTGCGACATATACCAATTAATGTCGCAATTACTTGTTTTATTAGCGACGCTCAAATATGAGCGTCGCTAAAAGGTCAATGTTTTAAAAAAAATAGCATAATATGTTTATAAAATATACTCTCTCTCTCTCTTCCTCTACCCCCTCTCTTCTCTATACACTCTCTCTCTCTTCATTCTCTCTCCTCACCCCCTCTCTCCCCATCCCTCTCTCTTTCTGTCTCTCCTCGCTCTCTACTCTCTCTCTCCCTCCCCCTCTCTCTCTTTCATTTAATTTATTTTAAAAAATAGGTAGTAGCGACCTTAGGTAGTAGCGACGTATAGTACCATGCGTCCCTACTACCCCTAGCTAGTAGCAACGCATATGGACAAGTCGCTACTGTGCTTAGGTAGTAGCGATGCATGAAGCTATGTGTAGCTACTACCAATATTTTTTATTTTTTAAAAATAATTTATAATATTTTTCTCTCTCCCTTCTCTCATCCTCCCTCTCTCTCTTCTCTCTATCCTCCTCCCTCCCTCTCTCTCTCTCTCCTCCCTCCTCTCTCTCTCCTCTCTCTCTGCTCCCTCTCCCTCTCTCCCCCTCTCCTCTCTCTCTCTCTTCTGCCTCTCCCTCTCCTCTCTCTCTCTCTCCTATCTCTCTCTCTCTCCTCTCTTTCTCCTCTCTCTCTCTATATATATATTTTAATTTTAATTTTTAAAATAAAAAAATGTTATTAGCGACGTATAAGTATATACGTCACTAATACTATAGTGTATTAGCGACACATATACATATGCGTCGCTAATATACTATAGTATTAGCGACATATATATATGTTGCTAATACTATAATGTATTGGCGACACATATGTATATGCGTCACTAATACTCTTTTAAAAAAATAAAAAAACTCTCCCCCTTTCTCCCTCTCCTCTCTCTCTACCCTCCCTCTCCACTCTGTCTCTACCCTCTCTCTCCTCTTTCTCTCCCCTCTCTCTCCCTCTCCCTCTCCTCCTCTCTCTCCTCTCTCTCCTCTCCATCTCCTCTCTCTCTCTCTCTCTCTCCCTCTGCTCTCTCCCTCTCCTCTCTCTTTCCTATCTCTCTCTCTCCTCTCTCCTCTCTCTCCTCACTCTCTCTCTATCTATTTTAATTTTAATTTTTTTAAATAAAAAATGCTATTAGCGACGTATGTGTATACGTCGCTAATGCTATAGTGTACACTATAGTATTAGCGATGTATAAATATATATGTCGCTAATACTATAGTGTATTAGCGACAGATATGTATATGCATCGCTAATACTCTTTTTAAAAAAAACTTTAAAAAAATCTCCCCCTTTCGTCCTCTCCTCTCCCTCTACTCTCTCTCTCTTCCCTCTCCTCACTCTCTCTCCCCTCCCTCTACTCTCTCTCTCTACCCTCTCCTGTCTCTCTCCTCCCTCTCTCTCCTTTGTCTCTCCCCTCTCTCTCCCTCTCCCTCTCCTCTCCTCTCTCTCTCTCTCTCCCTCTGCTCTCTCTCTCCTCTCTCTCTCTTCTCTCCCTCTCCTTTGCTCTCTCTCTCTCTCTCTCTTCTCTCTCTCTCCCTCAGCTCTCTCTCTCTCTCTCCCTCTCCTCTCTCTTTCCTATCTCTCTCTCCCTCTCTCTCTCCTCACTCACTCTCTCTCTATTTTAATTTTAATAATTTTTAAAATAAATAAATACTATTAACGATGTATATGTGTATACATCGCTAATACTGTAGTGTATTAGTGACGTATACAGGTATACATCGCTAATACACTATAACATTAGCGACGTATGCATCTATACGTTGCTAATATTATAGTGTATTAGTGACACATATGTGTATGCATCGCTAATACTTTTAAAAAATATTAAAAATCCCTCTCCCTCTCCCCTCTCTGTCCCCCTCTGTCCCCCTAGCTCTCTCTCTTCCCCTCTCTCTCTCCCTCCCTCGTTTCTCTCTCTCCTCTCACTCTCTCTCTTCACTCTCTCTCTATTATTATAAATTATATATTAAAATTAATAAGAAAAATTTAAATATATATATTATTTTAAAAATTTTAATCTATTATAGACACTGCCTTTTATTAAAAATTTATTATTTATTTATTATTTATACAAATAGTCAATATTATAGAAAATATATAATATTTAAAAAATTTATTTTAAATATTTTAAATATTTTTTACATAATTATTTATTAGTTAGTGAAGCATGCTTAAAAGCGTTGCTATTAGTTCTAAATTTTAAATTTCTTAATTAAAAATGAGAATCATTAGGGACACTTTTTCACAAGCGTCGATATGGATAAAACTATTAGCGATGTATAATGAAAAGCGTTGCTAATAGTTATGAATGTTTTATATAAAAAATTTAATAGATATATCTTTTAGTGATGCTTATTAAAGTGTTGCTAATATGTTTGGTATTAGTGACACTTGAGATTATGCGCCGCTAATAGATGACTATTAGTGACACTTAATATTAAGCGTCGCTAATAGTAAAAAATTTGTGTCATTTTTTTCTGAGTCGCTATTATTACTTTTTAGCGATGCTTAGCATTGCGTTGCTAATAGTAGATTTTGTTGTAATGAGGAGGCGAAGCAGTACTAATATTCCACCACTCACAAACTCCCAAGCTAGCTTTAAGGGATTTCTAAATTATTCTATAAACAAAAGTGGCAAAAAAGTTAATCCCAAAGAATACCTAACAAACTCCTTTAGGTCATAGGCTGACCAATAGAAAGTGGGTACACCTAGTAAATTTTTACTCATCTCATGTGCCATCTATCATAGCATAGTTGAGCACAAACAACTCTCACCTTACCCAATACATAAGGTTGTGGCAAATTAATAAATACTCTCAAGGAGTTAGATTTATACCTAAGCCAATGGAACATGATACACTAACAGAAGTAAGAGTCTAACTTCAGGAGTTCTCCACTAACAGCTTGCAAAAGCCTCCCGAACATCAGGGCCAAAAAGAGAGAAAATGAGTATTTTCATACTCAGTAGAAGAGGAGTTCTATTAAGTGAACTCTATAAGTCCATACATAGATGAGCTAATGCAATTCTCACAAGAAGCATACATAACAAAGTATAATCTTACAATACATAATGTCTATGTTCACACACAAGTCAACTTACCACACATCTTACACATACTAACTTACTCATACCATCGTACTCAAATATGTACACTTATAATCTTGCTCAAAAGTCTTGCTATGAAACTTACACTTATAGTCTTGTTAAAAAACTTATGCTTACAATCTTACACAGAATCTTCCAAACTTACTCTTACTTAGAATCTTACAAACTTATTCTCACAGTCATACATATACTTGTATAATCAAACTCTCGACAACTTCATCTCTTTACAATCTAATCAACTCTAGTGTCGAAGGAAAGGAATGCCACTATGGTGTCACCTTAACCTCCGGGGAATAACTAGACACCATGGACTTTTCTGAAGGCAAGGCACACCTATGCTCATGGGGCATGAGATCAAGCAGGTAAGAGTAGTTCTACAATACTACTTACCTAAGCATACAAACGCCCACATTGTAGGGGCTATATAGTGCCAACTAAGGGCGGAAATTATACGGTGCCATACATGGGTGGAATCAACAGTGCCATCAATAGGCATAAAACCATATGATGACAACTAACGATAGAAACTTACAATGCTCTTAATAGACCATCAAACATATGGGCTTAAACACAACACCAAGACAAGACTAACAAAACATATAGCACTCTCAATAGAGCATCATATGTTTGGACTTCAATGTTGAACCAAGACAACATCTCACATGATAACACCATGGCTAGACATGCAAAATGCACAATCAACCAATTGCCGGTTGGTTGATCATTTATAATTAAACCCTTTGCAAGTGTACAAGGTAATTGTACTAGGATAAGTATTTAAGGGTTGTCAAACCTCAGAGATGGATGAATTATTACTAAATCTAAAGAGGAATTTGCTGATCAAAACTAGAAAGAACTTAAACTTAAATTAAGCAAAAGAAAGAAATCAACTAGTTGAAAAGCAAGAGATTAATATGATGAAATTTACTTAGGAAATCGAATCCACTATAGAACCATAATAATTTCTTAACTTTTAATCTAAATCTAGTGCGAATATGAACGGGTATTCTCAGCTACAAGCTAGAATTACTTCAGAAAGAATCATTAATTAAATTCATGGCATGAACTATCTTCGACAATAGCACAAATCATCTACACTAAACTAGCTATAGGCATGACTCGTCTAATCTTAGTATAACTCATCCAATTCATTAATTATCTGAACATTAAAACTATTGCATGACCATCTCATCTAAATCACAGAAATTAGAATTGATGTAAATATCAAAACCACATCAATCTATCATCTACAAGACAATAAATCAATATAGATTTGAATAAACATGAAAAGCTCTTCCATTAAAATGGAAATCCTTATCATATAATTGTCATAATTCACTACTGAGATCTAAATTAAAAAGAAAAGAAACTGAAACTTATCTATAGTTTCATCAACTCCTAAGTAAAAGAAAAGTCTAGCCTTCCATTGTAGAATAAAGCACTTGAATCTCTATTGAAAACTTTGAGTTCTCTTCCATCTTCTTCTTCTTTTTTCTCTTCATAAAATCTACTGGGATCCTTCAATTTCGAGCCAAATATGTCTTTATATAGGCATAAGAACCATAGGAAGGAGTCCAATATGAAAAGAAATTGAAATTGGCTTAAACTAGGAACTGCACATTATCCCTTTTGATCCTTAAAAATGGCCCGTTCGATCAGCTACACTGTTTCTACAATCTGGACAGCTCTTCATTGGACAGTCCATTTTCTGTTCATTAAGCTCTTTCTTTCATGTCAATATTAATTTCCAACTTGTTTATAACTCTGAAAAGTTATCCAAATCACTTTAAAGTATGTCAAGACTATTTGGAATTATTCCAAACATCGTCCAAGTACTTCGATAAGCGTATTTTACCTATAAAATATAAAAATATCACATTTTAGACATGTAGAATATAATTAAGATCCCAACTTGATTTAAATACATGCCTAAACTACTAATAACTCCCAAAATTATTAATAATTAAACTAAAATACTAATATCTATCTTAATCTAAGTAAACCATAACTAACTCTAAATTAATTTAATCTATACTAGCAAATAAGGTAAAAAGGCATATAAAATAGATATATATTTCATACTTATCACTAGCATAAACATAGAACTAAATCCGTCAAACCCCTAAGGTCTCAAAGTCATGAGGTCATCATATTAATTTTGCTTACTATTCAAGTTTTATTTACATAAGTTATGCAAGTACAACTATGCCAAGAAATTCTTTTGTCTTACAATCCTCTGTTAACCGATCCGAAGCTGAACCTGTTCTTAAACTCTAGTCAGTTGGGGCAGCATACTTCGCTTAACCCATCCATCTCATAACCATACTCACCATACGACATATCCCTACATATCCATACATTCTCCACTGTCCACCATATGACCACATTATCTTACTCGAAAATCATCAACCTAAGCCATCATGATCTAACCTCTATCATCAAATTCTTACTAGAACCTTACTTTTCTTGCTTTCCTATTTAGATTATGTACATTATGTGTATACAATTATGCTGCAAAACATACAATCCCCCATATCAGCTCCAAACCTTATGTTTGCTTACTCCCTAAACCCCCAACATATGCTCCAATCCAAACCAATTCCAATCCAATCCTCTCCCATCAAACTTACACCTTTTACATCCGACATACTAATATTGATCCATCTCTAAATCCATATAAAGCCCCTCCTTTACCACATACATTCCATCGCACAAACACATGTTCATAACCCATACTTCTGTCCCTGACACATATATTTGTCCAACATACATGCCCATATCAATCATTCATACGCATCACATACCTATACTTCATCACAAAACTTACCCTCACACTTCTTAATCACAAAACTAGCATACACATAACCCACAAACACACATCATATACATGACTTACATACATGATTAACCATAGAATATTACATTACCCTTCCTTCTTACAACATGCAATTGTATCATTCTTTAGTCTCAAAAGCATCAAATCATACTTTCCTAGCATGCTTCTAAACATTTAAAATATTCTATTATATAATTACGAGTTCAAAGTTCCCTACTTCATAATCCATGGAGTTCAATGGCGAGCACACTATGGTGTCGGTGGTGGAGTTGGTAGCCAAAAGCATTGCCTAGTTGAGAGAGTTGTTGTCCTGAGGTTTAGGAAGCACCAAAAGTAATCAAGACAAGATGGGGTGATAGAAATTTGTGCAGGAAAAATCATTATCCATGGCGGCACACTAAGGGTGGCCAAGAGCAAGGTCTTGCCAATAGGGAATTGCAAGTGCGACCGGATGTTGAGGGTGAACTAAATGGAGTTCGGCTAGAGACTAAGAAACACTTGGCTGGCCGCAGAGCAAATATCACCCAATGGTAGCATTTTTACGTTGTCAATGGACCATAAAAGGGATGTAGGGTAGAGGTAGGTGCTCAAGGATAGAGGTGAGGTGGAGGAGGACTCTGGTGGTCAACTTTAGTCGGTCGCAAAACCATCCGATGGTCAGCCGATGCAAAAGTGATGCCAAAAACCTAAAGCACATCCACGACCACATGCATATGCAGTAAAAAGTGCAACCTGAGGGGAAGAGAGGGTTGAACAATGGAAATCCAAATCTCACAAAAGACAAACAAACTAGGTAGTGGCCAATGGAGGCGGTAACATTGCCAATCGCAACCCACAACCAACACAATTGGTGTGGGTTGTTGTGCATCTAGCACGGCTGAGGGCAGAGGATGTTTCGTGGTCAAGAAGAGGCATAGTGAAGGCAGTGAGGCCGTTGCCACGCCTATGCAGGCTGGCTAGAGAACAAACGGAGGCCGGTAAGAGTCAGGTGTGTTACAGAAGGGGAAAACTCATATGCAATTAGGGTGGAGGAAAGGAGTGGAGGAGACAGAGGCTAGAGCGGTAGCCGGTGATTGGTGGTGTTGCCTCAAAGTCCCTCTAAAACAAGGGTCTTAACGGTATGGAGAAGGGCAAAAGAAGAAAGGAGCAGGGGGCAAAGGCACGAAAGGGATACCGAATCTAGAAAGTGGAGGCAATCTCATCGTCATCGGGTGGCGACAAGCTAGATGACACTGGTCGGAGTTCATCCGCCTCTTGGTGGTGGCTGCCAAAACAAGGGAAAAAGTCTATTTTTGGACTGAGCAGAGCAATGAAGAAGAGGAGTGGAGCAGAGGCCTAAAAGTGGTGGCCACCGGCCATCGCCTACCTGAGACAGAGCTACTGGTGGTGGTCCATCTAAGAACATATAAGTAATATGTCTAGTTTATTTGCTAATTTCTTTATCAAAATTATGTCAATAAGCCATATGTATATAATGAGTCTTAGAATCTGATTTGAGGTTGTTGTGGTCGAGTCAGTTTTGGAACTGACAGACTTGAAAAATAGGAGCAGATGTGTTCTTGTTGATCAAGGTGTAAGACTTAAGAATGTGAAGGATTTTGAAGCTTTTCCAGATCACATTAGAATGCATAAATAAGTTAGAAAAGGTTATAAAGTGATTACAGTGGTTTTAGAAGGAATTAAGGTAAAAAGTGTAAAAATGTTAAAAGACATGCATAACTATCGATCGCTGCAACTTTTGAAGAAGAGAATGATCGATCGCTTGTTGATTCATCTTTGTGCAAAACTAAGCTGAGAGTTATTGATCAATCACTCTCGCAAATGATTGATTGATTCAAGAATCGTGCACATTAAAAATAGTAGCCGATTGATCGTTGTTTAAAATGATCAATTATTTCAAGAGTAGTTTATCTAAATTAAGACCTTCCAATTTCTATTTCATTCCTTATTCAAGTACAAGTCGATTTTGTGTAGAGAATTGCCCCTTGATTCTTGAAGACTTGAGTTTAAAAAATCTGTTTTGGATGAGAGAGCTTGAAGCCTTGAAGAAGAACTTGAAGAGCTAAAGATGTCTTATTGAAAAATGGAGGAGAGAGCTTGAACTTCAAGGAATTGGAGTGAGAGATTGCTTGAGCCTTAAGTGAGTTTTTTATTACTTGATTAATTTGAGATCACCCCCACCCTTGTTAAATGACCACCCCCGCCCTCCCCCACAACTATAAAAAAATGGCTCTATTGGGAAGTAAATTTGGTCATTTTTTCTACAAGTCAATCTATCGGCTCCCCAACTATGCCAAAAAAAATGACTTACAATCATTTTTTTGGCAGTGTGGATGATTGATCGGTAATCTAGGCTGATCGATTGGCCATCCAACGGCTCTAAAAAGAGTTGTTGGGCATTGGCGCCAGGCCCACACTTTGGAGTTTGGCCTTCGGTGTGCACCGGCTAGCATGGCCAATTGATTGACCATACAACGGCTCTAAAAGGTGTAGTGTGGGCCTGGGCCATGGCCAGTTTTGACCGAGGGGCTGAAACCCTAAGCCAGACACTATCCGGCCATTGTATGGGCTGGGCTTTAGCCCGACTGTTTAGGATCAGGCCGGGCAGGCCTGACCCTTTTCCACCTCTATGTTCACGGGAGTTTCATGTAATTTGGGGTCGAATGGGATTTGGGATGAGTCATTAGACGATGACACCACTTCTACTTGGAAAATTCAGCCATGGAGGCGGTAAGCGGACGGGGAGGTCACTGCCATATTGGAAACAACGAGTGGTCATTTCACCATGGACGATGTCTTAATGGGTGTTTTCTTTCAACTACTTTTGGTAGCTACTACAACTACCAACAAATGGCTATTAATTACACATTTTAAAACCTGACCCGTTTTGCAAAGACTCTAGAGTTATGGGAAGAGTTTTTCATGCTCCCCTCTCACAATAAGGTCAAAATAAATTACGCACAGGAGCGGTTGATATTTAAGATTGACAGCGCTCACACTAATACTTTGAAACGCCACCAAGAATGCACAAATCGGAGTTCGAATGAGTAAGATATGACGAGTTGAAGTTGTACTAAAGGCCTTTTAGGCCCATTTAAAGTGAGTTATGTCAATAGTAGTTTAGGGGACATTTTAAATTGCCAATGGATAGTTTAGTAGCCTAAGTCCTAGGGGGAGTAGGAACGCTAAACCCTATCACCTATAAATATGTTATAAGGGCCCTAATTAGAGAGTTTTAGAGCTTTTTGGAATTGACTGAGAATTTTGGTGCCCTAGCCTCTCTCAAGGTGAGTTAATTTGATTATTTTATTCTTAATCCCTTGATTTTTTATGGGAAATTGAAGGTCATTCATGCTTAATCATAATTCTCATACCTTCTTCTATTAAAACCCCCAAATTCCTCTTATTTCATATGATTTGTGGAACGCTAAAACCTTTGTTTTGAGGTAAAATATTGTGCTTCATGTTTAGAAATCACTAGACTCAAGGAAGTACTTAAAATTATATGTATACTGTAGTTATAAGGCTCTAGTTGGTAGAGATCATGTTCATGCTTAGATCTAATTGAAAATCTTAATTTTTGGAATATGGAACTTTTGATTTAGGAAGATTTGAGGAGTTTGTCTGCCCTAGAGGTAAGGGGTTCTAGTTTTGAGATTAATTTATTGCAAGAACACCCTCTTTGATGATGTTTATCATGCGTTTTGATGAATAGTGACCGTATGACTTGATTCTCTTCTTTGAGAGATTAATATGTGATTAGTGAATTGCTGAATCTGTTATAGTCTGTGTTTTGGATTCACGACTATGTTTTAGAAACTTTTACTTTGAGTTTTGCTCTCAAAAGATTTTTGGAAGTAGATTAGCATGTTTACATTGTATTCCTAATCGTTCATATTTTTTCATAATAATATGTATTTATTATATTTTTTGGTATACACAGTTTATAGTAATACAATTTTCTATTTCCATGTTTAGATGCATGTTTAAGGATGAAAATGTATGATTTTTTGTTCCTTCTTTTTTAGATGGATTGATATACATGTTATGAGCATGGGGTAAAAATTTCAAGTCATTTGAAGCATGGTAAGTTAATGGAATAGTCATAAATTTGAATGTCTAACAGTTCTGGCAGTACTGCATAGACTAATTAAAAAATATTTTTTGTAGTTATTTTCATATGTTATTTAATTATATTTTAATTAAGACTATGATGTAAGTATATGTAAATTTTCACATTGATTGGAGGTTATTTGTTATTATTCCTAAATTGTACGAGTTACATGCTATGATTATGCTAAAACATTTATTTTAGCTAATCTGAGAATAAAGTAGATATTATATAGTTGATTGTGGTACTTTGGTACTTTCGGTATGTTTAACTTTATTAAGGATATACATGCATATATAAGGTTCATTTAGCTAATATATATTTCATGCATATCTTAGTACATATGATCTTATCCACTGAATTATACCTTACAAAATATAGTATGATTACTTAGGGTTACACATAATTATTCTTATATTTCATGCTTCATGAAAATAATTTGTAAACTTTGTATTAATTGTGGTTAGTCGAGGTTTCTATGGTTGCCAGATTAGTTGTATTAGAGGTTTTTCAAATCGGTTTTACTTCCAATGAACGGGGTTTTACATATGAAAGTACGGGTAATTCCTCCCGAGGGCTTAGATAATTAAGACTATTTATTTATTGAGACTTTTGGAGCCTCCTCTAGGCTAGTCATGACCATCGTGCAATAGTGTGACTAGAAATTTTTAGTATTTATAATGCTAAGTTACAGGTACAAACAACACGCGACAGGTAACAGATTTTCTTAGTTATGCTGGTTTTATTGTCTGGTGACATATTCTTCAGATTCTTTTACATTAGATGTTTGTGTAAGTTTTGAATTATATTTTTGAGATTTATTTACACTTGGCTTATGTAAGGACTTTGCTTTGAATGTTGAAACATGTATTTGGGTGTTAATGAAAATATTTTTCAAAGCTTTACTAAGTTTATACTCTTGCTTTGTTTTTGGGAATTCTTCGGGATCCCCTTTGTGATATTGTCATGCAGGTGCTCAAGATGACTTATTTTAGGGAAAAAAATAATAATTGAGGAGCATGAGTTACGGAAATAGCTTTATTATGGGCTAGTTAGGAGAAAATAATTAAAGGAACACTTATAAACTTCATATTATTTTGATAGTATTTCATTTTTAATTAGTAGATTTCTTTCATTAGTTGAATGCATATATTTATGCCATTGTACATTGGATTTGATAGATGAATACTTAAATTCTAATTATTGTAATAAAAAGTAGTTAAATTTCATTTTTATATGTATTCTTTATATTATTTTTAAAGAAAGCGAAGGCATGTCATATAACTATTTTGAAGCATCAAATTAAAGCATTTGCATAAGTCACATTCTGACATGCTCAAAACAAAATAGTCTTTGGAGTAAACTGTAATCTTATTAGTAAAAATAACTAATTATTGCTTTAATAACAAATTTTATATTTATTTTACTGGTGTCACCAAAAATCTGAAAAAATAGCCAACAACCGTGCGGGACAAGAAAGGGAAAAGATGGAATGGTGTAGTATGATGGCCAATTGCAAAATAGTGAGGACCAATGAACTACGGGGGATTGAGCGATAAACCAAAGTCGATCTTTTTATTTTTTGGGTGTTATGGCATCAACGCCAGATTAAATATCAAATCTGTTACCAATGGCATAATTATTTGATTTTACCAATAAGAGTAAAGTTTAGTCAGAAGGCTTACTTTTCCCTTGAAAAATCTCTCTTTCTACATGGACCATGGAGCCAAAAAAAGACGTGCCCTTTTCACTTTCTGCTTTGTGTTTACATCGTGGGAGGCTGGGAGGGGCTACGCTGGTGGGTGGGGGGGTGGGAGAAGGATGGGCAGGGGGGAGGGGGGTAACGAGAGCAAATGTTTGGAGAGGTTCCAGAAACCTGGGTACCTGTGTAAATAGCCTAAGCCCCCCCTAAAATATCTATGTTGCCCCTCCCCTCCCCTCCCTCCTCCTTTCCTCTCTCGACACAATTTACCGAACTCTAGTTATTTGCTACCCGGCTCCCGCTTCCGCTCCTCCCCTCCCCTGGGAACTTCTTGGCTCCACCCCTGGTAGGGCTTCCATTGATTCTAGCAGTGAATGGTGAAACCAGAAACTCTTAGACCATACTATGGATGGTGTTGGGATGTTATATAGAAAATCCCAATGTCCAAGTCGTATTTCAACAAAATAAACGCAGCAAATATATATCCAAATAACCAAGGAGAATAGATAAAGAAACACAGAATTTTAACATGGAAAACCCCCTCAAATCAAGGGTAAAAAATTACGGGGCGAATTAGCCCAATCAAACAATCCACTATGATAAGATTTAATACAACCACTCCCTCTTACAGATCAATTCTTTATTATAAAGATAAACAAAAACACACAAAGTATAAAAAACCTGAGAAGTTGTTGAACCTTCTCTTTTTTTCCCCTTGCACAAAAGATGCATATTTTACTCTGAAAAACTAATCTAAATAACTGGGATGAAGATGATGAAAGTATCTCTCGTTTCGGTGTCGCTTGTTAGCACAAATACTATGTCACGATTGCTCACCTCTTCTAATCATGCCACAAGAAAGAAAAAAGTTTTCTCCTCTCTGTTTTACACACAAAACAAAAAACTTGACTGCCTCGGTTTCATTTTCAACGCACTTATAAAGAACTTCTGATTTTCGTCATGCATCCACTTTTTTGCCTCGGGTTCGTTTAATATATACCTGCCAACTTTTATGAGAAAAACGTATTGGCCTCGGTATTGATTTTTTTACTGTGTCACTCATCAACACGGAACCGAACGTGTTTTCAAGTTCCTGAAATCTTCCTGAGAAGATTTGTCAAACCAAATTCATTATGTGGGTGGGGCCCATCATAAGGTGGACCCCAAACCACAGCAATAGGATGGGAGTGGCAGTTTAATACAAGAAAATGGTGGTGGCCAAAAAGATGCATCTTTTTTGTCGCCATGGCTGTCATTGCTGAAGAAAAAAGTGCCCATGCTGATTATAGTTACTGGACTTCAATTCGAACCACTCTCCTACGACGTCTCAGATCCTCCTCCTCTCCGACCATTCTGTTCCCCCATTGCTTACTGGGGTTCGCGTAAGGGGGAAACTAGAACCACCTTGGTTCTTGTGATTGGGGAGTACGGGGAGGGAGACCAGTGTTGAAGGGAGATTGGTGATCGGGATGCCAAGGCAAGGTAGAGCCGTAGAGGAGATGCCGGAGGTACGAGTAAAGCCGCTAAAGCGTCTGCCAGTTCGATGAGTTGAACAGGTTCGGATCCGAATTCAGCTCGCCCCTAGCTCAATTTAAAGTGAGTAAGCTCTTATTGGTCAACTCGAAGCTCTATTCTAACTCGGCTTGATTTATAATAAATTATTTCTTACATATTATATTTATATTATATAAAATTTTTCACTTTTATGTTTTATGTACTCGTAATATTCTATATTATTTTACAAATATATATATATATATATTATATTAATACATTATATATAATATACAATATAAGATAATATATAATACCCAAATTATATTATTGTATTTTAAGCAAACATAAATCATATTACTAATAATATTGAGAATGTTTCAATTTTATAGTGGATTTTTAATGTCTTGTGTACTCAACTTTTGCAGTAAAAAATTTATATCTATGTTCAAATGCTTTTGTTTTGTTCTATGTATGGTGCTTCTTGTAAGTACTTATTTAATGTTATAAGTGACAAAGATTGTACCTTCTTGAGAATAATTTTTTCGAGGACCCTTCTTGACTATGTGTGGTGCTTCTTGTAAGTACTTATTAAATGCTTTAAGTGACAGACGTTATACCTTGAATAAATTTTTATAAGGTTGATTTCTATTTTTGCAGGCAATGCAAGCACCTTAAAGTGCTTTGGTTATGAAGTTTTTTATGATCACTAAAGTAATTAAATCTGAAATCTATTAATAGGAGTTGTCATGACTTTGGTGACTAGTTAAGTTTTTGGTGGCTTGTTACATGAGTCAAATTTGAATAGCATTAGTTAAATTTTGGGTGACTCATGAAATTTTTTTGTGGGGTCATTTATTGACAAATTGATCTTATTTTAACCCTAGATTTTGAAGTGATGCTTACAACTTTAATAGTGTGGAATTGTTGTTATAATCTTTTTATATATTTGTAATGTTGATGTGATTCTCTAAATTAATATAGATTGTATGGGGAAATGTAATTTGTGTTGCAAATGAGATTCCAGCCCAGTTCAAATGTAGGTTCGAACTCCAATATCATATTTTTAAGCTCGAGCTTAAGTTGAGCTTCAAGTTCCGTGGTCGAATTGAGCCTAAGCTAACAGTCTAGGTGTTCGATCAAGTTTGAGCCAAGTTTTTAGAAATCAAGCTTAAGTAAAAAATGACTTAGCACATTAGTACCCTTAGGTATGAGGCTGGAGCAAGAGGCTAGGGGTCACGCTAAAGGTGGAGAAAAGAATGTGAGGATGAAATAGAGGGTGATTTGGAGAAAGAGGGTGATCTAGTAAATCCTTGGTGATGAGATTGGGAGTTTGCAATAAGGTGATGGTTGATCTTGATGTAATTGTTTAATTTTATATAAAGTAAATATTTACTATTATATTTATTGAAGATAGTAAGTATATACCCTTTATGTATTATTAAAAAGAGTATATATTATGCATTATATAGAAAGTCGAAAATCAACAAATCCAACTTAAGTGTTGGGTCATGGGTTTGCACACACGTAATAGAGCTTTGAGAGAGAGAGAGAGAGATGTGATAAATGAGGAAGTTAGGTGGGATTTACCTCGGTGACCCATCATGTGGATTCGGTTAGAGGAATAGTGGGAGAAGGATTCTCCCTCTCTCTCACGTGAAGTATGATGGTGACCTACCTGTGAAAAACAAGAAAAGATAGAAACTTTCCGCTCTCTAGTGCATGACAATTCAGGGAAAGTTCTTGTGTGTGTGACAATCAAAAGGATGAACAAGGGGTTCTTCAAGCCCTTGCACACACAAATTCAAGTCTCTCTTATCTCTATGTTTTATTCTTTCTTCAAGCCCTCTCAAGCCAAAGTTTTACTAGCAATTGGCAAATGAAGGAAGGGTCATTCTCTTTGGTGTAAAGAGAAGACAAGTCTCTACCAAATAGATCAATACTCTATTGAAGAGGTAATTCTATTTTCTCATTAGTGTGTATGATCTATTGCTTAAAGGGGCACTTGGTGGAGGTTTTATTCAATCTACATGCTGGGGTTTCTACCTTGAAGGTGAGTGCGTATTATTCTTTGGATTATTGAATATATATGCTTGTTCTATGAATCCATTATATTGCTCACTATAAATTACTTTTATTTCATGTGTGTGAGGAATTGCTCATTTGGCGCCAACTCAATAATAAGTGCACTATTGCTCAAGGCTTTAACCTTCTTCCCTAGCTGGGTCTCAACCTTAGTTTTAAATTATTTGAATTTATGTAGGGCATCAGATTTTATAGTTATAAGATACATGTATATATGTATCTTGAATAGTCATTAATAAAAGTAATGAAATAGGTTATACCTCTGTGGGTCTGGACAATTACGGGCCCAGAAATATATGAATGAACTACCCCTAAAATTTCATTTGCCTCTTTACAAAAGATTGCATACTCTGAGAGTTTAATATCTATCTAGATGGCTTAGTGAGATCACTAGATTTCTCTTCAAAGTTGTACTTCGTAGAAGTAAGAATCAAAAGTTATAATCTCTCTGTGCAGAAATTTCTATTAAGCTATATAAACTAAGTAGCTATGTATTAATTATCAATCTATTAACCATTCAATCCACAAAACATGCAAACTACACATGAATATAGAAAGATTTAACATGAAAAACACCAAATAGGGTTAAAAATTAGAGTAACCACTATTAGCCTAAAATCAATGTACTAGATAGTATTACACTATATAGACACAAGTAAATTACCAACCTTTGTTATTTGACTCTAACTCAAAAACTCTTTTTTGTTTAGATCTTCAACAAATTCTTTTGTTGTTGACCTTCAAGTCTTCTCTTCTAAATACTTAAAATTTTTTTTCTACTTGCTTTGTCTTTGCCTCCTAGCCACAACAATATGTTCTTCTTGTCCTTTGGCTTTAGCCTTGATCCACTTTAACTATTTTGAAGATTTTACTACAACTCATCTTTGACTTTATGCATGAGAATCTTTTCTTTCAGTTGTGTGTCTTCATGAAATCACTATTAACAAAAGCTTGAAGCTCAAGGATAATCTCTTTAGGAAAATAATGGAAAAATAACTTTCTCTCTTCCCAAAAAATTGGATATTAAATCGATTTCAGAGTTTAACTCTAATTAATAGTAAAATCTCTTCCCAAAAAGCTTAAACTAGGTAATTATAACAAACAATAATCGATCATTCATTGCTTCATTAAGGTACACTAGGAATGAAAACTCTTCGAGAAAGGCTTTTTAAATTAATTAAAATTAGATCGATCATTCTAAATAGCGATCAATTGTTTACTCTTTCCTTAGGGCACAACTCTTCAAGCTATTAATCTTTCATTGAAGCAATTAATTGATAAACTCTCGGCTTCATTTTACGAATGGCTGAATCAAGTCTTGACCAATCTATTTAGATCTCCCTCTTCTTTTTTTGCTGGCCTTAACATCTTCTCTCTTGAAGTCTTGAAACTTTTGTCCTCCTTACTTTGTCTTCGTCTTCTTCTAGACTCTACAACCAAGCTCCACTTATTTATGACTTTATCCTTGAGTTTTCAATCTCTCAATAAACTTTGCTACAACTCCTCAAACTCTTGTATCTATTGTGTTGTGGGTTGTTCCTCACTTTTAGTCAATTGGATTGATCATTAAACCATGTAACCAAAGGAAAACTATATACTCTCAAGACCCAATAAAGTAGACTCACTAATATCTCTCTATGCTAACAATAGATTATCTTATCTTTTTTCACATCCAAAACACCTTTTATATAGATAATTAAGTCAGTAAACCTTGAATAGGAATCAAATTCAACTCAGAATGATCTATTTTGAGAAACTACGAGTTCAAGTAATCAATCGCTACACTAACCGATTGATTGGAAATGCCTCGGCCAAATTTTTTGAAGACTGTTACAGAAATTGATCGATTGATAAATAGTAACTGCTATAGTAAATTATTATAGTGCTGCTACATTGATCTTCTACATTACCAAAAAATAAAAATAACTTTCTGATTAATCTTGGATGAAAATTTTACATCCACTCTCCACCATAACAATTTTCACTCAATCTTTTCCCACACTTTAATATGATAAACCCTTTTAGCTAGGTGTGTGAATGTGATGTGCGTGCGTATTTTTGCCTGCAAAAACACTTCTGCCTCTTCGAATTTGCTTCGTGTTTACAATTTGATCTTGAGTAGCATATTGCATATTGCTACATTTGTTCACCAAAAAAGGTCAATATAATGCATATTGCTACATATGTTGTAACAAAAAATATCAAAGAGATGTCTTGGTAGACAAACTATTGAATAAGAGACTTCTAGTTAGTTGACAGGTTGGTAGTTTGAGTCTTGTAAGATCTTACTTCATAGTGTATTGATCTAGCGGAAGGGACATATTGATATGGTTTTCCACATAAAATCTTTGTATGATTGTGTTTTGCATGATTTAATAGTTAATTTGGTCTAAGCAGTAGTTTACTTCTATTTTATTATTTTTGTGCATTGAGGCCATATTTTGTAGTTTTTTACGTTTGCAAGGTATATAGGCTAAAGGCATTGTGGTGACCCAAAAGTAATTATGGTTTTTGGCTTCAGCAGACATCCCATCATGTTTTGTTTAAAACTTGTCTAGCTTAACCAGTTTTCATGACCCAAGCTTCGTGACCAACAATAGGAGGATGTCACATCACCAAGGAAGTATTGAGAGAGAAATTCAATGTATTCCGAGGTTCCCCCCTCCATGTGTCCAATAGTCATGCATTTTGGTCATGCTAAATGGTTAGAAAATTATTTTTCTTTTGTATATGCTTTCCACCCTGAGAAGGTCAGGCAGAAAGCAAAAGCAAAGCCATTGCGCTTCATAAACGAAGCAGTTGGCAAATGGCCCCTAGAAGTTATTTTCTAGAAGTCAAGTGTGCTAACATTCTTAGTGGCACAAAGGGGCTATTTAGATAGCAAATCCATTTATTCTTCTTGAAATCAGATTGAACATCAATTCTACCCTTGAAATCTTTTTAGGCAAAAACCCTGAATTCTGGCTGGTTTCAAAATTGGACAGAGTTTTTGCTAATAAAAAAAAATCTAATTCAAACCATTTAGGCCAAATTTAAGTGAGCTGGAATCTGTAAACAATCATGCTCTGGGCTTAATCTTTGCGAATCAAGGTCTATGATTAGCTATTTAGACCCAAAGTTTATCAACCAAGGTATGAATAGATGCAATTCCATTTGTATTGTTTCAACCCCGAAAGAGTAAATTTGATACAAAACCCATTTTGTAGTAAAGCTGAACTTGAATGCACGAGAGACTGATGTTTTCCTGAAACTCCAACATTTGCTTCAAGTTAGAAAGTATAAACTGAAAGACTGTAAGTTTCTTTCACCAATAAATGGATTGAAAAGGCTTATAGCATCATGCCCTCTCATTCGTCTCCTTTACAATTAAATACACACTCTATCCTATATTAATTGTTTGATTTGACAAAAAAAATTATTCTATATTAATAACTTTATTTTATTCAATTTAAGTGATTGAGTACTTAAAAAAAAATTTCATAAGCTTATTTTCCTTTCTCTTATATTTGGGTTTCAATGTTTAATAAAAAATACTCTCTTTTCAAATGTAATTATTAATATTGAGAAAAGAGGAGCTTTCCACAACTATTAATAATCAGGATACATGATCTTTAGATCCTCTACCTGCATATGTGGGCAACAAAAGAATCAAGATCTGCACGAGGGGCCCCATGTATGGCCACCCCTAGCTCATGGGCACGCTTCCTTATTTCCATCCCTTCCTCCGATTGCATCAGCTTATTCACAGCCAATTTAATCTCCTCGGCCGACACCACCTGGTCCCACCTGGCCCAATCGCGGACCGCCATGCCGACCTTGAGCATTTCAGTGACCAGAGTGGCATTTCGTGGCTGGTCTGAGGCTAGCGGCCATGCCACTATTGGCACTCCGGCACTAAGGCTCTCCATGCAGGAGTTCCACCCACAGTGGCTCATGAACCCCCCTGTTGATTTGTGGGCCAAAATTTCAATTTGTGGCGCCCAGTCCTTAACCACCATCCCTATCCCTTGTACCGCCTCCTCGTAGATCTCCGGGAGTTCATATCCATTGCCGTTGTTGGAGAAGATATCGCCGCGGTCGGCTTCCCGGAGGACCCAAAGGAAGCGATGGTTGCACCCCTTCAGCCCCATTGCGAGCTGCAGGATCTGCTGATCGGACATGGGGGACATAGTTCCAAATGAGACATAGAGAACAGACCCCGGTGGCTGCATGTCCAGCCATTTCATGCAAGGATGACTCGACCGTGAGGCACCGTTGCTGCTTATGAGTGGATTCAGGGGGCCCAGAGCCCATGGGCGTGGGCCCCTGCTCAATGGTAGCATGGCTAGTAAATCAAGGAGCTTGCCCTCAATCGGTCGACATGAGTTGTAAATCTCTCCAACGTCGAACTTCATCTTCTCCATCTGCTGGCTTATAAAATCCAGGAATTCTTGTGTGAAGCAAGTTGTTAAGGAGAGGGCTGGCATTGAAGGACATACAACTTCAGGCTTTAGCTCATTAGGGAGCTCTCCTTTGGGGATGGAATCAAGCTTGAAGAAGAGGTCGGTGAAGGCTGAGGATGTGTGGAAGACATAGGCCTCGCCGTTGGGGACTGCAGCCACGTCTTCGGCGATGAACGACATGAGAGAGTCGTGGATGACCACCACACGTTTGGCACTATTGGAAAGACGGCCGATGAGGGCGGCGAGGGGGCTGCGGAGGTGTGTCACCACCGCATCAAATATTGGCTGGAGGTGGGCTGGGAACTTGACTGGGTTGGATGGGTCCGGGGGTGGGGTGTGGATATTAGGGAAAGGGAGATCATGAAATTGAATGGTAGAGATGGCCTTTGGATCCCAACCATGGACACGGACCCGGGCCTGCCGGTTGTGGGCGGCGGGGGCAGCAAAGTGGACTGGGATGGAACAGCCGGAGAGGAGGCCAGCGAGATGGAGGAGCTGGTTTAAGTGGCCTTGGGCAGGGAGTGGCACTATGATGGCAAGGACCTGGGCTTCTGAGGCCTTCTCCATGGCTTTGATTTGATAGTGTGCAAAATGACGAGCCCAAGTTTGGAGGTTCTTAACAAGGCATTTGCCTTGTCTCGGTCTGAGACCGGCCGGGGAATCCCAATGAATCTGCCTCCGAATACATCATCTCCTTTTTAATATTTAATCACTATGCTCATGCATCTGCCGGCTCGTTCAGCATATCCTTTTCAATACTTGTATTTTAATATAATGTGAGTTGCCTTTTTGGATGGGACAAAATTACACATTATCACGTGGATGAACTGTTCCTAGCTCATTATAAGTAGAAAACATAAAAACACTCTTCTATTTAAGGTAGGTGATTAAAAAAAAGCAGTAGATAGCTTCAATTAACCAGTTGATTACATCATATTGAACAATGTTATGCAATCTTCCAAACAATAGTAGGTCCGGTGCAGACTGTTACTTCACCTTATTAAAATTGGCTTTGGTCACGCCGTTGTGGTAAGTTAATCTTCCATGCAGGCTAGCATGAAAGGACATTAGCGCTTTGCACCAAGTCTCACTGTGTCTGGATTCCCCATCTTGGGGAAGGTGTTTGCCCTCCGCCCAGCAGCCGCCCGGATCTCACTGTTCTCCGGTCTTCACCCCTGGCAGGATCAGCGCACCCAGCTTACCAATTATATATATTACGCGACTATTTCCCCTCCAAAATTTACTAAGCCCTCCCATACTTTACACACCCCAATAAAATTTAATAAATTACTAAATAACCCCCCCCTCCCCCCCCTACTATTCTTTTTAACTTTATTTTTCCTCTTTTATTGGCCTATTCACAATTTTCCTCATTCGGCGTAAGCTCTTCCATTTCCCCCGTCTCTTGTGGCTCTTATTCCCAGATCATTTTCCTTCTTCCCCATCGCTTGTGACTCTTCTTCTATGATTTTTCCTATTTCCCTCGCCTTGCTACTCCTTTCGAAAAATTTTGGATGGTTTCTGGTGAGGGTTGGTCACCGCTAAAATATACAAAATTTGACGAAAAAATAAGGTTTTCGTTCTAATAAGTTTTATTTGGCGGATGATATCCCGCGCGAAGAAACCTCTAAAAGTTTTTTAAATTTTTAGATGGTTTCTGGTAGGGAGAGGTCACGCCATAATAACGGAGACTTAAAGCCTCCGTCTAAATCAATTTTATTTGGCGGATGATACCACCCATAAAAAAACCTCCAGAAATTTTAGGGTGTTAGGGTGACATGAGTAAAATTATATGGGGGTGTGAGGGGTACTAAGTTGTTAAAAAATACGAGTTATTTTTCTGTGGTGGGGGGCTCTAAGCATTTTTTGGTGGGGAAATAGCATCGTTCTTATATATATGAAGAGGTTTGCTAGTATGAGCCTCTATTCATGAGCGTTAGCATGAGGTTGGCCATCATGGGCAGTCAAGGGGCAGGCATGTTTGAATCACTCACCCACCGTGCTCTATTAATGTGTGTCGCTAGAACTCTATCTAACAACTCACAATGCTAAGCTCAAATTGACATGCATATGCCTATGCTCATGCTAATTTTTTCCATATATGAATGAATTTATTACAAGTTAAGTTTTTAAATAACTTGGAAAAAAAGTGTAATATAATTACTACAGTTGAAACATGAAATGATCAGTAAATAATGCCTATTTTAAAAATTTCTTTATATATGTTTAAAATCCAAAATTCATTTTAAAAATATATGAACGAGTAATGTTATCAAAAGATATTTCTTTGAGATAAATATCATTAAGTGCTTTTCCTAGGTGGAAACTGTAGTCATACTGCAAGTTGTAGGCCTATTCCAATAGACCAGGGTGTAACCAGAAAAACCCAGATGTAATTTATATTCTCATAAAACTCTTGACGTAATTAATTACTAGGAAAAGATACACACGCTACCACTCAAAGTATCTCCATTAATCTGTTTGCCGCAAAAAAAACACTCCGTTTATCTTTTTTGTTTTTTGAAAAGTCACTACATAAGATAATGGGAAATGAGAAATGAGAAGATAGATATGAGGAAGTAGATGGATCATAGGTGCTGGCTACTTGAAGACAAGGAGTTGGAGGCTAAAAGGCTATTAGACACATGGTATATATATATATATACTCTATTTCTTGAATCCATGGTGGACATGAAGGTGTCTGCCCATACCTTTTTAGGTGAACAATTATTGTTTGGTTTTGCTATGCATATATGGAAGATAATATTTTTGGTCCTTCTACCTGGTATGTGTCAGGATATCCTCGATCTACTGAGTGAGAGCTGTTGATCGTAGAAATGGACAGTGTACACACTAATGAATCACTTGCACTAATGTATGCTTAGTACATGCATCATCAACTTTCATGATTAAGCAAGTGCTAATAAAATCAATAGTTTGATTTAATTGCGGATAAAGGTGACGCCTAAAAAATAAAGGGGTAGCTAGCTTCTAAACTTTCACATAACGACAATGTGGAAGGGGACAGCTTTGTTTGTTTGTTATTCTTTAGTGAGATTTCGAAGTGCTTGTGCCTTAGCTCAGAAAAACCTGGTCAATTGCGATTTGTTGAAGCCATGTTAATCTTCGGGAAGAGTTTAATGAATAATAGAATTTTGTATTTGCACATTGTTATTAAAAACTAAGATTGATGACAACCGAAAGCATCAAGTCAGTGATAAGTTCAATGGACGTCAAGGCGACTTCAATTAAGTATGATAAAATCGAGAAGACAGGAAGGCCACGGAAAATCTTGCTACACAGCGATGAGAAAACTGAATCAATGTTGAGGTGATGGAGGATTTGTAGTTTAAAATAGTGTTGAAGCTTCACCTTAAGAGCAAACATTCCGTATCTAGGCTGGGAAAATTCAACCAAACCCAAAGACTTGACCTGAACCTGAACCGTTGAACCTATACCCGTACCTGACTCAATCTGATTGAAACCATGTTATGATATTTATTGGCAAAAAAACACAAAAGATGTTTGACATCTATTTATAATGTTGTAATGTATTTAAATTCTTTTTACGATTGACCTTTGTAAATATATTGTATTAAATATTACGTTAAGAAAAAATTTATTGCGCAAAAAGTAAAGTTACCCGCATACCTAATCTGACCCCACTTAAGTAGAGTTAGAGTTTGTATTTTTGACCAGTTTTAATCAATAGAGTTACAGCTCGACCTGATTTAAGTGTGGGATGAGGCCGACCCGACCCAATTCCTAGCCTTAATAGTAAGTACAAGATTGTTTTGTTTTTTTAGGTGAGAAGTGGAAGATAAAAGCTTTGTTAGGAGGTGGGCTTAAAGGAAAAGTTTTTTATGCTCCCTTCTATCAATGAGTTAAGTAAAGAATGCATAGGAACCATTGATATTTGAGATCGATGACACATATTAGCATATGTTAGAGACAATAATATTGATGCTAACGTGTGTGCCATCGATTTTAAGGATGAAAAGCTCTAATACATTCCTTATACTGTGCATGTTGTAAGAGTAGAGCATGAAAATCACTTCGAGGCCTAAAATAGCAACCGGTATTTATTTCGGGTTGAGTGGCATTTGTGTTGCTTTGCGGACTGAAAATCGCATCTTAGCCCAACCTTCGTATTTGTGGGGAGCCGAGTAGACAATGGACACATGACAAGGGACACATGACCAGGGAGAGGAGAACAATTAGCGTTATAGGATGAGTCTTTCTTACCTCAAAGATTGTTCTGTTGCCGTACCCATCTTAGATATTAGAGGATTTGGCATTTTTTAGATAATTTGACTCCCACTCGGCCTGACATTTTACTTGTTGTGAGCAAAATTGTTAGTTTATGCATGCTCCATTTGACTCTCACCTTGTTTCAGCTAAGCGGATTCTCTGTTATATCAAGGGAACTCTTTCTTATGGTCTTCATTTCTCTATATCCGCTAATCTTCAACTTCAAAAGGATTCTCATATGCACATTTTGCTCGTGATTCTAATGACAAGTGATCTATCACTGGGTTTTGTACTATCCATGGCCCTAACCTTATTACTTGGGTTGCTAGGAAGCAACCAACTGTGTCCCATTGTAGCTCTGAGGCCGAATATCGGGTAATTATCACAATAGTTGGTGCTGAACTTCTTTGGCTCCTTAATATTTTTCAGTTGCTGCATTTTCCACAGCCTCCATCGCCTGTTATATTACGTGACAATGTTTGTGCCACTTACATGGCCACTAATCCCATTTTTCATGCCTGTACGAAGCACATTGAGATCAACGTTTATTTTATTTATGAAAAGTTTACTTCTAAAGTGCTCGCTATCCGTGACATTAATGGAACTGATGAGCTTGCTGATTTCTTCACAAAAGCTTTACCTCACCCTCAGTTTCGGCTGCTTTGGTATAAGCGTCGTGTTGACTCTATCCCCCCTTCAGCTTGTAGGTGGGTGTTATACAGTACGTAGCTGGGCCTCCAATTCAGTTCCCACTTCCCGCCTCCTTTTTATGTTGAATTTGAAAATCATTATTTCCATTCTATTTTGTCCTTTGTATAACAATGCATCATATCTTTCTCTGCTATGTATAACTACCTTATCTTTGAGAGATTGCAAATGTCTCATTGATGTAATTACAAAATATTCTTATATAAGGCAATACAATCCACCTTGCCATGCAAGGGATTACAACTTTACAAGACATACCATGATTGACCAAAAGACAATGCTCTTAGAAATATAGATTATCAGCCTCACTGGGGTCTACCAGCAGATTCTCTTGGATGGATTGAAAATTTACTATGGTCCAAAATATACAAGATTGGTTTCACAGCGGTTTACTATTTGATATGGTGAAGATCAATCGATAGGCATTGTTGAATGAAATACAAAAAAGTGGTCTCCCTCTATTAATCGCCTGGTGTACAAAACATGAGAATATAAAGGAATGGTTGCAAGCCTATTTGTAGAATGACTGTTAGGTTAACAAATTGATTTTTGAATGAGATTTCTTTCTTCTCTTGTAGCTCAATTATCGCCAACATCTCTTTGAAGGGTAAACCTAGGAATTGTCTAGCCTGGCCAATTTTTATGACCAAGGCTTGATAACTAATAATAGGAGGCTACCACATCACCAAGGAAGTGGTGAGAGAAACTTGGGATCCGGATCCAATGGCTTCTTAGGTTCCCCTCTCCACATGTCTACTAGTCATGCATTGTGGTCATAAAAGCATTTTTCTACTATAAAAGTTGATCAAGAGGAAACATTCTAAATCTTTCTAAGGTTTGTCCTCCATTAAATAGCCTTTATCTTTTAGCTATCCTAGCCCCACCAAGCGCCAATTATGTTTCCCTATCATATTACATTGATTTGTCAAGTTCTTGTGGGAATCTATTATTTGTGTGATGCATTGTATCTTATTTTTGGGAATAGATTGTAATTATTGGTGATACAGCCTGTGAAGGCATATTCATATTGGAAGAAGCTCGTCAATTATATAAAAGTGCCATCTTGAAGAGGAGGCTGCCACCTCCTTTATTGTGATGAGGGTAGAGGCAATTACCTATATCAAGTATGGTCAAAGAAGTTACCACCTCCTATAATCATGTCTTCACAGTGGAGATTGTCACACCTTGCCACTCCCTCTTAATCCGAACCGGTCTAAAGAGAGGTGACGAAGGTGCGATGAAGCTGAAAGCTAACCCAACATGGGATAGATCGAAGTACACAACACCCCTCTTGTGCAAAAGTAATTAACAGAGGAATAAAAAAATTAATTAAAATATCTTAGTCTATCACATACTCACATAACCTCATAAAGCAACATAAATAGTCTCAAGCCTTAAATGATAACAACAAGTTTAAGCCATTAAACAACGCTATTCATAACATGTAAAGAAACAAAGTTTTAACATAAGTCATAAATATATGTCTATCACATCACATGAGAACTATCTCAGACTCCATGCATCTATTCGTCTCTTCCATGCTCATAAAATAGATCATCCGGAGAACCTTCATGACACAACCATGCAACCCCAAAATAAAACATACAAAAGAGGGATGAACTTAGCTCAGTAAGGGTTTTGAAATTATAAAGCTCACATTAACAATAAAATATAATCCTGAAAAATCATAACATAAACCGCATGCAAACTGGTGATAATAACACAAAAGCATATCTATTTCTTCACACACATACAACCTATGGAAATCTCATTCATCCCTCACATATCTATAAATAATACATACACATCATAGTCTCATTTATATCTCATAATCACATATATACAACTTGTGCATTAAATTGTAATATCCATAAACATCCTACATGATCATATTTCACAATCCATACACATCTTGCATGATCATGTATCACATTCCATACACATTTTGCATGATCAAGTCTTATAATCCATACACATCCTCCATGACCAAGTGTCATAATCCATACACAACCAATAAACATAAGTATCATTATCCCTACACATAACCTGAATAAATGAGTATTATAATCCATACACAATATTTATAAATAGTATAATGAATGTTGTGACTTTAATATCCTTCTAATCAACCTAGCAGATCACTATATTCCTCTTAAAACTAGTACTTCGACAAGTAAGATTAAGAGTTCTAGCTTATTTCCATAGAGTTTTTTTTATATGGTAGAAACAAGTTAATCTACACTTTACATGTACTCATGATATATCAATCTATCAAACCATCAACATTCAATCCACACATGAATACAAACAATTTAACATGAAAAATCCAAACTCAGGTAAAAAACCACAACAGTTCTAACAAGGAACGAAATTAATGCACTACTAATAAGCAAGACAATCAAATGATATAAGCAAACTACCAACCTTTGTTTTCACTTTAACACAAACTCTTTTTATTTAGATCTCCATAAATTCTTATCATTGCTGACTTCAAGTATCCTCCCTCAAGTACTTGAAACTTTTTTCTCTCCTTACTTTGTGTTTTTCTTCTTCTAGCCTTCAACAAATTCTTCTTATTGAATTGACTTTGACCCTTTCGAATATTTAATCTCTCATTGAAGATTTGCTACAACTCCTCCTTATAACTTCTATGTGAAATCTCTTTTCTAGTTGTGGAACAACTTCATGAATTCAACATTGATATTCACTTTAAACTCTATGTGAATTCTCTTGGAAAACAATAAGCAAAGGTTTTGATACGCCTGATGTAGGCATAATCGGTACCTTGGAGTTCTACGCAGGAAAAGGGAAGGAAGAAGGAAGAAAAGGGAGATAAACTGAATATTCCAATGCATAACCCGCACCAAGGAAGGAAACAACCCTCTTATGGGGAGCTGCGACCTCCTACATTGGGAAATGTGCTACTAGTGGGCCCGGCTATCCCGTGGTCCACTAGCGCTCCTATAACAGTTCAATAAGCAAATATAGATGCAAATAATCTTCAAATACAAGGGAAACTAGCCTAATGTACTAAAATAAAGATAAAGGAGGAGTCGGGCGAACATGCACAACAAGTTTATCCCTTATCCATTTTGCTTTAGGTTTTCTTCTCTTCAAATTTGTCACTTCTTATCCTTTAATAGGTCTCCAAAACGATTTTGATGTTTGACTTCAACAAGGAAAAAAATTGATTTAGAATGGCTTATTTAGGGCAGATAGAACTGTTAGCGATCAATCGTTTTAGATAGTGATTAATCATTCACTATTTTCTAAATTTACGGTACCTTGAGCAATATATTGGTCTATGAAGCGATTGATTGATAACTCTCAACTTCATTTTACATAAGGCTGATTAAGGTGCCAATCCATCATTTTCTTCTTCATATTGTCCAACAATCGATTGATGGTACTATTTAATTATAGTTTTTCCCTAAGACCTCTGAAATCACTTCTAAAACTTCTCCAAGTGATATTAGGATGTGAATGTGATCTGAATAAACTTAAAAAACCATCACGTCCTTTAGTCTTCATGCTTGAGCCATAAAAACATGTCTGCTCTTATTTTTCATGTCTATCAATTCTAAATTTGAGTCAACCACAACTACATTTAATTAGATTTTAAAACTAAGTATATACTCAAGGTTTTTAACAATGAATTAGCTAATTAACTTGACATATGATACATATGTTCTTACAAATGTCTCATGATAAAGAAATCAATATGGTCACCCTGGTCGAAGCTAAAGTGGACCTGCTTACTATGGAAATCCTAGAAAGGAAGCCCAAAATCCTAAATAGGAAGACTGGAGTAATTTGGGTAAATCTTGGTTAGAAGTGCTCCCTGGTAAGCCAGTGCACACAGACAAATTAACCTTGATCCTCAAATAATAAAAAAATCACATCCGTTTATCTCATAATAACATTCCACTCTTCACACCCAAGGAGGAAATACTCCCTCAAGGGAACACAAAACCTACCCATAGGATGAAAGACCTGCCTATTGGATGGAAAATGGGCGATTAATCTCCGATATGATTTAATCAAGAAAATTGTGACACCCAATTTGTTAATCATGATTATACATGGTTCATCATGGCTTAATAAATCATTTTCATGAAATATGAAACATGATACATACGTGAGCATTGCCAGGCACATGTTAGTATAAGTAATCATGGTCCATATGCATGAGACATGTTGCAAATGGGGTCATGTATGCATAAGTAAACCTAAACATATATGATCATATTCATAACTAAGCCTAAACATGTGGAGCATGGTTTATACATAATTAATGTGGCATGTATGTAAGCTTTCATAGTTCATCATGGTTATAACCTACTAGATTCATGAGGTAAATATATGGAAATGATTAAAATCCTACTTAAAGACAAACATAACATCATACTAAGTATAAATGTATAAGGTGATATTCATAACTAAGCTAAAACATGTAGAACATGGTTCGTACCAAACTAATTAGCATGTGTAAGCCTTCAAACTTTAGCATGATCATATTTTATTGGAAACATAAATTAGAAATAAAAAAATCATCAAAATCCACTTGAAATTAAAGAATTAAATAGTAATTTGACCCAATTAGTGTGACACTTGGTGGATTAAGCTAGGCGCTAATGTTTTCCCACTAAAAATCAAAATAAACCCAAGAAATTTTTTTCTTAAAGCAACCCATCACATAAACAAAATCAAAACAAACCGAAAACAATCAACTTTACACTATTAAGAAAATATTAAAACTTATAGATCTTACAGAGACCTAGTGTTGGAAAAGATCTTCAAGACAAGAAGAGCATACATATGGTTAACTCACATTGAGGGAGCTTGAACTACTGCTTATAACAAAATTTTGTGCCTTCCAATCTATTATGCTCATTTTTACTTTTGTGTATGTACTCTGATTTCATTGGTTGTATTTTATCTTTGAAGGGATTGTTATCAAAATCCTATCTTGGTTTTCAAAATGCATATACACCCCCCTCAAGGTTGTCATACATGCGAACCTGTCATGTGTACCTTCGCATAAGTCACACATCCTTTCATAATTTTCATACGTATGAACCTATCAAGTTTTTGCTTGTCTTTGGCAATCTCTTTCAATTTTGAACTTGAGGTTTTCAATTCTTCTTCCAACAATTCAATTTTCTAAAGCAACTCAATATTTTTTGATATCACATAAGGATTTGTCATGCACAAGTAAATAATTCTCATGTTCCATAGCACAAAATTTAGCTCTTAGCATCTTCAATTCATCAAAAACATGATCATTCCTACCCACAATAACATTTGAAACAAATAAAGACAAGGTAAGCATGTTTTTGAATTCTATGACAACCAGAATCACAATTGAGCCTTAATCACAAGTGAAGAATCATAGAATTATTTCAATAACATCAATTGCCACTTATTGGTTTGTGAGCTGTGTGTGACATAGACAAACTGAGAAAAATAAAGTGTCTCTAACTTGCAATTAAGTTATAAGATTTATCTTCCTCTTTTAAACAAAATAAACCTAGATTTTGTTAAAATTAATGTGCCTAATTCCAATATGTTATAACGAGAATTTTGCAATCAAATTAGGAAACAAACACATACGAAGTTTTGCGTAGAAACCCAACTGGGGAAAAACCACTCGACACTTTGTCCAGATCAACTTTGCACTATGTAAACCTGAGATTATAGAATTATCGATTTAAAAGATAAAAAATTCCTTCTTTTTTGTCAAATAGTTGTTCTCCACACCACTTTTGAATTCTGAATCAACCACTCTTTGGTTGTTTATTGGTCATAGCTTGATCTTTTCATGCTTTGTGCTCTTTGATTGAACTTAATCTTTCATCTCATCCTTGGAACAAATCTTCTATTGTCTTCATCTTCTCAACCACAATCTTCAGCAAACACTATGCCTCACATATATTTTTCTTCTCTAATCTCATCTCTAATCACTCTTTCTTATTTATGGTTGAGATTTTCTCATTCTAGAAGACAACTCTCTCAAAACTCCATTTGAGCAACTCCACACAAGCTTTCTAGGTTTTCTACATCTTCTCTCTTCCTCCATCACATCCTAATCACTTTATATAGGCTCCCAATTCCTAACCCTAAACCCTAAGGAATCTAAACCAAATTGGAAGAAATTAATTTAGGCAACCTTCCGCTCAATCAATTGATCGTTTCTATAGGGCAATCAATCAATCCTTGTTATTTTATCCTCATGATGCTTTCATCGATCAATCATTTAACCATGTTATGAATCGCTAACTCTCGACTTCATTTTACGCAGTGTTTATGGATGGCGATCAATCATTCACAGAAGCAATCGATCTTTCATACAATTTTTAGAGATTCTGTTACAATTCATTAGTGATCGATCGTTCCATTTATGCGATTGGTAGTTTGACTAGTTTTTAATTTCTATATTTTAATATCAAAACCATTAATCCTCACCATTCTTTCACCTAAGGTTTCTTTTACCCTAAAATGTATGAGTGTGATGGGTGTGCATGTTTTTACTTGTCAAAAACCACTACAACAAAATTGGGTATTAGCGACGCTTATATAAGCGTCGCAATAATATGCGTCGCTACAAAGCGATAATAACGACATATAAAAAAATATCGCAAAAAAAACTACTATTAGCGACGCATAATCTTAAGCGTAGCTACTGGTGTCTATTAGCGATGCATAAGTAAAAACGTCGCTACTACCTATCCTTTTAGCGACACTTACAAATATGCATCGCTAATACTTAGGTTATGAGTGACGCTTATATAAGCGTCCCTAAAAGGTATATCTATTAATTTTTTTTAAAAAAAATTTAAAACCATTAACGACGTATTTTTTCAAACGTCACTAATAGTATAGCAATGTTTATAAAGAAACGTCTTTAATAATTACCACTTTTAAATAAAAAAATAAAAATTAAGAGCTAATAGTGACGCATTTTTATGCGTCGCTAGTACTGGATATTGTTAGCGATGTATTGAACTATGCTTTGCTATTTAGACTTGTTAGTAGTGACGTATAGTTACATGCGTCGCTAATACCTATTTTTATTAAAAATTTATTTTAATTTTTAAAAAATTAAATTTTTTTTATTTTTAAAAATAAAAAAATTAATTAAAATAAAGTAGTAATAGCGACGTATACATGTATACGTCGCTATTAGTATATTTATTTAAATATTTTTTAAATTTTAAAAATTAATTTTAAAGAATAAAAATATTTAAAATATGAAATTAGAGGAGAGATAGTGTGTAGGTAGATAGAAGAGACGGGAGGGAAGAGAGAGAGAGAGAGGAGAGGGGAGGGAAGAGAGAGAAGGGAGAGAGAGAGAGAGAGAGGAGGGAGAGGGGAGGGAAGAGAGACAAAGTGGAGAGGGGAGGGAAGAGAGACAGAGAGGAGAGGGGAGGGAAGAGAGAGAAGGGAGAGAGAGAGGAGGGAGAGGGGAGGGAAGAGAGACAAAGAGGAGAGGGGAGGGAAGAGAGAGAAGGGAGAGAGAGAGGAGGGAGAGGGGAGGGAAGAGAGAGAAGGGAGAGAGAGAGGAGGGAGAGGGGAGGGAAGAGAGAGAAGGGAGAGAGAGAGGAGGGAGAGGGGAGGGAAGAGAGAGAGAGGAGGGAGAGGGGAGGGAAGAGAGAGAAGGGAGAGAGAGAGGAGGGAGAGGGGAGGGAAGAGAGAGAAGGGAGAGAGAGAGGAGGGAGAGGGGAGGGAAGAGAGAGAGAGGAGGGAGAGGGGAGGGAAGAAAGAGAGAGAAGAGAGAGAGAGAGGAGGGAAGAGAGAGAGGGGAGGGGAGAGGGAGGATAGAGAGAGATAGAGGGGAGGGAAGAGATAGATAGAAGGGAGAGAGAGAGGAGAGAATAGCAACGGTTAGTTATAAGCGTCGCGAATAGATTTATTAATTAATTTTAATTAATAAATAATTTTAAAAAAATATAAAAATATAATATATATTTTATTCAATATTCACTATTTGTATATATAATAAATAAATATTAAATTTTTAATAAAAAGTAGTGTTAATAATAAATTAAACTTTCATTATTTACATATAATATATTTTATTTCTTAAATTTTCTAATTATTTTTAAAATATAATTTATAATAAAATAGAGAAAGAAGAGAGGGATCGAAGAGAGAGAGAAAGGGAAGAGTGATATGGAGGACAGAGAGGGTGAGGAGAGAGAGAGAAAAGGAGGGAGGAGAGAGGAAGAGTGGAGAGAGAGAGAGAGAGGAGATCAAGAGAGAGGGAAAGAGAGGAGAGGGAGAAAGAGGAGAGGGGAGAGAGAGAGGAGAGGGGAGGGAAGAGATAGGGGATAGGGGAGGGAAGAGAGGGAGGGTGAGAGAATTTTATTTTAATTTTTTATTAAATTTTTTATTTTTTAAAATAAAAAAATAATAAAAATAAAATACTAATAGCGACGTCTAGGAATATACGTCGCTAGTAGTATATGTATCAGCGACATATATGCTTATACGTCGCTAATACATGTACTACTAGCGACATATATTTCAATACGTCCCTATTAGTATTTATTTAATTTTATATTTTTTATTTTAAAAATTAATTTTTAAAAATAAAAAAAATAAAAAATTTAAATTAGAGTAGAGAGGAGAGGGGAGAGAGAGAGGGAGGGAAAGAGAGGAGAGAGAGGGAGAGAGAGAGAGGGAGAGAGAGGAGAGGGGAGAGGGATAGAGAGAGGGAGAGGGGAGAGAGGAGAGAGGAGAGAGAGAGAGGAAAGGAGAGAGGGATAGAGAGAGGGAGAGGGGAGAGAGAGGAGGGAGAGAGGAGAGTGAGAGAGAGGAGAGAGAGGGGAGAGAGAGACATGAAAGAGAGGGAGGAGAGAGAGAAGAGAGAGAGAGGAGAGAGGGAGGAGAGAGAGAGGAGGGTGGAGAGAGAAAAGAGGGAGGGAGGAGAGAGAGAGGAGGGTGGAGAGAGAGAGGAGGGAGGGAGGAGAGAGAGAGAGGAGGGTGGAGAGAGAGAGGAGGGAGGGAGGAGAGAGAGGGAGAGGGGAGAGAGGAGAGAGAGAGACAAGAGAGAGAGGGGAGAGAGAGATAGGAGAGAGGAGAGAGAGAGAGAGAGGAGAGTGGGAGGAGAGAGAGAGAGGGAGAGAGAGAGAGAAAGAGGGAAGAGAGAGAGAGAGGAGAGGGGGGAAGAGAGAGAGAGAGAGAGAGAGAGGAGGGAGAGGGAGGAGGGAGAGAGAAAGAGGGAAGAGAGAGAGAGAGATAGGAGAGAATAGGAGAGAGAGAGAGAGAGAGAGAGAGAGAGAGAGAGAGAGAGAGAGAGAGAGGATAGGAAAGAGAGTGAGAGAGGATAGGAAAGAGAGTGAGAGAGGAGAGGAGAGGGAAGAGAGGGAGGGAGGAGAGAGAGAGGAGGGTGGAGAGTGAGGATAAAATATGTAAAAAAATTATTTATGATACGCGTCGCTAAAGACACATCTAATTAGCGACGCATTTTCATAAGCGTCGCTTAAGACCCATATATTAGCGACGCTTATGAGTATGCGTCGCTAGAGAGGTTAATAGCGATGCTCGTAAAGAGCGTCTCTAAACCTTTTTTTTTTAAAAAAAAAAGAAATTTTTGCCGCGGGCGAAATTTCGCCTGGGCGGGGAATTTCGCGTGTGGGCGAAATTTCCCCGTGCGGGCGAAATTTTGCCCGCACTTTATATCTCCCCCCTCTGTATTTTCCCCAACCGCCGTTCTGCTCTCCTCCGCTGCCAGGCTTCCAACCGCCGACCCACCCCTCCTCTCCTCCCTCCTCCGTTGACCACCCGCCGTCCGCTGCTCTGCACCACCGCCCTTCCCCTCCCCTTTCTGAGCCGGATTCCGACGGCCCCCCTCTCTCCCGGTCCCCCCTCCGGCTCCCTTCTCTCTCCCCGACACCCCTCTCCCTCCCGCTCCCCCTCCCCCCGGCTTACCCCTCTCTCCCAGTCCCCCTCCGGCTCCCTTCTCTCTCCCCGACTCCCCTCTCCCTCCCTCCCGCTCCCCCTCCCTCTGCTGCCCCCTCCCCCCGGCTCACCCCTCCCTCCCAGTCCTCCCTCCCACTCCCCCTCCCCCCGGCTCACCCCTCCCTCCCAGTCCCCCCTCCGGCTCCCTTCTCTCTCCCCGGCTCCCCTCTCCCTCCCTCCCGCTCCCCGCTCCCTCCCGCTGCCCCCTCCCTCCCAGTCCTCCCCCGGCTCACCCCTCCCTCCCGGTCCCCCCTCCGGCTCCCTTCTCTCTCCCCGGCTCCCCTCTCCCTCCTGCTCCCCCTCCCTCTCAGTCCCCTCCTCCGGCTCACCCCTCCCTCCCAGTCCCCCTCCGGCTCCCTTCTCTCTCCCGGCTCCCCTCCCTCCCAGTCCCCCTCTCCCCGGTTCCCGCTCCCCCGGCTCCACCTCCCTCTCCCCCAGCTCCCCAGCGTCCCCCCCCCCCCAAGCCACAGCCTCCTCAGTGGCCCACCGAGGATTTTTTTAAATTCATTAAAGTATTAGTAGCGACGCTTTGTAAGCGTCGTTAATACTAATTATTATAATTTCAATTTAATTTTATTTTTTTTAATTTTTTTTAATTTTATTAGTGACTTATAGAGAGTGTCGCTAATAAGGAATTATTAGGGATGCTTTCTCTATGCGTCGCTAATAAATTTGTTTTTAATTTTTTTTAAAATTATTTTATATTAGCGACGTATATATAAACATCGCTAATAATTACTAGCGATGTTTATGTATATATGTCGCTAATAATTACTTATTAGCGACGTTTATGTATATACGTCGCTAATAACTTTTTTTTTTAAAATTAATTTTTATTTAGCGACGTAAGGAAAGCGTTGTTAATAGATTATCATTAGCGACGCTAGAAAATATACGTCGCTAATAACTTATTATTAGCGACGTATAATAAACGTCGCTAATACTGTTATTAGCGACATTTGTTTATATACGTCGCTAATAGGTAATAGCGACGACACTTTTTTCGACATTTTTAGCGACGTTTATTATACGTCGCTAAAAGGCATTAGCGATGCTTAGGAGACTATTAGCGATGCATAATTGTGTCGCTAATAGTCCTTTTTGTTGTAGTGAACATGGATTTGAGTCTTCTTTTCATTTCACCTTCAAAAGTCAATCTTCAGACTGCAAACTGAATTAAAATACACATTTCATGACATTGTTTTGATCACAACAATAAATCAATACAAGATATAAGGAAACTTATGTTCTTACAATCTCCCCCTTTGGTTGTTTCATGATAGAATACTACAACCCATCATCTAAAACAAGAAAAATTGTAACTTTATAATGCATAATCAGATTTAGACAGATTATCTAAGAGTGACTCTCACCCATAATCTATAATTATCTAATCCTATTGTGGTGTGGTCTTCAACCTGTATATCACAAACTAGAACATACCCATATACTACTATTCTAAGAAACAAATAAATATAAAATTTAAATGTTTAAGTATGCAAAAGATTAATCGTCATAACCAAATTAAGAAAATTTCTTGTTTTATCAATTCAGCCTAGATCTTCTTTGTCAAGCTTTCTATTAGCTTTCTACCTCAAGACTTACGGTTTTTTTCAGCCCAAATTTTCTCTTTTTTTTGTCACAAATAGACAAAAGGAAATTGAGGTACAAAAGAAAAAAATAGAAAAAAAACTTAGAAATTTAATTTGTACCCACATTTAGAATCAATGTTGAGGAGAATCAAGTAAAAAAAATAATACACATGTATTATAAAAAACTTCTAAGTCTGCTTCAATCATGCATTTATAGGCAGAACATGGAAATAACTATTTTATATTAATTGGAAGTTAAAAAAATGATTTTACAATGATTATATTTCAAAACATCCTTGCCTTCTATCCATACTTCCTTTGTATTCTATGGAAAGGTGGTATGCAACATTTGTTGTAGCACTCAGGTACCGCATATTACTCACTTTTCTATATTCAACTCCATACGTCATTGATCTTGCTAGCCCTCTATGCTTGTTGTCATTTTGACTATGATGTGTTAGATTTACTTGGCCAATTTATTGGACCATATCATTGTAAGAACTTGATTTGAAGCTTTGGTTCCACTGCCTTGGGATACATGCACATCTACATTTATAATTTAGAAAAAGCATTTGAACATCCAAATTATAGTATTAATGTTTAAAAATTCATTACCCGACTCACCTAATTCCATTTGAGGTATAAATATAATAGATTTTAATGGCAAATAATTGTATGGTGAATAAAGAATCTATGAAATTGGCTAATGTAGGAAAGACTTTACGAGTTAACATGGGGAGCCAATTGAGTCATCAAGGGAGTCATGAATATTGGAGTTAGCAATGGAGTTTAACTCGGTTTACAAATGAGCCGAGTTGACTTGGGAAGTTTTTGGAATTACAAAGAAGTTTTAAAACTATAGATAGTATCAAAAGATCTTACACTTTTAATACTTATGACCCAATAATTTACATATACAAATACTACAAAAGTGTGCTTAATTCAAGCTAATTTATGTTGCATTTATTCATCATCAAAACCTACTTGCTACCACCTTCTTCTTTGTGATGTGGACATTGGTTTACATAACCATTTTGTAACGTTGGATAGATGTCCAACTAATCCTTCACAAATCTTGGCAATTTCAACAATATTAGTTGATTCATAGTCTGATAGGTAGACAAATGACTTGATTGATCATGACTAATCATTGGCACATAGTCAACCAACAAAATGATCATTCTACCTTTACACAAGTTTAAGTGAGTAACATGTTATAAATTCATACACTGAGGTAAAGATTCTTGGCTTTGAGGGTGACGATTCAAGGTGAGTAGCATTATAGAACCTAGCTATCACCACCACCAATTTCATGCCCAGACCAAACACATTATCATTAGGTACCACTATATTGATAACTAATTGAAGAGGGCATTGCCTAGAGAGTAAAATAGATATGTTCACTAAGGTTGTACCTAGTGAGAAGTAGAGGTTTTGTTCAACCTCAACAGGCTTGTTGTTTGTGGCCCAAGTCTTGTAGCAACAACAATTTCAGTTGGGGAGTTTAGAGATCAAACATGAAGACTATCAACTTCAAGTGGAAGGATGTAATGATTAGAATATTGCAGTGGTAGATTGTTGATTTGGTGGAGCTTGATGATTGTGAAAAAGCTGCAAAATTGAACTGTAGGTTGTGCAATCTATTAGCAAAGTATACAATTGATCATACATTGGGAGAAATACTGACTACATTTTCTATTATTCTTGCAATTGACCAGGTTTGGCCGTGATTAATCCCCTTCACATGCGATCGATCAAAAAATCGCAAAACCAATTTGGAAACTTCCTAATTTGTGCCTATTTGACTACTAAATTGTATTCCATCTTTGGACTCTTACTACCCTGTGTAAATGGGTGTTTTGGAACCATTTCGGTTGTAAGAAGAAAAGATTTTGTAGTTTAAAGTGGGAGAGAAAGAGAGCGAGAGTTGGGGTGATTTAAGGTGTAATTGCTTATGGTTTTATCATAATTTCACGTGAGAAACTATTGTAAACCAATTATAATTTCTAATTAATTATAGTAGATTTTCAATTTGTTGTATGTGAAAGTTATACATCTAATGAATCATGGGTAAATCTTTGTCTTCTAATTTTCTTCTTTATCTTCTAATGAACCATCTCTTAATTGTGGTATTTTCTCTATTTTTGTAAAATTATTGTGCTTATTGTTTGTACTCGGGGCGTATGCTTGTGATTATGATTCACATTCACTGGAATAGCCGTAAGTGAGGACCAAGTTTGATATGAACTCTAAAACCTTAACAAACCAATCTCGACATATCCTAAAAGTTATCTCATCAAGAATGTACATGGATAGTAATTCCAACTTGCATGGTACTTGACTTTGTGGTTCATGTTCGTGTCTCAAATCGGTGCATCACTTATGCCTACTTCTCCACATGCATAAAGAAAAGTATTCAAGGAAAATAATGTTCACAATGTGGAGAGAAATATCGATCTCATTCATTGACTTTACAAAAAAGTGTGGTCATTACACAACAACCCATTTTTTGTGTTGGATGGAGACATGATAAGTTTATTGATGCTTTTTTACTTTTCATAATTGTGTATGATGAATACTTTTTATTCGATCTTGTTTAGCGATTTTACTCAATTTCTTACTATTTTATGTAAACCATTTGAAGTATGTTTTCGAATAAAAATGTACTTTTTGTTGTTCTAGTAAGGTGAAAATGGAGTTGGGAGGTTTTGCATTTTAATGTGTCAAATCTTTATTAGTTTTTGGTAGAAGATTCAAATTTTTTTTCAAATTTTTGCGCACATGGATTATGATTAGAAGATAATAGTTTCAATCTTGATCCCCAAGTCATCTGTATTCCTATCTTGGGTTAGGTCTATTGATTTTGGTTCTTATCTTGGGCAAGGTTTGATTTTTAGGATTTACTCAAATAACACAGGCTAGCTCCAACAAGCAATTCTAGTTGATGTTGGTTTTGAGCGAAAAAACAAGGAGAGTAACTGTCCCTTTCTCCATTTTTAATACACTGGCAAGAATACATGTACATTGTGCATGTCAATGCAAATTAATTAAGAAAAAAATATAATACATTGGAGATAAATAGTGAATTATAGAGAGGAAAATGATATTTGTACTCCGCATCTATACACCTTTCCCCACAACGTTCACATGGCATTATCATTCTTGTTTTACTCCCACTCTTGTTGTTGGCATGCAAATTGGAAAACTTGAGGAAACTGGAAAGCCCGCTCGACCTTCGGAATCCATAAATGAGGGGCGGGTGGGAGGATTTTTACTACAACAAAATTTGGTATTAGCGATGCTTATATAAGCGTCGCAATTACCCTTGGTAGTAGCGAGGGAGAGAGGGAGAGAGAGAGAGGAGGGTGTAGAGAGAGAGAGAGAGGGAGGGGGAGGAAGAAAAAAATATTTTAAAAAATTAAAAAAATAGGTAGTAGCGACGCATAGATCTATGCGCCGCTACTACCTAATAGTAGTTGCGACGCATAGACCTATGTGTCTCTACTACCTAATAGTAGTAGCGACGCATCGTACTAAGCGTTGCTAGTACCCTTGGTAGTAGCAACACATAGTCACATGCGTCGCTACTAGCTCTTTTTTAAATAAAAAATTTAATGAAAGAGAGAGAGGAGGAGGGAGGGGAGAGAGAGGGGAGGGATAGAGAGAGGGGGAGAGGGAGAGGGAGATTGGGTGAGGAGAGAGAGGGAGGGAGGAGAGAGAGAGAGAGGAGGGTGTTGAGAAACAGAGGAGGGAGGATAGAGAGAGAGAGGGAGGGGGAGGAAGAAAAAATTATTTTAAAAAATTAAAAAATAGGTAGTAGCGATGCATCGTACTAAGCGTCACTAGTACCCTTGGTAGTAGCGATGCATAGTCACATGCGTCGCTACTACCTCTTTTTTAAATAAAAAATTAAATGAAAGGGAGAGAGGAGGAGGGAGGGGAGAGAGAGGAGGAGAGAGAGAGGGGAGGGAGAGAGAGAGAGGGGGAGAGGGAGAGAGAGGGAGGGAGGAGAGAGAGAAAGAGGGAGGGGAAGAAGAAAAAAATATTTTAAAATGTTAAAAAATAGGTAGTAGCGACGCAACGTACTAAGCATCGCTAATACCTCTTTTTAAATAAAAAAATTAACGAAAGAGATAGAGGAGGAGGGAGGGGAGGGAGGGGAGAGAGGGGGAGAGGGAGAGAGGGGGGAGAGGGAGAGAGAGAGGGAGGGAGGAGGGTGGAGAGAGAGAGAGAGGAGGGTGGAGAGAGAGTGGGTGGGATGAGAGAGAGGGGAGGAGAGAGAGAGGGAGGAGAGAGAGAGGGGAGGAGAGAGAGAGAGGGAGGAGAGAGAGAGAGAGGAGAGAGAGAGAGAGAGAGGGAGGAGAGAGGAGAGAGAGTGGGAGCGAGGAGAGAGAGAGTGGGAGGTGTAGAGAGAGGAGGGAAGAGAGAGAGAGAGAGAGGGAGTGGGAGGAAGAAAAAATTATTTTAAAAAATTAAAAAAATAGGTAGTAGCGACGCATAGATCGATACGTCGCCACTACCTGATAGCAATAATGACGCATAGACGTATGCGTCGCTACTACCTCCTTTTTAAATAAAAAATTTAATGAAAGAGAGAGAGGAGGAGGGAGGGGAGAGAGGGGAGAGGGAGAGAGGTGAGGGAGAGAGAAGAGAGAGGGGGGAGAGACCATGTGATCTCCTCTCTCTTCTCCCCCTCTCTATCTCTCCTCCCTCTCTCACCTCTCTCTCTCCACCCCCTCCTCTCTCTGCCCTCTCTCACGTCTCTCTCTCCTCCCCTTCTCTCTCCCTCTCTCTCTCTCACTCCTCTCTCTCCTCCCCCTCTCTCTCTCCCCTCTCTGTCTCTCTCTCTCTCTCTCTCTCCCCTATCCGTCTCCTCTCTCTCTTCTCTCTCTCCCCCTCTCTATCTATTCTCTGTCTCCTCCCGCTCTATCCTCCCACTCTGTCTTCTCTCTCTCCACCCTCCCTCCCTTTTCTCTCTCTCCACCCTACCTCCCTCTTCTCTTTTTTCTCTCCTCCATCCCTCTCTTCTCCTCTCTTTCCCCCCTTTTGCGACACTTCCAGTCGCAAAAACAATTGGGCCGGCAAAATTTTGCCTGTGCGAGGAAATTTTGCCCCCGCACGGGCAAATTTCATCCGCATCCTCCTATAAATCCCTTGCACCCCTCTTCGGCCAATGACCACCGCCGGCAACCACCCGGCCCCTGCAATCGCCCTCCGACGACCACGACCAGCCATTCAACCCCTGGAGAGCAGCCCCTGGCGGCCGCTCCCCTCCCTCTCTCCCCTGTTCCCCTCTCCTAGCCCACTTAACACTGGAGATACCCCCCTGCGACCACCCACCGGTGACCGCCTCCTGGAGACCATGCCCCCGGCGTTTGCTCCTCCCCTCTCTCCCTAGTTTCCCCACCCCACTCCTTCCCCTCCTCCTGTCCGCTCAGCTCCTCCCTCCCACTTCTAAGCCTCCGCCCCACTGTTCTCCACCGCTGCCACCCACGGCCTCCGTCCCGCCCACAGCATCTCTCGGGGCAGGCGGGCGTCCCACAAACCTGCCACTGGCGAACCTCTCTATCGAGAGGTTCAAGACAACCCGCCTGGGCCCGGGTCAATAGGGGCCCGCCCGGGTGCAGGTCAACAATGACCTGCTTGGGTGCGGGCGGGTTTACTTTTTTTTTATATATTTTTTTTAGCGACGCTTTCATAAACATCACTAGTTTTTTTAGATAAAAAGACATTATTAGCGATGTTCTTTATAGTGTCGCTAATAATGTCTTTTTTAGTGACGCGTAATTAAATTTCTATTTTTTATATTTTAATATTGACGTATTCGTAAACGTTGCTAAATGGTTTTTATTTTTTTAAATAATATATCAATCTATTAGCAACGTTTGTATAAACGTCGCTAATAGTTTTTTTATTTAATAATACATCAATTTATTAGCGATGTTTTACAAATGTCGCTAATAAGTGTTTATTAGTGACGCATAAAAAAACGTCGCTAATAAATTAATATTAGCGACTAAAGAATAAAATGTCGTTAATATTACATATTAGTGGCACTTTTCTTAAGCGTCGCTAATGACCAGTTGCGACGGGACTATTTTTGACTCTTTTAGTGAATATTTTTATACATTGCTAAAAGTCATTAGCGACGCTTGAGCTATTATTAGCGACACTTAATGTTTTGAATAAAAAAGGGAGGGAAGGAGAGAAAGGCAGGTGGGTGGTGGTGGTTTCTACAACCTGAAGAGGATGGGCGGGTGGATTCCAAATCGGAAAGTGGGTAAAGGAGAGAAGGGCAGGCAGGTGGGTTCATTTTTGCTGCCAGAAGAGAGCTGGGGGAGCTGAATTGGAAAGGAAGGGAAGGAGAGAAGGGAAAGAGGAGTTGGATGGGTCGGCACCGGCCTGCAACACGGAGACAATTCAATACAAGGCGCCTTCGGAGGCCAGGCTGACCTTGTTGTCGTCATCCAGGGAGAGGTCAAATAGTAGGACCAGGGTAGATTCAAAGGCCGGGTCCATCGAACCAACTAGGCCGAGGATCGTGGAGCTGATGCAGGAGTCAGCGATTTGGCAAGAGCAGACCTAGAGATGCCATGGAGGGTGCTAAGGGAGCCGAGAGAGCGAGAGGAGAGAAGAAAGGGGAGGTGAGGCTGGAGATGGAGATGAGGCTGCAGAGGGATGAGGGTAAGATGAAGAGTGAGGGTGAGGGTGGAGTTGCAATGCCCCCAACGTGTCATTTTGTACAAGAGGACCTGATGTAGTATTTTTAATTGATGACACGTCAACAGTGTGGGGATGGTGTATGAGATTTGGAGTAGAGATATCAGCTTCCTATTTATAAGCACTATACTAGCCCAAATACACTCGTAGTATGAGCCAATTTTCTTTCCTTTTAAGATGGTATTAAGTAAGAAATTTTTATTAAATAATAAATAAAGATGCAACTTATTATAAGTAGGGAATCCTCATAGATTTTGGAGATGACAGTACGAAAAAGATAAATGGAATAGGCACACTAAGAGTTTTTGGATTACTTAGTTTTGATAATGCCTTATATGTAAGTAGTGTAAAAGCTAATCTTTTGAGCTTTAGTCAAATTTGTGATTATGGATTTGTTGTAAAATTTACAAAAAAAACATGTTTTATCATTAATAAATTTAGAAGGACTTGTGTTAAAGGTATGAGAGCTCATAATAATTGTTATTTACTTGATCCTATTTATTTTGATAATACTTATTTGTGGTATCAAAGAGTAGGGCATGTTAATTTTAAAAATTTGACAAAGATAACAAAGAACAAGATCATTTTAGGTGCCACAATTTTAAAAATTCTTTAAAACATTTTATGTGTTGCTTGTCAAAATCACAAGAAGATGAGACATGTGAGGACAAAGAGACCTTCAAAGCTAATACACATGGACCTCATGTGACCTATGCAAACAACTAACTTAGGTGGAAAGAAGTATATCTTGGTGATAGTAGAGGACCTATCAAGATTTATTTCGGTAGATTTTCTTAGAGAGACGTTAGATGCTTTTGAAGCATTTAAAACTATTGCCTTGACCATACAAAATTTGAGTAAACTAAACATTGAGACCATTAGAAGTGACAGAGGAAGTGAATTCATTAATTTTGGGTTAAAAGAATTTTGTGATAAGTTTGTGATTCACCATGAGTTTTCAGCCCCTAAAACCCCATAATAAAATAGAATTTTTGAAAGGAATAATATGACTATTTAGGAGATGGCTAAAGAGATACTCAATGAGAAGAACTTAGCCAAACATTTTTAGGCTAAAGCTATGAGCAATGCTATAAACACCCTTAATAGAGTTTATTTGAGACATGATACAGTCCAAATTCTATATGAGTTGTGGAGAGGAAAGAAACTTACTTTCAAACACTTTATTATCTTTGGGAGCCCTTGTCACATTTGGAAAGATAGAGAGACTTTAGTAAATTTGATAATGAGAGTAATTACATGATCTTCCTTGGTTATTCTTTAACAAGTAGGGTATATATGTGTTTTATAAAAGAACTCAAAGTGTCATAGAATCTTCTAATGTGATTGTGCATGATGTACAAATCTTTAATGATCAAAAAGCTCAATATGAGAAAAGAAAACAAAAGGTAGATGATTGTACTGATTTTGATGACTTACCTGATGTTCTTAGTGATGCAGCTTGGAAAGAATAGGTATAGGTGGAAATTTATGATGATGATAATATCTATGACTCTCAAGCTCATGATGATGCACAAGAACTACAAATTCAACATGGTTAAGTACCTAATTGTGTTCAAGAAGATCATCCTCAAACAAATATGATTAAAGATATCAATGAAGGAGTGAAAACAAGACATCCATCGGAGGAAAAAGTAATTTTTTTTAATTATGTATCTCTCACAAAACCAAAGAAGATTGATGAAGCTCTTTAGGATAAAAATTAGATCAATGAAATACAAGAATAATTAGGTAAAATCATATGAAATGATGTGTTGTATCTTGTTCCAAGACCTAAACAATGCAATGTGATAGGTACAAAATAGATATATAAGAAGAAAATGATTAACAAGGAAATGTAGTCAGAAATAAAGTCTGGTTGGTTGTTCAAGGGTACACATAGATGGAAGGCATAAATTTTGATGAGACATTTGCTCCGATTTCGAGACTTGAGTTTATTATATTATTTTTTTTATGACTTGTCATTTAAAATTCGAGATGTATCAAATGGATGTCAAGAGTGGTTTTCTGAATGGGAACTTGTAAGACAAAGTGCATGTAGAACAACCTAAAGGTTTTGTAGAACCTCATCACCCAGTTTATGTATATAAATTAAATAAAGCATTATATGTATTGAAACATGTTCTAAGGGTATTGTATGAAAGTTTAACATGATACCTAACAAAGTAAATCCATGCAAGAGGTGATGTTGATAAGAAATTATTCATTAAGAAGTTTGGAAAGCATAATGTAATGACATAGATCTTTGTTGATGATATCATTTTTGGGTCTACCTATAACATGCTTGTCAAAACTTTTGCAAAATAGATAAGGAATTTATTATTTTCTTTGTTTATAGATATAACAAAGGTAGTCAGGAATCTTCATCTCACAATCAAATTTTACAAAAAGTTTTGTGATAGAGTTTGTATTGCAAGATACAAAACATGTCAAGACCCCTATGTCCCCTTACGTCAAGTTTAACATGAATGACTTAGGTAAATATGTTGATTAAACTATATATAGAAGCATGATAAATAGTCTTATATTTAACTAGCCCATATATTATCTCAATATAGATGTAAAAGGATCTGCTTGTATATTATTGAGGGCAATTCTTATAATAAAGGCAAATAACATGGGTAATATATGAAAAAATATAAAAATATATCATCACGATGCATGTCATACCCACCCAATTTGAGAAACCTTGCCCCCATTGGGTCTTATTTGATACAGCTCGTCATAAAATTTCCTACAGTACAAAGATTACACCGATATGTGGTCGAGGGCACATGATATGACCTTGCAAAGCTAGAAACAATACAATGTGAAAGTAAGGCCCCTACCACATCAGCGGGTAGTACCCATGTGCGTGGAAGAGATAATCTCGTTGTATTAATAAAGTTTTGCAAGTAATGGTAAGTTATTGATTTTAGAGATTTTTTCATATTATCTAGCTCGATATACAAATATTCCATATTCCCAGGATTTTAACACTTAATCCCATATGACCTAGTTTAGGACAAATATACCCTTAGGTCACAACTAAACCTATACCCAAGTTCTTATCTTATTATTGGTGACAAATTACTGACGATGTCACAAATTTGCATGAGTAAAATCAAAACACTCAGCATACAAAAAACAAATCACCCACTTACAAATGATTGATAGAAAGTAAAAAATTTCTCTTTCTCAATCCTGTGTTCTAGAGAATAAACTAGAACCGAGCCACCTCCCAATTTCAATCCAAAAACTAGTTCCTAGTTAAAAAAAATATGAAAATAACAAAATTTAAAACGGGGAATCAAAGAAAGCCACTTTAGTGCTTGCTGAATTGTAACAAATAGAATGTTCCAGCAATTTGGAAAACTGGGTTGCGTTTAGAATGGATTGAAGGACTCCAGAGACTTGCCGCAAACGGGCATTGAACGCGGCAAAAAGAAATGATTTTTGGGAGTACAACAAATATGAAGGAAATCGGGTAGAGTACATCCGCTCTACCTGACTCGTGAGACTTCCGAGAATGAGAGAACGAGAGAATGACTCCCACTAAATGGACCAAAGATCTCATGCTTGACATGGCCCATGTCCAACACTTAATCCATATTGCATATACGATAACACAATATGTCAGTAAAACATATTTTTGATAATACGATATGTATTCTTTAAGCTGACAACCCATAATATGATATCCTCTATATTGCATATACGATAACATTATATTCTCCATAGCGTGTTATCGATAACACGATATGCCAACAATGCGTGTTATTGATAATACAATATGCTACAATATCCTATATATCACATATATAATAATACGATATTCGCCAAAGCGTGTTATCGATAACACGATATTCACTATAGCGTATTATCAATAACACGATATTCGATATAGTGTGTTATCGATAACACGATATGCCAATAAGACGTGTTACTTATTTTCTTCTATGTCGCATATACTATAACATGATATTTGTCATAGCGTGTTATCGATAACATGATATTCGCCATAGCGTGTTATCGATAACACCATATGCCAACAATACGTGTTATTAATAATACAATATGGTATGATATCCTCTATATCGCATGTACAATAATACAATATTAGCCAAAGCGTGTTATCAATAACATGATATTCAATATAGCATATTATCAATAACACAATATACGCCGTAGCGTGTTATCGATAACACACGCGATATTTGGCATAGCATGTTATCGATAACACGATATGTCAACAAAACGTGTTATTGATAATACAATACGGTATGATATCCTCTATGGCATATACGATAATACTATATTTGCCAAAGTGTGTTATTAATAACACGATATTTGATATAGTGTGTTATTGATAACCCGATATTCGCCATTGTTATTAATAACACGATATGCCAACAATACATGCTAATGATAATACGATATATCGCATATGCTATAATAGGATATTCATCATAGCGTGTTATCGATAACACGATATTCGTTATAGCATATTATTGATAACACGATATTCGCCAATATTTGTTATTGATATAATTGTTCAAGTCAGGGATAAAAACCCTAAGATCATGTACATACTTACATAAGATGTTCTACATAATAAAACTTGCATATAAAAAACCATACTAGAGTCCCTCTTTGCACAATAGGGTAGGAGGCTATCATGACCATTCTACAGTGTCCTTCCTTGGCATCTACATCCTTCTCCATTCTTATATAGCTATGTTCTCCCTGGATAGTCCCTTAAGATTCATTTTTTGTGTTGCAGTGTCATCTTGATCTCCTTTTGTAGGGATAAATAGTTTAGGTGGTTAGAAATTTTTGGACAAAAATAAGAGAAGAGCAATCGTCGATGAAGTTAGGGAGGCCGACAATCACCGAAGAGAAATAGAAATTTGTTATTGATGAAAACCGGGCGAAAATCACAAATCGTCACTGAGCTCCGATCTCCTCTTTGTTTATGCGTCGTCACAACTAGTTTACACGATTTTAAACCCTAACCCTTGTTGCAGGGGTATTTTGGTCTAATTTTTTCTAAATATTGTGTAAACCCAGATTCTATGGAATATTTTTTACAAAACTAGGGAATATAGAATATTTATATCTTAGGCAGTGTAATATAGAAAAAACTCTTAATTTTATATCGTTCTGCCTAGCTAGGCGCTTCCTAAAAGAGTGAATTCTTAAGTCCAATTAGCTACACAACATTCATGTGAGATTTATAGCCCAATAGTTTGCTCTTCTTCAAAGACGATCAAGTGGGGCAAAGACTTCTCATTTGAAGCGTCCACCTATTAAAGACCCATTGTTTCCTACTGCAATTTACTTTATTATAGATTCTTGTTACCAGATAATGCAAAAATAATGGTTGAATATTACATGGAAACTGTCCCTCGGTATAGATGGCCAACTGAAGGTCACAGATAATTGGGAGACATGTACGGTTCTTGAATGGTGACACTTGAGCGTTGGTTTTGATTATGCACGGCCAAAACACAGCCATAATGAGGGTAGCAAGGTGTTGCCATCATGCCTGCTCAAACAAGTTTCATTCGAAACCTACTAAATTACAGAACAAGATATGCTTCTTCTACAGTGGTGGCAACGTTTTGCTATCAAGGCCAGGGTTCTTGTCATTTATTAAAAGAGCTGTAATAAGAACACTTTCCATACAACTATTTCCACCTAGAATGCTACGGTCCAAGTTTTAGATAATTCAGGATGCTGACAGGATTTTAATTTGGAAGTTGTCCGTAGATAGGAGTGGACCACATCACATAATGAAACAGTTTGATTGGTCTTTAATTTTAATGCATCCATCTTCGTCTTCTTAAGCTCAATCACGTAGGATGAAACCTAGGTCGGGTTTTCACCTTGGTCCAGACCTGGGTTAGCGATTTGGACCCAAATAACCGGGCTAGGTTTGGTCAGGGTTTCTATAAATGGCTCCTACCTGACTCATTGAGCCGTGAATCCTCAACCTGGGTTAGGCTATAACTTGAAATCCATTGTATTTATTCTTTTTATCTTTAAGCATAATATTTTTGAGGTAAAAGAGAGCCGAATCTGTGTCTTCAATCCCCAACCTTAAAATTTTTTTGAACAATAATGAAGCTTAAAACTCTAAATCAGTCAAGGAGGTTCTTATGTCAGAACCCATAGATCCCTTCTTAAAGAAATCAAATTTTATTTTAATTATGACTATTAATACAAAGGACATCAAATAGATTAATGATACCAATCATATAGCACAAAAATACACCTGAATTAGAGATTTGGACCCAAATAACTGGGTTAGGTTAGGTCAGGGTTTCTATAAACGGCTCGTACAATACTCGTTGAGCCGAGAATCCTCAACCTGGTTCAGGCTATAACTTGAAATCCATTGTATTTATTCTTTTCATCTTTAACGGTGATATTTTTCTTAGTGTATGAGAGCAATCAGGCAACCATCACTGAGAAAATCGCCATTTAAAATATTATATTTTCTAATAATTAAATATTTTTCATCTTATTAATAAAATAAATTTTCTTAACTCAATCATGTCAGGTCTTGTCAAGGTTTAACAATGAAGGTGGGGTTCAGAGTCTTGTTTAGACTTTTGTAAATGGTACAAGAATCGAATGCGGCAAAACCCAACTTAAAATAATTTCATGAAAGCACTCCCATAGGAGATAATGTGTGCCCATGGAAGGCTGTATCGGTTGATACGGCCCCATATCGACTGATATGTACCCGTATCGATGGAGACCGATACGGGTATGAGGGGTGGTACACCCCCCACACCAAAAGCCAATAAGTGTCGGCCGTATCGGCCGTACCTTATCGATACGGACAATACGTATTGATATGCTATTAAAAACATAATTTTTTATTTAAAACAAAAACACAATTCAAACCCAACTTCTTTGAAAGTTTAAGTTTTAGTTATATTAAATTTAATATTTTTAAAGTTATATGAGATCAATACGGGTAGGTCCATACAATTTACATAATTATTTTTTACATATAGTGCTCCGCAAATATGCATTTATTTAAATATATAACTGTGACTCATATTAAGTATATTATTTATTTTTTAAAATAAATTAATTTTAGAGCACTTAATATGGAAAATGAGTAATAATTTATATGGGACAGAGAGAATAATAGTATATGGTTCCGAATGAACTAATTTTAGAATACCAGTATCGGTTGATATTGTATTCTACGGTCATATTATGCTCTAAAATAAGTATTATAATGATATATAATTAGTTATACTATTTTTGTATGTTTATAAAAGGGTTTATGGCTGTTTTCGCACGTACCAAGTGTATCATCGGTGTGTACCTCTATCCATGATCATCGATATTGTCATCCGTATCGATATTGCCTTCCATGTGTGTACCGCATGGTATCAACCCCACATTGTCTCCAAAGGTAAGACCAAGTGAGATAAACTGGATCTTCAATCAAAATGAGCAAATTATATTTAGACCCCTAGACTTTTAGTAAAATGGCATTTAGACTGCCTCATCAGTTATATAAAATTCACACAAAAAACTCTAAACAAGCTGGAGCAAGTGATTTGAACCAAAATTGGCCAATTTGGTTTGGTTTGATTGTGGTCAAGTACTTGGAGTTATGGAACCAACTAACTTCTGGTTTCGATTTGGTTCTACCGTATAAAAAATAGAATTATATCAAAACGAAAAATTTCTTTTTTTTATTTTTATTTTTATCTAATTGTGACCATTGATTTGAATGAATGGCCAAGATTAACTTTTTTTAACTTCTTTACCCCTCCTCCTTGCCAGCTCTAGTCCAAGTCTGAACCCACTCCCTCCCCTTCACTCTAGATGCAAGCCTGACACCTCCTACTCATAGGTCGTAACCACCCCACATCCTCTACAAAACCACCACCACCTCGTTATCCCCATTGGCTACCACCATCCATCTTCCTTATTTTACCCATAATTATTTTATTTTCTAGTCTTCTTTAAGAATTAATATATCTTAGATAATTAAGAATTAAGGTTAATTAGGTTAGAGAATACTTGTATGATGTTTTGAAACAAATTAGCTAACTTGTGTATTTTTATACAGTTTCTTCATTAGCGTTCAAATGGGGTATAAGGTTGTTCAAATGGTTACACGTGATTTTGAAAATAAAACAAACAATTATTCCATTTGAACAGGCATGCAAGGCATTCAAAAAGCGCAATGCACAGTTTCCTTTTTTAAGCTAGTTTTGAGTCCTTTTCATATAAAACTTCTTTCTATGATTCTTATTCTTGTATAAAGCCATATTGGGCTCAAAATTGAGGAATTCTAGTAGATTTTCTAAAGAGAAAAAGGGATATGAAGTTGGAGGAGCATTCAAAGCTTTAAATGAAAATTCAATAGCCTTCTTTTACCATGGAAGGCTAAAATTTTCTTTTATTAAGGAGTTGATGAAACTATAGATAAGTTTCAATTTATTTATTTTTTAATTTAGATCTCAATTGTGATTAATGACAATTGTATGACAAAGATTTCGTTTTTAATGGAAGAGATTTTTATATTAATTCAAATATATGTTGATTTATTATCTTGTAGATGATAGATTGAGGTAGTTTTGAGATTTACATTGATTCTAATTTCTGTGATTTAGATGAGATGGTTATGCAATAGTTTAAATATTCATATGATTAATGAATTGGATGAGTTATACTAAGATTAGACGAGTCATGCATATAGTTTATATAGTTTAGTGTAGATGATTCACGCTATTGTCGATTTCTAAAGTAATTCTAGCTTGTATCCGAGAATCCTTGTTCATATTCATACTCGATTTAGATTAAAGGTTAAGCAATTGTTATGGTTCTCTAGTAGGTTCGATTTCCTTAGTAATTATCATTATATTGCTCTCTTCCTTTTAGTCTAGTTGATTACTTCCTTTGTTTAATTTAAGGTTAAGTTATTTTAATTTTCAATTAACAAATTCTTCTCTTAGATTTAGTAATTAATTTATCCATCCTTAAGGTTTGATAACCCTTAAAAACTTATCCTAGTATAATTACCCCGTGCAATTGCTAAGGGCTTAATTATAAATGATCACTTCCCCTGTGGCCCTCTCCTCAAATAGCCTATATCCCCTCTCCCCAATCTCCTTCTGCTTAGGCGTTGATGACAACTCTGTGAGCTATCCGGAGTCAAAGAGGGAAAGCCATATGCTTTTTTTGCTTTGACTTTGTGGAGCTCATAGGAAAAGTCAATGAGGAAGTTATGACACTACCCTTCCAAGGGTACCGCCACCCCATTAGTAGAAGAAACTAAATCTAAAACAATCTCTATTCAGAACCAAAATTCAAGGAGGAACTCTATTTTTGTTTTGGTTCTTTTCATGTTGGTTCTTTATTTAATTATGGCCATCTAGTTCCGGTTCAATTCCTACAAAACGTTGTTCAAAATACTCATAGCCCCCTTGAAGTTAGAAAAAATGTTTAAAAATATTTAAATACCCAATATGCCCTATCCAACTACCCCCTATTCCACATCACCCCATTTTTCATCCCCAACATCCTTGCCTTTGTGGCTTCCTACCCGGCACTCACTCTACTACCAAAGCTGTCCACTCCCTCTACCCTGACTACTCGCTCCATTGTGTAAGAACATATGAGTCATATGCATAAAAACTTTGTGTATGTATTGAGTATTAGATTATGATTAAATGTTGTTGTAGTTAAGTCAGATTTGGAATTGACAAACTTGCAAAATAAGAGCAGACGTGTTCTTATGGATCAAGATAGAAGACTAAAGAATATTGAAGGTTTCTGAAGCTTATTTAGATTACATTTGCATACCAAAATCACTTTAAAGTTCCAGAAGGTTTTAGGGTAAAAAGGGCAAAATGGTAAAAATATACACAAAAAAGATCAATCGCTCACTGAACAAACAATTAATCAGAATGATTGATGGGCCACTTGATTTTTCCATGTGAAAAATAAAGCCGCAATTGCCTTCATTAATTGATCGATTGCTTGCAGTATCCTACATAAAATAAATAATGAACGATCGATCGTTGTTTGGAACAACCAATCGCTTCAAGGCCAAAGTCAATACAACAAGAGGTGCTTGCCGAAGGATAGAAAAAAACAAAGACAAATCAAGGAGGTAAGTGTTTGAGGGAGAAGACATGAAGGTCAACAACAACAAAGATTTGTGGAGATCTAAACAAAAGGAGAATGTGTTAGAGTCAAAGCAAAGGTTTGTGGTTTGTTTGTGTAAATATAAATTGTATTACTTGCTAGTAGTGCTTTGATTTGTTTCGGGTGTGGAACTTCTGTGGTTTTTTACCTAAGTTTGGGTTTTTCATGTTAAAATTGTTGTGTGTTTATGTATGGATTGAATGCTTATGGTTTGAATGATTGATACATCATGAGTGAGTTTTGAGAGAATATTTACTTGATTCCACTACGTATAAAATTTTGCTCAAAAGTGGCTAGAACTCGTAGTCTTTATCTTCATAGATATTTGGACTAGGGGCAATCTAGTGATCCACTAAATCGATTAGATGGATATTAAACTCACACATAGGGCTATCAAAAGGGCCGAGTTGAGTCATATTGAGTTGGGTTGACCTTGACCCTAACATTCAAAGCAACAAGTTATGACCCGAGCCTATTAATTAAAAGGGTTGAAACGCAAACCTTAACCCTACTTCGGTTGGTCAGGTTGGGATATGCGGTAACAAAATATTACTTTAATAATCTCATATATTGACATTTTGAACAAATATTGAGGGTATCTTATGCATTTCTCTGGAGATGAGATTTTAGAAATTAAGTTTGGCTATTAAAAGAACACTAATCAATAATGAGAAAACATACCCTACGTAGCCACAAATTGGGGTGGGTTTGAAAAATAAAAGATTGCACATGCCCCAATAAAGAGGTTTAGGCAGATTAGTTGTAACACTTCGTGTTTCGATTACGCTTAACCGAAGAGGGTTAGGGGTAATTATATAATTTTAGTTAAATTTTAAAGGTTTTCAATGGATGAAATCCTATTATATGGATAGAGCTTGAAATAATGAGTGTAACGAACCTAAGAACATGCGAAATAGAGGTCGAGAACGAAAGTTAAAACCTCGAGAAATGTGCCGTATGGGCAGACCACTTAAAAAGTGCAGAATAAACTACCCATATGGGGTCTAGTTTCAAAGGTCTTGTTGATACGAGTCCATCGGTACCAAGAACGCGTGATTCTGACTTTGGGATAAAAAGTTATCGCATTTTGAAGTTTGAATTGTATTTGAATAAAATAATAATAAAATATTTTTAAAAGACAAAATTTATCATGTCAGCCGAGCCAGAGCCGAGCCACACCACGCGGCATGATTGTGGCCGTCCGCGCATCATGGAGTCATGGGGTCATGTGATCGCGCGATGCGTGCATAAGTGTGTATCCACCACACGACGTGGTCGTTTGTTGACTTGACGTGTGGCACGCGCCAGTGTGAGCGTATTCCTCTTTCCTTCGTTCACCCACACAAAATCTCCTATAAATTCTCATTTCCGTTCAAACTTCTAGAGGAGTTTTTGGAGTTGTTATGAGTCCATTTTCTTTTGTTCAAAAGCCATTTTTAGCTAATTTGAAGGTGTTCTATGCATTGTAAGGGAAAGTTTTATCTGTCGTCTACAGACGCTTAGAGGGAAAAGTGTCTCTGGGTAAGGGGAAGTTTTGTCCATCATATATGGATGTGTAGGGAGAAAAGTGTCTCTGGGTAAGGGGAAATTATGTCCATCATCTATGAACGCATAGGGAGAAAAGTGTCTCTAGGTAAGGGGAGATTATAACCGTCACCTTGGGGTTACAACGAGGGAAACATCCCAGTTTAAAGGGAGTGTCTGTCCGCCACCTTCACACGTAACAAGAAAGATGTGCTGGAGCTAGAGGAGGTTCTGCCCGCCATCTCTGGACCTGAGAAGGAAGTCGCTCTGAGGAAACAAGAAACTCTAAATGTTGTGAATTCCAACATAAAAAGGGGAGTAAACATTCCAGACTTTTCGATTTAATTCGATTTATATGTATGCGTATCTTAATTTATATTTATATATTAATTAAGATATAGGATTTGCTATAATTTGGTAGTATCTGTTATTATCTGATGTGATCTTATATGATATGCTTTGACCCGATTTTCTCTGGGATATTTTGTTTAATCCGGTATGCTCTAAATTTTTTTGCAACATAATGGTTGTACATCGGGGAAATAACAAAATACAAAACCTGTGAAAGAAGTCTTATAATTTAAAACATCACACATCAATTTTTCTCATACAAAATTTTCCTTTCAATCAAACATAGTACAACCAAACGAAACATTCTTAGGCACTACTAAAAAATGAACGTACGAAAGAAATTACCATGATCATGAATGTAAAATACAAATCTCACTTGGGCATCCCTGAGTACAAGTCCCATAAATAGTCCTGAGTCTAATCCAAATTACTAGTCCAGAAAGTTTAAACACTTTAATTCTCATATCACCCAATACATCAGATTGTGGCACAAATCATAAAGACTCTCAGTGAGTCAAGGATATGCCTGAGCCAATGGAATCAAGTGACCCACAGAAATAACCACAAACCAGCAAAAGCCTCTTGAATGTTGGGTCTATAAAAAATGGGAAAATGAACAATTAGATACTCAGTAGGGGAGTTCTAAACAGTGAACTCTATAAGTCTATACATTGATGTGTTCATGCACTTAACCATAAAGCATAATGCATACAAATCACAATAGTCGCATAACATAACAATCATGAAGAAACACATACTATCTTACCTCTTGCACTTATAGTCTTAATCGTACCAGTCTTACACTTACAGTCTTGGTCAAAACATTCTTACAATCTTACTCATATCATCTTACTCAAATTCTTACTCTTACAGTATTGCTAAAAAACAAACGCTTATAGTCTTGCTTGAAAACATACGCGCTCAAATCCTTACACTTAGTATCTTACTCGAAATCTTATACTTATAGTCTTGTTCAAAATCTTACAAACTTACTTAAAAAATAGACATACTCATACAATTGTACACATACTATTGACCACTGAAGCTCATTATAATTAATAAGCTCTAGTGTCGAAATAGAAAGGAATGTCATTGGGGTATCACCTTAACCTCCAGGGAGTGACTAGATATCATGGATTTTTTCAAAGGCAAGGCACACCTATGCTCATTGGGCAGATGATCAAACAGGTAAGAGCAGTTCCATGATATTACTTACCTGAGCGCACGAATGTCCACTCTAGGGGTCATACAGTGTCAATTAAGGGCATAATCATATAGTGCCACTCTTGGGCCAGAATCTTATAGTGTCATTCTTGGACAGAATCGCATAGTATCGACTAAGGGCAAAAATATACAACGCTCTCAATAGAGCATCAAACATATGGGCTTAATACAACACACAGACAAAATCAAAAACATACATTGCTCTAAATAGAGCATCAGATGACCGGGTTTAGATACAACACACAGACAATATCCCATGGGATAAACACCATGGAAAGACATGAGAAATGCTCAGCGAACTCATTATCAGCTAGCTCGAACATGAAACTTAATTCATCGAAACCCTTAAGTTTCAAACTTACAATGCTATTATATTAGGTTTGCTTATTATTCAAGTTTGAATTAAGTAATTTATACGGGTACAATTATGCCATAAATTATTCTATCTTGCAGTCTTCCACTAACCAATCCGAAGCTGGGCCCGTTCCCAAATCCTAGTTCTGCAAGGCAGCAAACTTCACTTAACCCATCTAACTCAAAATCCTAACTTACTGTACCACAAATCCTTACATATTCTTACATACTCCGCCATTCACCTTATGGCCAAATCATCTTACATGCAAGTCATGAAACTAAGCTCCTCGAAGCCAACCCTAGTTATCACTCTCTTACTTATACCTCACTTATTATGCTTACTTTCCACTTTATAATATGCACGTTATGTTTGTACAATTATGCAACACTCTTACAGTCTAACAAGCCCCTATAAGGCTCCAACCCTAAGCCTGCTTACTTGTTATATCCCCAACATACACTCCAAACCAAACAAATCCACTCCAATTCTTTCCCACCAAACTTACATCCTATGTCTTACGTCATACAGTTACACATCCACAACAAATTATACCAAACACTCTATCACGACTTACTGTTCATCGCCTATACATATGCGCCCCCCCCCCCCCCCACACACACACACACATGCATTGCACAAGTGTATATTCATCATACATACATTTGTCCAACACACATATGTATCTCATACATATACTTCATCATACTTGAACATCACATACTCATAATTCAACGCGTAGCTTACCGACATACACGCTAGCAATCATTAGCACCCACATAATCTACACACATCAAACATACTTTTACCTCACATGCATGTCATATGCAATTTTAAACATACCATATAATCATGCTTACATGAACATCATGCAATCGGATCATTATTTAGCATCCAAATCATTGAATCATACAATCCTAGCATGCTGCTAAACATTTAAAGAATGTTATCATGAAATTACAAGCTCAAAGCTCTCCTACCTCGTATTCCATGATGTTTGATGGAGAGCACACGACGGTGGTGGTGTTGACGGCAGAGTTGGTGGCAAAAATCATCGCCTGGTTGATAGAGTTGTTGTAGCAAGGTTTAGAAGCGTTGGAAATACTTACAACAAGATGATGATGACAAAAGTCAATGCAACAGAATCCGCAAAACACAGCAGCACACTAGGGTAGCTGGGAGAAAGGTCGTTCCAACAAGAAGTTGCAGTGTGACTGGAAATCGAGTGTGATCTAAATGGAAGTTGACCGGCTGCTAAAAAGAAATCGACCGGCTGTAGGACACCAAAATTGGCCATGGAAACCACCCAATAGTGTTGATTTCGCATCGACTATGGCGCACATAAGGGGCGGAGGGCGTGGGGCGATGCTCGAGGACATAGGAGAGGTAGAGGAGGGATATGGTGGACAAATCAAGATAATGGAGGAGCCATTTGATAGTCAGGCAACACAAAAATAGTGTCTTAACCCTAAATCGCACCTGCATCCACATGCACATGTGGCAAAAAGGGCCACTCGAGGAGAATAGGGGCTGGACAATGGCAGTCCATAATTTAATAGACTGACCGGGAGGTGGTGGCTGGCTGAAATGGCGACATCGCCAATCACCATGCACAACCAAAACAATAGAGTGCAGAAGGGTGTTTCGGAGTCGGGCCGAGGCAAACCGAAGGCCATGGGGCCGTTATCGTGCCAAGGCTGATAGAGGTAACTCCCACTATTACCGAGCACTATCAAAGTTTTCTAATGCCAGACTATGTGTTTCTCACATATGCATAACATAATCTTATTAGCCACTCGACTAAAGAATCATAAGTTGAAGTTCTAAGCCTCATAATAGTGAGATGTGCTAAGTGTTTTATATAAAGTCTAAGACTATACATGTTCAATCAAAACAATATCAAGATATCAATGGATAATATAGTTAAAAATAACTTTTCCCAATCACTACTTTGACAAATAAGTCAGTCGAGAAACTTGGCTCATGTTTGCATTCCGTATGATTATTTATTTACATCAAATAAGAAAGATTTACAAACATCAATAAAATAATTACGTTTCTTTCTATTTGCCCTTTGCCTTTTTCAAATATCCGACTTTTTTGGTCTTTCAAAAATTGGGCTTTCATTAGCTTTTTCTTAACTCTCGTGACCTTGCACTATTTTATTTTTTTATTCTATGCCTTTTTCAGTGTCAAGAATATGGTAGCTTTCACAGTAACACAATTTAATATATGTAGGCAACCCTCTCCCTTATCTCTATGAAAACTATTATTTTTTATAATATTTACATAAGATATTCAAGTAAATCATAGCACATATCAAATCTCATTCAATTTATAAAGGAATCCAAATGACTCAACTACCTTATACTACTTCATAGCATTATAGTTTAGAAGTAAATTAATTATATTATACATTTAACCTAATTAAGGATCTTGAAGTCTCATAGTGAGTACTAAGTTTATGAGTAAACCAATAATGCATAAAGTATTGACATGAATCTTAAAACTCTACTCAAATGATTTACAAGTAGTCATCTTGACCTAAGATTATATTCATTATGCATTCCATGTGTGACCCACTATCTACAATACTTCACTATTCAAGTGTATTTCTCATGATATTTATGCTATTTTTTTAAAAAACACAAAGACTTATTTTTTGTTTTCTTTTCCTTTTCACAAGCAATTGAAACTATGTGAGACAATGTAGACAACCAAAAACAGAAAAAAAACAATTAAAATCTATTTGTTTTGTGCAAAGGTTAGCTAGTTGAAACTCTATTGAAATATGTTCTAAGTTTACAATTTTATCATCAACCAAATCTCGTATAAAATTATGTCTAGTATCAATGTGCTTTGTGTAAAAGTATTGGACATGATTTTCTAAAAGTTTGATTGAACTTAGATTATCACAATATAAAGTCATTAAGGCTTGATATATCTATAATCAATTCATATTTGTTTCATTGACATGAGTTGTGTGCATCCACTATGAGCAGCTATATATTTAGCTTTTACAGTTTAAAATGAAACACAATTTGGCCTCCCCACATTGCCTCCCCCGCCGTAGGATGTTTTTCGACCGCCTTCCCTTTCGCCCGGCCTCCCTCCACAGCCTCCGTCCGCCACCCCTTTCGCCAGGTCTCCCTCCACCGCCTCCGTCCACCAGGTCTCCCTCCGAGCCTCCATCCGCTGCCCCTTTCCCAGTTTCTCCCCGGCTCCCCCACCCCCATCTCTCCCCGGTTCCCCCCCTCCCTCCCCTCCCCTCCCCTCCCCTCCCCCTGTGAAAAACAGAGGGGAAGGGTTAAACCGGGGAGAGAGGTGGGGAGCGGGAGGAGGAGGGGTGCCGGATTCCGGCCCCCTCCCTCTCCCCCACCCCCACCCCCTTTCTCCCCGGCTCCCCACCCCCATCTCTCTCTGGTCCCCCCCCTTGTGAAAAACAGAGGAGAAGGGGTAAACCAAGGGGAGAGGTGGGGAGTGGGAGGGAGGAGGGGTGCCGGATTCCGGCCCCTCCCGCTCCCCCATCCCCCTCACTCCCCGGCTCCCCCTCGAAAAACAGAGGGTAAGGAGGGGGGGACCCGGGGAGAGACAACGCCTCTCCCCCTCCCCTCCTTTGGATTCCAACGGGGAGCCGGAATCCGGCCCTCACCCTCTCCTCCTTATCGCTTTGCCCTCTCTCTCCCAGGAGGGCACCGGATTCCGGTGGGGGAGCCGGAATTTGGCTGCCCTTTTTTTAAAATATTTTAAGGCTTTTAGCGACGCTTATAAAAGCGTCGCTAAAGCCTATTGTATTTTTTATTATTATTTTACTCATTAGCAACGCTCGTTAGAGCGTCATCGAACGTCGCTAATACATGTAATATATTTTTTTAGTGATGCTTCAAAAGCGTCGCTAATAATAATCATTAGCGACGCATATAGTTATGCGTTGCTAATGAGTTATCTTTTATTTTTTTTTAAAATTCATATTTTGCTTTAGCGACGTATAAAATAACGTCGCTAATAATCAGTTATTAGCGACACTAATAATTAAGCATCGCTAATAAATGATTATTAGCGACGTAAGTTTTTTAATAGCAATGCAAAAATATACGTCGCTAAAAGGCTTTATTAGCGACGCTTTTTGTTATGCGTTGCTAATTGACAATAGCGACGGCACTTTTTTCAATGCTTATAGTGACGTTTTTTATGTGTCGCTAATAGTCATTAGCGACACTTAGGTGACTATTAGCGACATATAAATGCATCGCTAAAAGTCTTTTTTGTTGTACTACGGGCTTTATTTCGAACCGCATTTCCTTGTTCATCTATTTTATTCTTATAGATCTTTTGGTTCTATGAGAGACACATAACAAGAAAAATATACTTATTCCTCCAATTGATGTCGTGTTCATGATGATGATTATATCCATGACTCTCACACTCATGAAAACTTGTTCTTGTTCTATCTGAGTTGCATCACTGAAAATATTGGCAAGTAATCATAATCATAACTATCATCCACCTTTTGTTCTCCTTTCTAATTTTGAGCCTTTTGATCCTCAAAGATCTTTACATCCTTCACAATTACATATAAAGATTTCATGTCACTTTGAGTTTTTTTATTAAATATCCTATATGCCCTACTTGTCAAAGAATAACCAAAGAAGTTCCCATCACTAATCTTGCTACCAAATTTGCTTAAAGCCTCTCTATCTCTCAAGATGTGATAAGGATTCCCAAATACTTTAAAGTGTTTGATAGTGGGTTTCTTTCCTCACCCCAAATCATAAGGAGTTTGGACTGTGAACTATATTAAGGGTGTATGTAGTAGTGCTTATAGCTTCTACCCAAAAGTGTTTAGCCAAGTTATTCTCATTTAGCATCACTCTAGCCATCTCCTCGATATTTCTTTTCTTCCTCTTATCAGTTCTATTTTGTTGTGGGATTTTAGTGAGAGTTTAATATCCGTCTAATAAACCTAGCGGGTCATCAAATTGCCCCTAGTATGATTATCATAGAAAGATAAAGACTACGAGATATGGCCTCGCTACTTAAAATTTTCTTAAATAGTGGAAACAATAAAAACTTAAAGTTGATGCGCATTCATAATCAATTTACCAAGCAATCAAACCATAAAGCATGTAAAAACACATAAAGATTTAACGTGGAAAACCCCCAATAGGGTAAAAAACCATGGCAGCCTCACAAGGCCAAATCAATGTACTAGCTAGCAAGAACTTACAAGATCTAAGAATAACTAACCAACCTCTTGACTTGACACATACAAAAATAATTTTCCTTTGTTTAGTCCTCTTCGTTGTTAGCCTTCAACTTTCTCCCTCTGTTGAATCCTTGAATGTTTTCCTCCTTGTGTTCCACCTTAGTATTCTTCTCGACACTCAATTAAAGACTCATTTGATTGTTGATCTTCCTTTGAGGTTCTTCATTCACTCCTTCATGAAAGAACTTTGCTGCAACTCCTCGAGCTCTTGTGTGTGTTGTGATAGGAAGAACTTCTCACTTTTTGCTGATTGAATGATAATCAAAGCATTGTATCTAAATGAAAGCTCTATACTCTCAAAACCCAATAGATCTCTCTCAATACTAACAATGTCGTCTCTCCTCATTTTTCATGTCAAAAATACCCTTTATGAAGATAACTAAGTCATTTATCAGTTTAACATCAAAATAAAAATCAAATTCAACTCGAAATGACCTATTTTGGGAAACTGCGGGCATCAGTGTTGATTTGACCAAATTTAGCAAAGACTGCTATAGTAGCCAATCGATTGCTACAATAATCGATTGATCAATGAACATTAACTTGCTATAGTATTGTTGCAGTAATTTGCTAGAGTGTTGTTGCAATGCCAAAATTTAAAATTCTTTCCGATTAATCTTGGATGATCATTTTACACACTTATGTAATTTTTTCCTCATTTTCTATCATTCTTTTTCTCACACTCTAATATAATGAATCCTTTATCGTTAGTGTGTGAATGTGATGTGTGTATGTATTTTTACCTATAAAACACTTCTAAGTCTTTTGATTTGCTTCATCTTCAGCATGTGATCTTATGCAGTAAGCATTCAATCCTATGACTCAAATTACAGAGTCATTTGACATTGTTTTGTTCGCCAAAACAAACCAATACAATACATATAACAACATATATTCTAATATTTAGGGGCTGAAAACTCATGGTGAATCCCAAACTTATCAAAAAATTATTTAAACCTAAAATTAGTGAATTCACCTCCTTTTTCACTTCTAATCGTCTTGATGTTTAGTCCACTTAGATTTTGTATGGTTAGGGTAATAATTTTGAATGCTTCAAAAACATCTTACTTTTTTCCAAGGAAATCTATCTAAGTAAATCTTGATAGGTCATCCACTATCACCAAGATATAGTTCTTACCACCTAAATTAGTTGTTTGCATAGGTCTCATGGGGTATATATGTATCAACTCCAAAGGTCTCTCAGTTATCACTTGTTTTATCTTCTTGTGATGTGATTTTGATTGTGTACTCTTTTGACAAGCACCATATATAAGGTTTTAAAGAGTTTTCAAAATTGGGGCACCTATAATGATCTTGTTATTTTGTTATCTTTGTCAAATATAAAAAATAAACATGTCCTAATTTTTTATGCCGCAAATAAGTATTATCATACAATGACTAGTTAGTAAAATAAAAAAGATCAAATAAATAATAATTATCATGAGCTCCTATACCTTTTGCATAAGTCATTCAAAATTTATTAATGATAAAACATGTTTTCTTTGTAAATTTTACAATAAATCCAAAATAAAAAATTTGACTAACGCTTAAGAGATTAGCCTTCAAAACACTCACATATAAGACATTGTCAAAATCAAGCAATCTAAAAACTCTTAGTTTTTCATCCCATATATATGTAAGGTACTCTCATATCCAGAAGTAACCTTCTCATCATATTTCTCTACCAAGTTTTTAAACCTTGACTTGTCATTAGTCATATGTTTTGAATATCCACTATTTAGGTACCACATACTAGAGTGTTAAGCTTTCAAGATAGTGTGTACAACATTACATTTCAAATCATCTTTCTTAACCAAAATTGTCTTTGTTTTCACAAACATTTGAAGACCATTCAAGTTTTTATCATGTTCTTCTTTACTAAGTGCATTTTCATTCAATCTTCGTTCTTTCTTGTGATAGCCATTATGAGTATCCAACTTATGACAGTTTGTTTATAAATCATGTGTGTAAGCCTTATGTTTAAGATTTTGAACTTTTGCACTAAATTCTCTCAAGTTTCTACTTATCCATATTATTTGTCTTAGCAAGTCAATTTGAACATTCTCTCTAGCAATTGGAGGCTTCTTCACTAATTTATTTTTGCTAAGTTCAAATTTAGTCACTAGTTCCTTCTTAGGCAATGGTGTTCTAACCAAGGGTTTTATATTTGAAGACCTAGTACCATTATCTTCTATTTTACTAACCTTAACAAAGTTAGTACAACCTTGGGAATTAGAATTATTATGTTTAACACACCCTAATCCACTCTTTTCAATCCCAAATTATCAAAGAGTTTTATCAAGTTTTTGTTTGCCTTTGAAAAACTTTTTCAACTTTGTATTAAAAAGTTTTAATTCTTATTCTAATTTTTCAATTTTCAAAACCAACTCATGGTTCTTATTATCAGACAAACATTTATCATGGAAAAGCTTAGAATTGTCATATTCTATAACACAAAATTTTGACCTAAACACTTTCAACTCATAAAAAACATATTCTTAGCCACAACAAATTTGAAATAAATAAAGACAAGCTTAAAATGCTTTAGAATTCCATGGTAACTAAAAACTCAATCAACCGACAAAAATACTAAGATCACCAGCCTTAGCTACAACTAATCGGTTTGTGTTTCCACACACTCATAATCACAAACCAACAAACCACACAATAAAATTATATTGTGTTACTTATAATATATATTTACTAGAATCCTATGCCAAAGTTTGGTGGTGATAGTGGCAAAGGTAGTAGTGGTTGTTGCGAGTGTGATAACAAGGTGGTAGAGGGGGAGGTGGCAGAACTATAGGAGAAATTGCTAACTAACAAGTATTACACTATAGAGTCGTAAATTTATATTGTGCACAACTCTCTAGAGCTTAGTAGTGTTGGATATAGCAAGACGGTAGCATTGTGGTAGTGGCAATAAAGTGGTAGAATGGTGGAGCAGGGGTGAGGATTAGGAAGAACACAAGTAAGAGGAAGAGAGATAAAAAGGGGTCATGTCAATCCTGCAAAAAAAGTAGGGTCTTGAGAGGAAAAGTGAAATGTACATTTGTATTATATAGTACATGCATGGATGTGGGACCCATTGGGTAATAGGGGGCCACCATTAGGCCCAAGGAAAAATTTTCTTTTCAATATAATGCTAAAAACAAAAGTTTTAACATCATTTTTTACTATCTAATTATTCTAAGATGTTGGATGTCCTTTTATTTTACCTGTCAATTTAATTAATACTGGACCACATGAGTTAGGGTACGTATGAAATCAAGGGGAACTCGTGGCCAATATTAGGAGTTATGAGATTCACATATTTAAAATGTTGATATAAAAGATACATGTTAACATTATCACAACAGGTTTTCTCTTACACTTGTAATGTACATACAAACATCCCATTCCCCTACAACTTGCGCTAGGCAGCATCACTTTCATAGGAACAACAATTAGGTTTGTCATCTGGTAGGAGTGTAGGACAAGCAACATACCCTACATATTAGATATGATGCAATAGTTAGATACAAGCATAAGTCGTGCACGACAAAAATAACCAAAAGATGAGTAGTCTACTACCAACGTAATTAATACAATGCTTTTAATATTCAAAATGGTCACATGCTCACCAAAAAATGGTCCTTTTACATTCAAATAATCACCGCCGTGTTTTAATATGGCGGGCCATAAATCAACAGTGGTGTACAGAGTGACATATAACGTAAGATTTTTTAAAAAGACGTGATTCCTTGTTGGTGGGATCAAGTTAGATTTAAAATTGATCCTCAAAATAGGGACCTAGTAAACATGGTAAGATGGATATGTGACCAAATTCAATGAACCACAAATTTCAATGGTCACTTCCAATCGGCCTTGGCCCCACCTTCGTGGGATCATGGTGTGACGCACATGAGGTGGGTTCATATATTATCCCCTATGCTGACACTGTCTTTGGCTAGCTTGAGCTTTGATCGTTTTAGGTTTCCATCAGTGACTAGCTGAGGTGAGCTTAATGGGGCCAAGCTTCAAGCCTTGAACAACTCCTAATTTTCCATATATGCTAAATGAAAAAAATAATATTAAAATAATACTTCCGTTTAAGATTATCGTAAGTATGTTGTAGAGTGGGGATGTGATAAGGGGGACTTGTGTCAAATCGTATAGGATTTGTGGGAAACACATTTAAAGCTTTCCAACTATAGATGCACTTTATAACATAAATAATATTTTTACTGTATTGGGGTAATTTAGGACTATTTTGATAAAAAAAATTATCCCATTTTTTATTTTAATAATAGTATAAATTATGGATAATTTATAATTTTCATGACAAAGATCACTGCTTATTTTCTCACTTTTATAAGTTCTAAATTAATTAGGACTATGAAATCTAAATGTGACTACTTAGAAGAGAAATTATTATAATATTTTAGGTTTTTAAAATTTTAAATTAATTATATTATTTTTTAATGGGCAATAAAGACACATTAACATGGTGGGAGCGTCACTTTAAGAGGGGGAAAACAAGTAGAAGATGAGCCTCTGTTGCTCTTTATCCCTTCATTAGGCATGAACTTATGTGATTTGTGGATGTTAGTTAACAGCTATTATAATATTTTAGAAGAGAAATTAATTATAATATTTTAGGTCTTTTAAATTTTAAATTAATTAAATGCTTTTTTATATGGGTAATAGAGACACATTAACATGGTGGAAGAGTCACTTTAAGAGAGGGAAAACAAGTAGAAGATGAACCTCTGTTGCTCTTTATCGCTTCATTAAGCATGAACTTATGTGATTTGTGGATGTCAGTTAACCACTATTATCAAGGAATCACCACCCAAAACCCCTACATGATATAACCACTTATCTAAAAGCTTACGCTATATTAATGCATTTACTATACATAAAAATGGTCCCACCCTGTTGGACACCCACCCCGGATTATATCCCAATTTTACCTGGTGCGTATAATAGATATAAGACTTATATGTACCTGAGGGGATTGGCAAAGGGACAGGATTCTCTAAGAAGCTGATTGCCCCACCCCTTTTGGGTCCAATAGACTTGGACACCCCTAGTTACAAAAAGATCAAAAGAAAACAACGCATTTAAATTCCTATAATTGATATCATATGGAAAGCAGCAACGAACCGTAGAGCCTGCATTAGTAAGATATACAGTGGCGTACCGAAAGGCACTTTCTGTAATGGCAATTGTATCAGTGTAAATTGTATTTAAAAGAAATGAAAGACTGACATGTATATTTCCCAAAAATTGCCACCAATGGCTAAAGTACAAGCCCAAAATGCAAGCATTTAATGACGAATGGAAGGATCATGTTCCAAAATATTGAAAGGAAAAAGTTTATATGAGCCCGGGCATATATATGCCTACGTGAGTACAGACGGGCTCATATAGAAAGACCATTACAACATATCCACATTGTACACTGTTGCAAAAAAGACGAATTTCTGCTTGTCCGCCAGTCAGATGTTGAACAAAACGAACAAATTCCGTGTAAATTTGCACATTGCTAAATCCATTATTTGAAGGGAAATTTGAAGCTAGAAAAGAGTTTCACTAACATCAAATCGAGAGCAATTGCTTCTGAAAACATTGTACTCCCTTTCTTCGGCTCTTCCACCAGATAACCTAAGTAAGAATAGGTAAATAAATAATGAATATCTCAGGTAAAAAACTTAGGACTAAACCGAGACAAGCAGTGATCTTCAATAAAACACATCTACTTCGATCTTTGGAAGCATATTCTTTGAGCTTACTTTCAATCGTGTAAAGACTCTCTTGACAGAAAACTGCTACTATTTTTTTTTTTAAAGAGAAGAAATGCGAGTAATTCTATTCATGTTCAATCCATTTGCCTCAAGTTCTATCCTAATGAAAGTAGACGCAAAATTTTTGCAAGATAAAAAACTATTCATCAAGCACATACATATACAGATCATATTCAAAACTATATGTAAAACATAAGAGTGCTATTTTCTTGTGGGCAAGCGCTGGATGAAATATACTCAGTTAAAAGAACAGCTGGGATTCATAAAAAATTGCTGAGATGATATATACTTTCAATTAAAATTTCTTGGGATATTTTTTCATATTATTTGGCCCAAGATACAAGTAGCCTATATTTCTTAGATTTTAGAGTTTTTTCCCTATTGCCTAGCTAAAGAATAAAAAATTTCATAATTCCCTAGATTTTAAACGGAAATGCCATATGACCTTTTTATAAATAAAATTGTCCTTAGGTTTCTACTCTATCATATTTTAAAGTAAAGAGTAACAAATGAACACCGGAATAGTGTTGCGCCATTCCGATGTGATGGGAGTCATCGACGGCGAACAAAACTCGGCGGAGGGAGGTGATCGGCGAGTGTCAATGACCAAGAAAAATATATATTTTGACACCGCAAACGCTGAATGAGTGCTCCAAAGGCAGCATTACGTAGAAACGATCCTTCTTTTACACTGATCATGGATAGGATCGGTATTTACATCAATTATAACAGAGAGGTAGGCAATGATGGTGTGTATATTGGTGGAATGGCATAGTTGATGAACATTCATCCGTCGGTGAGCTTCGCGAGCTGTTGGGGCAAGTCAAAGTACGACTTTCCGTCAATGGTAATGTCAGTTTGAAGTATTTAATTTTATCCTCTCAATCATCCATGATATATGAATTACAAGACGATGAGGACCTCCAATCAGTGTTCTCCATTCATAAGAAAGCGAATAAGGAGGTGCTATCATTGTATGCCTATATGAAAGAGCCCGACAACGGTGATAAATCATCATCACCGTCCGTAGAAATGAACCAAACAGTCAATAGAGCTAAATCACCGGTCCTAATAGCTCATCCTAGCTCTAATGTTGGATTTCATACCGGACTTAATGAAACACAGTTCACATTTAAAACTGTCAAGTAACAATGAATCTTTAGATTATATGCAATTGGACTCTTTCATGTACTCGAGACCATGATATTGACCATATCATGTTAAGTAAAAATCATATCATGCGAAGAAATAAATAGGACATGTAATATATCGCATTAGTAATTATACGATATACACATGCGATATATCAATTATGAGTTGCAGCGTAGATATAATAACATGGCATGCATAATGTCGTGGTTTTTATAACACATTTTGAAAAGTAAGCGTGTTAACTGAATACATGATGTCGACTAATGTCGCATTTTTTTAACACGATAATATGCAATGCAGATTGGGAGAACAGGGAAACTTGCCCTCAACAAATCCATGTCAATCTTCTTTCACCAATCCAACGAGTACAGAACCTAAAATAGAAGTCAATCAGAATAGATCAGAGGAATTGTCGCCAACGATGGGTGGGAGAAGGACTTCATTTGATAACTACGAACCTCCATATAGCCCTTGTAATTATGACGTTGAAGAAGGCGAAGAAGTTGAGAATATGTGGGGTGAGGATTAGTGGTATGATAATGATATAGTTGGCATGGAAAGTATGTATGACCACGAAGAATTAGGAAACAACGAGGTTCCCAGTAACGTCGATGTTGAGGCGGAGGCAGATTGGGATACAGTCAATGATTTAAACATGTTGGAACCGAATATTGGTGAAGGCCAGCTAATGACGGGCAGTTTGCAAGCTAAGGATTACTAGAAGCTCCTTGAATTGGGTGCACTTTTCTAAGCCTGTTGCATTTCAAGAGGGTCTTGATTGACTTAGCAATAAAGGCGAATTTCACATACCGTATTGTGGATGAAAACCGGAATACGTATGCCACAAAGTGATCCAATCATACTTATAACTGGTACATAAGGGCTTCAATATAGGAGATCATGTGACTGTCACGAGGTTAGTGCCGACTCATTCATGTGGAACTCAAAGGAAGTCAACTGACCATCCCCTAGCATCGCACCTTTGGAATGCAATAAAATGTTATGGCCCGATTAAATACTCAGTGGATAACACCTAAGAGCATAGCAAATTATATTTCGAAGCACTGGGGCATAGCTGGGAACTACAAGAAATGTTGGCACGCAGGTAATGCATGAGAATAATCGAAGTGTTGATTTAGTATCACGATATGTTAGTCTAGCGTGTTGTCGTTTACATTCTTAAACTACAGTCGCATTTTAGCATAGCAAGTTATATTTGGCTCACACAACATACGTAAATATTGTGTTAACATGAACACGATCAGTCATCATGCATAGATTCTGATTGCACTAATACAAACAATGTCATGTGATCGGGAACACTATGTAAGCCGCTGTCGTATAACCTTTACTAAATTGTATTTGGTCATGCAGGTAAAGCACTGACTGATTTAATAGATGGGGACCCAGACGAATCCTACCGCATACTTCCTGCTTACGAAAGGCAGATAGAATATATAAATCCAGAAAGTGTAGTTGTTTTAGTGAGATCATGTGATATTCCCGGACCTATAGGTGGGTACTATTTAAAAAGAGTATTTTTGATGTTTGTCCCCATTGCGAGAGCTTTCAGAACAACACTGAGGTCGTTGCTAACGGTAGATGCAACTTTCTTAAAAGGAAAGTACTCTAGATAGCTATTGATGGCAACTGCACTGGACGAGAACAATAATATGTTGTGCATTGCATTTGCAGTTGTCGAGAACGAGTGCAAGAAAATATGGTGCTAGTTTCTTGAGCTACTTAGAAATCATCTATTATCAGATCCACCAGCCAAGTTGGACACAATCGTTTCTGATAGATATAAGGGATTGGAAAATGCTATGAAGCAGTTTTTCCCATCTACACAGCACAGATATTGCATCTGTCACATGGCAGCAAATATGCTGGACAAATTCAAGGACAACTATCTAAAGAACCAGCTCCATGTTGTAGCCGAAACTTTCAAATAGAATGTGTATGATGAAACAATGAACATCATTAATGAACATAATCTGGAAGCACATGCTTGGCTAAATAAGATAGGTTCAGAGCACTGGGCCAATGTCTCATTTCCAGGAAAAAGATATGGGACCCTCAGCTCGAATAGGTCTGAAAGTGCCAATGCAATGTTCAAAATAGCCAGATCAATGCCTATAACTCATTTAATTGAGCACATGGGGGAGCACACAACGACATTATTTGAAAAACATCGGACGGATGGACAAAATATGATGGAAGAGTTAACCCCATTTGCCCGAAAACAGGCGAGAAGAAGCAAGGAATGTGATTATATTGCCTATGTCAATGTATGAATTCTAGGTTAACTCGCTATTTATGCATGAGGGATTTATATCGTGTTAGTGTATACACGTTATTTTCATTTATCGTGTAAGTCGATGCAATTTACGTAACGATTGTATGATACGTCGTGTAATCAAGGACACGATAGATTCGTTTATCGTGGTATCATACTCACGATATTTTCTTCACAGGATGTGGTAAACCTAGTTGATCGTACCTCAACATGTGGAAAGTTTCCACATCAGAGTCTACCATATAAGCATGCAATCGCAACATCAATAATAGACACTTCTATGTGTCTAAGTACTACGAAAGATGGTACTCTACTGAATTATATAGATTGATCTATCAACAGTAATTACACCCAACAAAGGATAGGCACCGGCTGGAGTCATGCCTACATTCAACCCACCTATCCCACAAAAGCAACGGGGACGTCCACGAAAAAATCGGATAGAGTCACAACCACCTATCAAAGCCCCACGAAAATGTGAAACATGCAGTCAGTTGGGTCACAATCGCAAACGATGTACTAGTGCAGAAGGGGGGCCTCTCAATGTGGTAGATGTCCCAAACGACAAGCCGAAGAAGGTCAGATAATAGAGTACGCAAACGACATTGGGAAGGAGAACATCGATCATGGTTACCTTTTCCACCCCCATTTTTCAGCTGAAATTTTTGTATATGCATTGTGTTATCAACAACACATAATTTGTAATTATCGTGTTTTCCAAAACATCTAATTTTGTATAGAGGGTATATTGTATATTTGTATCGTGAAATAGGAAACACGTACAAAAGGGATTATGTGTTACTGATTACACGAAAAGAACACATGATAATTAATTTTTTTGAGAACATTTCCATTCATTACAGGATATTGGTCATGTCGTGTTTTCAAACACACGACAATTGCATGATAATATCGACCCAATGCTCGAAGCATCATTCCCGAAGCAGCACCGCAATGTCCGCTGTATCAACCACTTCCCTAACCCAGTGGTTAGTAGTCCTCTCACCCTACTTATATATATTAGGGTTAGGGTTTGCAGAACGCTCACCCACTGATTGTCGAAGCTGAGACAAATTATTCTGGAGATTGCTTTTGCGCCTGATGGTGAATCTTCCCCCATTAGATACGGTCCTCACCTTCATCTAGGGGGGAAGAACACGTTCAAGCGTTGTCGCAATGTCTCGAATGTTCTGTCCCATTGCATCTGACAAAAACACAGTGAGATCTCGTTGTATTGCAGTATATCTGAGGAGTTTGCAGGGAGATCGCTCGCACAGTGATGTTCTTCACGGATATGGGTCATTCGGGAGATTGCTTTAGCGGAGGCTGGTGAATCAACCCTCCATCGGATACGGTCCTCACCTATATCCGATGGTGGGTATGATTCGCTAAACGGTGATATATCAATGCCTCGAATGAACTGTCGCTTTCGTGACATATCATTCATCAACATCCTTTGAAGTGGTCATCAAAATTGTTATTTTATTTGGTTTTCTATTTGAAACTATTTTGTGTCCAGCCTCTATCGTGCGATCGTCATCATTGGCCATGCATCTCCAATAAATAATGCTACGATTGTATTCTAATTAACAATCAACCATTGTAAGTGGTGTGTATGCATTAACATGACCTAATCGTCTATCGTAAGAACTATTACACGATCGGTTGAGGATGTCTCTTTTTGCGCTTCCTGTGACACAATATTGGCACATATTGTTTGATCGAATAAACACCACAGTGGATAATTACATATCGTTTGTTTACTAACACATAATTGAATAGATCGTATATTAGGACACACGACTGGATGCGGCATCGTATATAAACATGATATCCATGGAAGACGCCATTTGCACGATAACACGACCTAAGAGACCATCGTGCATCCGATAATACGATAGGATGAAATTTCCCATTAAATTCCCGAGTAATCAATTCCCGAAGAGTCACCATAATATTTTGTTTTCCCCTTAAATTCCCAAAGAGTAATTCTAAAGAATCTGCACAAGTTTCGGGGTTTCAATTACTTCCATAACCCGATGATTTGGAACACTCCCACATTCCCTATAAATATAACGGTGACCCATGGGCATACAAAATTCGAGAGGAGGACGCGACATAGACAAGACGGATCTACTGCGCCTCAGCCAAACCTCCGTGACATTGCTATCTCACCATTGTCTGATCCTGTCACCCGTTAGCGGTTGTCCAAGGCCTATGGCGGCAGCTTATAATGGGAACAGGATCGGCGACTTGTGTAATTTCAATGTCGCGGATGTTCCATCATATTTGTATAGCTTGGTCGGTAGTATGCAAGGAAATCTAACATGGAGATTGCTCGCACAATGTTGTTCTGCACAGAGATGGATCATTCGGAAAACTACTTTAGAGGCGGCTGGTTAAAAAAGAATGTTATACAAATAATATTTTTTAATGTATTGACTCAATGTTATATAATGAAAAATATGAGTTATAAATTTTATTGTCTACATCAGATATTACTTTACTTAATTTTTTTTTTCAATGTGTATTTTTGCAAATTAGCATTTCTGATAACACGACCTAAGCAGCTATCATAAAATCGATAACACGATGTCGACCCGGTTATTCAAAAAAATTTTGTCGGTAGGCCGGATACATGACATCGATAGATATCGTTGTGTCGATTACACGACTATATATCGGGCCACCTAGCATATGGGTTTGGTGTCATATGAACCTACATGCCATATCGGTGGAGTGCGCAGGGAGATCATAGACAAACTCATGTTCTCCGCGGAGACGGGTTATTTGGGAGATTACTTTAGCGCCGGCTGGTGAATCGGCCCTCCATCGGATGCGGTCCTCACCTATATCTGACAGTATGCTTGATTCACTAGATGATGATATATCAATGTCTTCAATGATCCGTCGCTTTTGCGACATATCGGTCATCAACATCCTCTAAAGTAGTGGTCCAAAATGTTATTTTTTATTTGGGTTTCTATTTAAAACTGGCCTGTGACCATCCTTGTTCATGAGATTGATTGGTCGTCCAGAATGTCATTTGTTTGATTACACAACATCATCATTGGCCATGCGTCTACAAGTATTAAGGCTAAGATCGTATTCTAACTAACAATCAACCGTAGTAGATAGCGTGTATGCGATAACACGATCTAATAGCCTATCGTGAGAACTATTATACGATAGGATATATTTTTCTTTCCGTTTCGCTCTTTCGGTCACACGACATTGTTACATATCGTTTGATCAAATATACACCACTTGACATTAGTACATGTATTTCTGTTCCAATGGATAATTACATAATAAGGGGTCAAAAAATAAATTTGTCAGTTAATCACAGTGTGAAAAAAGTCAATTTTCTATCTACAATTCATCTACATCCAGATCAAATTCCTCTTCGATTCTGGCCCGAAGAATAGCAGCACATATCTGCGGCCTGACCAAGCCTGTTATCTCGAGTTGTCTAAAATCAGGCTGAAGGATGACCCCTACCAGCTTCGCTATGTAGTACATGAGGTACAAACCACATTCTTCATTTGTTTCCTGATACAGGCATTTATTGATCTTAGACAGTGGCCATTGCCATGCACCCTTTATCTTAAGGGCCTCCTCTATTCCATTCGCAACATGTTTCTTGACACAATGGTCCACCCAATGGCATTCTTGTAATTTCTAAGAACTTCGAGCAACCTGTGCTCCTTCTCCTTATCCAACTTTAAAGAAACAACCACAGGAAATGTCTCTCCCTCACCAAGATAACCATATATAAGTTCAGTAGGGAGGGGTTTCAAGTCTAACTTGGGTGGTTGGACACTTGATGGGAGAGGAGCGCTATTAGAAGGAGGTAACTCCTCAAAGTGGGCCTTCCACCTATTGGTATCTAATAATGGAGTTGACTCCAACAAGGAATTTACTTCATTAATCATAGCATCATCATCAAAGTTAAAATAAGAAAGACATGCTTCAAGAGGGTCAGAAAATGAAGAAATAGTAGTCATGTCATCAACAAGACTTTCTAAAAGATTCACATCATGCACATCCTCATCATCATCTCCTGGTTGCCTGCAAATATTACAAATTTTCAGTTCCAAAGTCATATTTCCAAAAGAAAGCTTTTTAACACCATTGCTACAATTAATAAGAGCATTAGAAGTAGCAAGAAATGAGCGGCCTAATATGACAGGAATTTGGGTACAATCATTCAAAACAGGTTGTGTGTCCAAAACAATAAAATTTACAGGAAAGTAAAACTTTTCTACTTATACTAACACATCCTCAACAATTCATCTTGGTGTTTTAACTAAGCGATCTGCAAGTTGAAGTGTAATGCTTGTGGGCTTCAATTCACTAAGTCCTAATTGTTTATAAACAGAATAAGGTAAGATATTAATACTTGCTCCAAGATCAAGCGAAATTTTTTCAATTCTATAATTCCTAATTATACAAGATATGCTTGGACAACCAGGATCTTTATATTTGGGTGGGGTGTTTCATTCCAAAATTGAACTTACTTGTTCTATCAAGAATGTCTTCTTTTGTACATTTAACTTACGTTTGATTGTACAAAGGTCTTTCAAAATTTAGCATAAGATGAAATTTGTTTAATGGCCTTTAAGAGAAGAATGGTAATCTTCACTTATTTGAAAATTTCAAGAATGTCACCATTTCACACCAATTTAGAATAAAATTATAATCTTTGATAAAAAGGATGAGGAATAGGAGAAACGCAATCAGAGTTGTCAAGTTCATCACCATATTTAGAATTTGAAGATTCCTTAGGTTCAACAACCTTCATTGGAATGTCTTTGTTAATGATTTTCTCACTTCTCAAAGTGGTGATGGACTTAGCATCATCTTCTTGTAAACTTAAAGAATTTAAATTTTAAATTACAAATTGACCTTTAGGATTTGGTTGAGAAGGAAACTTCCCTTTTTCTTGAGTGCTCAAAGTTGTAGTCAATTGAGTGATAGAAGTCTTCAAGTTATTGATGGCTTACATTGTTTGGTTGTTGATTATTGTTTAACTTTGCATTAATGTTTGTTATGTGTCTTCTAGAGTCTTCTTATGTGGTGGAACATAATTTGAAGAAGAAGGGGGTACCTGTACATTAAACTTATTTCTCCAATTAACGTCAGGATGATTTCTCTAATTAAGAGTATAAGCTTCAGAATAAGGAGAAGAAAAAAGCTTTTTGTAGGTATTCATAATATTTGCTTGAGTATGCAACACCTCTTGAAAAGCAGAGATTGTTCGACAATATTGTGTTTCGTGTCCATCACTCTCACATATACTACAAATATCTTTTACTTTTTGAGAATCTTTAGACATGTTTTCCCAATTAATTTTCATAGCCTCAACTTTTCTAGTTAAACTTGTAATTTTTACTTTTACATCATCCTCTTCTTTAAGAAGGTACATGCCCCCCTTAGTTGTCCCATTATATTTGGTCTTATTACAACTTTCAAATTCAATAGAATCTTCCCATAATTGAGCATTTTCAGCCAACACATCAAAATAGTCTCATGCTTCCTCAGGTTTTTTACTCAAACATTCACCATTACACATCATTTCAACAAATTACCTCATGTGATAAGTCAAACCATTATAAAAGAAACTAATTATACGCCATGTTTTATTCACAACAACAACTTTAAATCATTCCCAACATTTAAAGAAAGTCTCATTTTATTTTTGTGAAAAATTTATAATATTCTAAGTGTATTAGTTCTATAGGTGGGAAAAAACTTTTTTCAAAAATTCTCTTTACATTTCTTGTCATGTTCTAATGGATCTTGACCTCAAAGAATTTAACTAATTTTTTTCTTTTACCTTTAAAGAAAATGGAAAAAGTTTTAATCTAATAACATCATTTGAAACATTTTGGTTTAATAAATTTGCACAAACCTCTTCAAACTCTTTTAAATGCAAATATGGGTTTTCTGAATCTAAGCCATTAAGTTTAGGTAGTAATTAGATTATACCCAACTTGAGATCAAAACCACCCACATTAGTTGGAAAAATCATGCAAGAATGAGAAATTGATCTAGTTCGTTGCAAATAATCGCGTAAACTTCAACATTTTGTGCATTATTATCCTCATTATCACTTCTTAGTTCCTCATTAGTTCTTAGATCCTCCATTGTATTAAATGAAGAATAATTTTCAAAAGAGTTGTCCACTCTTCTGAATCGTCTTGAATTATTGCGCACTCATGTGAACATGCAACAACAAATATTTTTTTTGGTAATAAACGAAAGTAAAAGTGTAGGAATTAAATAAAAAAATATAAAAAGTTAGAGAGCTAGAAGTTAATAGACAGAATTTAAATTACAAAATAAGGCCAAATGCACTATCAAGGTACGTACACGTTTGAACCCGAAAGATTTTCAGTAGTAACATGGGTAGTGCCTCCGGTCTCAACACAAAGAAAAATTACATAATTTATATACTAAAAGTAAATGACTGAATTTAAAGAGTTAGTGTGCAAAAATAAAAGTTAGAGAATTAGTAAGGTTAGAGTGAGTTTTTTTCCGTAACGGATTCTTGTCACACGTTGCAATCCCCGGCAACGACGCTAATTTATTGTTACATCCAACCCAAGACTATGAAGTAGTTTAATTCATATTTATTTTTTATTTGTCAACTATAGTAAACAAGGTCGATCCACAAGGAAAGCCTTGTGTGACAAAGAAAACTATTACGAAGAAAATAGAATAGAGAAGGAAAGTAAAATAGAAAATAAGAGACAATCAAATATAAAGTGCTAAGGCATCAAAAATCTACTTGTAATAAATCTCTAATGTATATTTGATTCAAATGATAACTTAATTAAGATCAAATGAAAATTTGTCTCAATCAGAAAATTTATCTCTTAAAGAACTTTGAAATAGAACAATAGTAGTTGATTGTTTACTACGTGAAAGCATTAAGTATATAATCACAGGGAATTATAAGCATTCGGCGTGTCATTCGTCAACGCCGAATCAAATAATCATATAGATTATAAACTCCTTAAATATGAAACATTAATTTAAAATGATAAAGAACTTACTTAAATCAAAGTAGCCATTAAACATCAAGTACAAGCTTCATCCTTAGCCTTAGCTTGAGAGCTTAGAAAGTCATTACAATAAAATTAAAAATAAAAATACAAAATAAGAAAAGAAAAATATGAGAAAAGAGCTCCAAATAGGAGGGGATGATCCCTATATCACGTCCAGCCCTCTATTTATAGGAGTAGAAGGGGTTACTTCATAGGGAAAAGTTCAATCATATCCCTTGATTGCATCTTGATTAATTGATTTATTTGTTGCTTCTTTGGAAATGATTATATTCTAAATTAATTAAATAAATCAATAATTTATTTAGTAAATAGAGTCTTCCTTTAGTTATCTAATCAGCCTTATTGTCTTTTCTTATGTATATCAATCACAACCAATGAAAAGATTCTCAATGTGTTGGACTCAGGTTAGTTAACTAGCTGTTTCTTTGCATTCCGAATTCGACCTACAAATCTTTAGAATTATGAATTTTCTCCTTTAATAACAATTGTAGCCACCAAAGTCATCTTTCTAATTCCACCAGAATTGTATCAATTTGAATTATGTATAGAAAGATATGGTTGAAATACTAAGGTTGTATCAATCTGTCTAAATCAGCTTTTTACCGAATTTAGTTCTCTTGATACAAATCTCAAATCCAACGGGTCTAAAAGGTTGTGTTTGACCATTCCATGCATGTTTAGACCATTAAGAGCACATTCTTGACTGTTAAATAGCTTTGGGTAGTTGGGCTTCACTTCTTCTTCTAGTTGGATCCTATTGAAGCTCATTTAAACATGTAAACTTAACTTAGGTCTAACTAACCTATTCAAAACATAAATAAATCAAATAAGCAATGAATTAACACAAAATAGGATTACAATTCAAAATTTAAAAATATTTAATTAAACATTATTTAGTGCATCAATTATGACTTAGAGCTACACTAAATAGATGCAAAGACTATCTTCCTAAATGAGATTTAGAGGAGAAGATTTACATAGTTCAACCTGAAGGGTTTATTGTTCTTGGAGAAGAACATAAGGTGTATAGATTCATAAAGTCATTATATAGTTTAAAATAGTCTCCTAGGCAGTGGCACTTTACTTTTCACATTGTGTCTACTCGTTGAGAGAGGGAAGTAGATTTATGATACTCTCATTGTATGTAGATAATATCTTTTTAATGAGAAATGACTTGAGCTTAATAGATAATATGAAGGAGTATCTCAAGACCTGGTTTGAGATGAAAGACATGGGCTAGGCATCTTACATACCGGTATGAAGATTGACAGAATGCTTAGTATATCTCAAAAATCATACATAGAAAATGTCTTGAAATGCTTCAGTATGATTAGTTAAAAAGCAATAAAATTTCATATCAATAAGGGTACAATTCTATCTAAAAGTCATGTATCACCTTCTGCGAATAGACTCAAGATTGAGTCACTACCTTATGCACATGCTATTGACAGCTTAATGTAGGTCATGACTTATACTCAACCTGATTTGAACTATGTTGTAGAGCTCTTGAGTAGATATTAGGCAAACCTGGGGATACCTCACTCGCAAGTAGTGAAGTGAGTCTTTAGGTACCTCCTATAACCAAGGGTATAAAACTCGCTTATCAGGTTGAGGAGTTGTCATTGGTTAGGTATAGTGATTCAGACTATGTTGGGGACCCATATGACAGGAAAACCACTGCAAGTTTTGTCTTCATGTTTGGAGGCAGTGCTATAGCTTGGGCTAGTAAAAAGCAAAAGAACGTAGCAAAGTCAACTATGGAAGCTAAATTTTATACATGCAATCTAGCAGCTTTAGAAGCAGTGTGGATAAAAGACTATCTAACCAGGCTTAGGCTAGAAAGTTGTGCTGATTGTCTTGTTCAGATGTTTTTTGATAATCTAGTGACTGTGTTGACACTTAGAAATGGATAAATCAATGCTAAGGGTAAACACAACAAAGTGCATTACTACTTTGTATTTTACATACTACAAAAAGGAAACTTGGTGGTAAACATCTTCCTACTTCAGAGATGTTGGCAGATCCGTTAACGACGGCCTTAATGATATATCAATTTGTATGTCCTTTGCATAGTATAGGACTTTGACAAGTTAAGGCGCCAACTGTTGTTGAATTAAGTATGTATAGGACTTTGACAGGTTAAGGCGCCAATTGTTGTTGAATTAAGTATGAACATTTCGCCTACAGGTTGGACTATGACAGAACTTTGTTTAGTCCATGTGCACTTCACCCAAGTGGGGGATGTTGGGTTAGTGTGTTCGTTCCCATGTAATCGGGAGAAAGGGAGAAACATGATAGAGACTAGATAAGCCCCTATCCTCACAGGGAACTACGTGGGAGAGGGAGACAAACTCTCATAATTGACAAAGCATCTCTCTTCTTACTCACGTGAATGATTGAGAACATACTTGTGAAAAGAGAAAAGAGATAGCTTTCTCCTTTCTAGTGTGTGACGATCGGAGGACGTGAATAGTTGTTTTTCTGGAGGTACCCTCTAGTGCTTGGCAAGGATCGAAGAAATGACTTTCTTCAAGGGCTTTGCACATAGAAACTCTAGACAATCTGTCTCATATTTCATCTTCCTTCAAGCCCTCTCAAAGCCAGATTATCCCAGCAATTTGGCACTGAAAGAAGAGCTTCTCTTTGTGTTGTTACGTCCAAACTAAGACTATGAAGGAGTCTAATTCAGATTTCTTTTTTTTACTTGTCAACTATAGTAAATAAGGTCGATCCACAAGGAAAGCCTTATGTGACACAGAAAACTATTACGAAGAGAATAGAATAGAGAAGAAAAGTGAAATAGATAATAAGAGACAATCAAAGAGAAAGTGCTAAGGCATCGAAAATCTACTTGCAATAAATCTCTAATGTATACTTCATTCAAATGATAACTCAATTAAGATCAAATAAAAATTTGTCTCAATCGGAAAATTTATCTTTTAAAGAACTTTGAAATAGAACAATAGTAATTGATTGTTTACTACGTAAAAGTATTAAGTATATAATCACAAGGAATTTTAAGCATTTGGCATGCCTTTCATCAACGCTGAATGAAATAATTATATAGATTATAAACTCCTTATATGAAACATCAATTTAAAATGATAAAGAACTTACTTGAATCAAAGTATCTATTAAACATTAAGTACAAGCTTCATTCCTAGCCTTAGTTTGAGAGCTTTAGAAAGTCATTACAATAAAACTAAAAATAAAATTACAAAATGAGAGAAGAAAATAGGGGAAGAGATCTCCAAAGAGGAGAGAATGATGATTCTATCATGTCTACCCCTCTATTTATAGGAGTAGAAGGGGTTACTTCAAATAGGAAAGTCAAATCATATCTCTAGATTACATCCTGATTGATTGCCTGATTGGTTACTTCTTTGGCAATAATTAGATACTAAATAAATCAATGATTTATTTAGAAAATAAGTATCTTTTAATCTTCCTTTAGTTAACCAATCATCATCCTTGTCTTTCCTTATGTGTATCAATCACAATCAATAAAAATATTTTTCATGTGTTAGCCTCGGGTTAGTTTACTAGCTGTCCCTTTACATGCCAGATTGGACCTATAAATATTTAGAATTTGAAATTGCTTCTTAAAATAATAATTGTAGCAACGGAAGTCTTTTTTACAATGCCACCCAAATTGTATCAATCCGAATTATACATAAAAAGATATGACCAAAATACTAAGTCTGTGTCTGTCTCAATTAGCTTCTTTCCTAATTTAGTTCTCTTGATACAAATCTCAAATCCAACGGGTCCACAAGGTTGTGTTCGACCATTCAATGCATGTTTAGACCATTAGGAGCCCATTCTTGACTTTTAAAAAGCTTTAGGTAGTTCGGTTTCACTTCCTCTTCTAGTTGGATCCTGTTGAAGCCTGTTTAGACATGTAAACTTAATTAAGGTTCAACTAACCTATTCAAAACATAAATAACCCAAATAAGCAATGAATTAATACAAAATAGGATTGCAATTCAAAATATAAAATATTTAATTGAACATTATTTTAGTTCATCACTTTGGTGTAAAGACAATGAATACGATCGGTTTTGGGAATCACATCAAAGAGGTAACCCTAGCCTTATGACTGTGTGTATATTGATACAAAGGGGCATTTGGTAAAGTAATAAGGAGATGTGGATCCCAGGGTTTTGACCTCGAAGGTGAGTGAGTATTTTTCTAAGTTTCTGTTTAATATACTTGCTTGGTTTTGAATTTTTATATTGTTAATTAAAAACTACTTTTAATTGCATATGTGTGAGGAATTGCTCAATTGGCACCACCGCAGGTGCTCTACCATCAGTGGGCTTTGGCCCTCATATGACCCGTCGCTTCCGTTATACCCATCAATTGGCGAGGGGAGACATAGTCGGTGCCAGAGAAAGAAATAAAGGAGATCATGTGAAAGGGATGTATGGGGTAATAGGGAGCGAATAAATAGGGTACATGGGGGAGAGAGCAATAGAAAAACAAAAAACAAAAAAAAATTTCTTAGAAATAGTACCACTATCCCATATATCCACAGGTAAAAAAAAAAATTTTTGTACAAAAAATACAAGCAGTGTTAAACCTACTTGCATGAAGTTATGTTCATTGATTAAGGAGGCGAACCCAAACCACTTCTACCCTTATAGACTGATAGTACTGCCGATGAACGTTTCAGGATCCGTTAGGTCCAAAGTCAATGTGTCACCCTTAGACAAGTATTAATTTCGTACCCTCTAGTAATTGCCTCACAACCTCCTCTTTCAATTCCAGGGCCTTATTCAAGCATCAAAATTAATGGTGGCCATAGCTGTCCAAATTATTGCCGACGCAAAGGCCTTCAAATACTCCCGCCCCGCCCACCCGCAAGCTCATCACGCACCTCAGAATTGGTGGCTCGCCCCTCTTCTTCCCCAGCCCCCACTCCTGCATCCTCTTCGCCATGGCTGGTCTGCTGGCCATCCTCCTGGACCTGGTTCGGCCCTCTCTCCTAGTAGTCATTTGCTGCATCTCATTCCTGGGATGTTGGGTCGTCCAAGCCTTTCGTAACCGCCCCGTCTATTTGGTGGACTTCACCTGCCTCAAGCCTCCCCTCGGCTGCCGGGCACCCCTCGCCTCCTACGTCGAGCATGCCCAGCATGTCTACCACAACAACCCCAAGGTCGCGGACTTCTGTACTCGGATCCTTCAGAAGTCCGGCCTCGGTGACAACACGGCCCTCCCACCAGCCATCCACTACATCCCTCCCCTTCCGACGCGAACGGCCGCCGAGGAGGAAGCCCGCATAGTGATCTTCACCATTCTCGACTCCCTCTTCGACAAGACCTGCGTCAAGCCCAGCGAAATCGACGTCTTGGTGGTGAACTGTAACGTCTACTCTCCAACGCCGTCGTTGTCGACAATGGTTGTCAATAGGTACAAGATGAGGAGCAACATCAAGTCGTTCAACATCTCCGGCATGGGCTGCAGCGCCGAGCTCATATCGCTGGACCTTGTCAAGGATATCCTGCAGTCTCACAGCAACTGCTACGCGCTGATTGTGAGCACGGAGATCATCACGCCATGCTGCTACCTCGGCGAACACCGGCCCATGGTTGTAACCAACTGCCTCTTCCGAATGGGCGGGGCCGCGGTCATCGTGTCGAACCGCGCCGGCGACCGGGGTCGTGCCAAATACCAGCTCGTCCATGTGCTGCGCACCCACATGGGCGCCGACGACCGGGCATTCAACTGCGTGCAGCAGAAAACGGACGACAAGGGCATGGTGGGGTTCGCCCTCGACAAGGACCTGCCCTTGGTCGCCGGCCAGGCCCTCAAGGCCAATATCACTGCCCTCGCACCCCTCGTCCTCCCCATGTCCGAGCAGCTTCGCTTCATAGTGAATCTCGCAAGGCGAAAGCTGCTCAACTCCGGCTTGAAGCCCTACATCCCAAACTTCCACCTGGCGTTCGAGCATTTCTGCATCCACGCAGGCGGGCCGGTGGTCATTGACGAGATCGAGAAGAGCCTCCGGCTGACAAACCAGGATGTGGAGGCCTCGCGGATGACCTTGTATCGCTTCGGGAACACTTCCTCCTCGTCGCCGTGGTACTCCCTGAGCTACACAGAGGCCAAGGGAAGGATGAAGAATGGGGACCGTGTGTGGCAGGTTGCGCTGGGCAGCGGGTTCAAGTGCAACAGCGCGGTTTGGAGGTGTCTGCGGACCATAAAGGACCCAGCTGATGAGGCCTGGGCTGACTGCATCGATCAGTTCCCTGTCAGCGTGCCAGACACCGTGGACTTGTAGTACTGTTAAGCTCGGAAACATATCAGCTATTGACCGTTATAAGTTCCATTTAATCTGCTACTGTTATGCTGAAATTATGGTTGGCATGTCTGTTCGTGGTTATAAATTGAGCAGGTTACCAAAAAGCAAAAAATCATAAATGGTTTGATCAACTACGGCAGAGACTATTGTAACTGGGTCCAAGTTATTCTGCCATAGTTGTAGAAATCATGTTTCGTTACTTACAATGTGAGGCTGTATGGTATCGTTCAAATTTAATTTGATGCATGATTGACTTGGGATTGTTTCCCAAAAAAAAAAAAAACACTCAAGATGACTACTAAAGTGACTCCATAAAGGATAATTCATGTTCATGTCAAAATAAAAAATAAAGGCTAATATCTTTTATTATGAGAAAATTCTCGTATGGACCACCGAGTCAACCTATATATTTGTTATAGGATTGCAATATAATATGATTTTTTGTATAATTTTGAAACCATTTTCTCTTTTGTCAAGGCCTGCCTTTTTGTATGGTTGATAAGTTTATGAAAAATGTTTTCCTAATCACTAACCATGACTAGATTAAATGACAAAATGATATGTGGAGGGAAAAACTTAGGAACTATTAGATCTGTTACCAAGTTTCTTTCTCACCACTTTCATGGTGATGTGACAACCTCCTATTGTTGGTCACCAAGCTATGGGCCTAGAAACTAGTTAGGTTAGACAAGTCCTACTTTAATTTCAAGAAGAATTTATATGCTGCACAACCTACTTGAAAAGTTATCTAGAATGGACTGAGGGCCTCTTTGTAGATAGTGTAAGGAATATGTGTGTGAGAAAATTTTTCCAAAATGCCCATCCCGACATCTCCCACGTTGTTCATAATTAGATTGTCCTTTTTCTCATCGTCTCTTCCTTTCATCCTCCCTTATGCTATTGTGCTCTTCTGCTCCACCCCAATTCTCTATTCTAGGCCACTTATCTCCATCTTTTCTCCTATCCATTCTTTTTTTTGCCTCTCTCTCTCTCTCTCTCTCTCTCTCTCTCTCTCTCTCTCTCTCTCTCTCTCTCCCCTCAACAGTCGGCCAACCACCAAGATGTTCTTCTCCATCAACACTCAAAGAAGTAGCCCTACGATATGCTTCTTCTCATATCAAAGTAACCCAGCCCAAACATAGACATGGAGAGTCTGAAATCCCAGAAAGTTAGTTAGTTAAGCTTGACATCAACTTGGTGGATCTTCCTAGAAGTGGTGGAGCTCTAGAATTGATCTCCAAAGCAACCCAGCCTAAACACGGATACCAAGAATCTGCAAGCCCAGAAAACCAATTAGTTGAAGTTGGTTCACTTAGCGGATCTGGGGGGGGGGGGGGGGGGGTGTAGAATTGGAACTGATCCCCATTGTTAGAGAATAAACTTTAAAGCCCTAACACTGATATGGAGAGTATGCAAGCAAAAATTGACACAACATGTAGGTATGAAATAGAACTCAATTTATGATGGTCATAGTGCATTAGTGAGGATTGATGTTAGACAATATAGAAGTACTGTTGAGAGCATAAATCGTGTTTTATCGCTCTGATGTACATTGCGTGTAATTAAATTGTGATGCATTGTACTTCTGATGCCCTAAATTATTATGCATTGTAATAGCGATGGCCTAAATTTTGATGCATTGTATTGGCGATGACCTTAATTCCGATGACTTGGAATGTAATTAAAATGGTGTATAATAGTCGAATAGAAAGGTCATAAAACATGAAACAAAATTAACCATTTCAAGTGCCATTGGCTCATAAATTTTGATGGCCTAGTCATGAAAATTGAATCAAAACCTTTACAATAGTAGGCAGTTGAACAATGTCATAGGCTAGGGATATATCCATAAGATAACAAGATTATTTTATTATTTCAAGATACGTCATTTAAGCTAAGAGTATTGGCATGCTATGGGAGGTGATTGAGTCTAGTTCCAATGGCAAAAATAAGATAGTTGGAGGTGTTAATCATTTGTATTATGTCCAACAAGATGATACTCTTAGCTCTTATCTATAATGGATGGCAGCATCTTTCAACCTTATGTTTGTCAACTTGTCTATGACATGCATATGCTTTGATCTTGTGTTATAATATATGTGGTCATATATATTGTATTGGCTTATTTCAGTTATCAAAACAATGTCAAAGATGTATAATTTGAGTCATAGGATATACTGGTTATTGCTCACAATTACAAGCTAAAGACGAAACAAATTAAAAGATTCGGAAGTGTTTCAGAAGCATTTTGACTAGTAAAAATGTAAGATTTCTAAGTTTTTATATTTAATAATTAGAGTAAATTTGATTATTTTTAGTTTGTTTTGATTTTTTTTGTGATGCGTTAATTTAAGCGCGAATTGTTTGGGGTTTATTTTGATTTATAGTGGAAAAATATTAGTGTCTATCTTAATCCACCATGTGTCATACTAATTGTGTCAAATTACTATTTAATTCCTTAATTGTGTCAAATTATTAAATGTTACTAACAATTAATTATTAGCGACTCTTTATAAGGCATCGCAAATATTAAAATTGTTTGAAAAAATTTTAAGAAATATTAGTGACTCCTATTTTTGCGTTGCTACAAAGAAAAATAAAAAATATTTATTAGCGTTGCTACTATATATTTCAAATAAGAAATAAAAAAATAATTAGTGATGCTCCTAAAACCGTCGCTAATAAAAAATAAATATTAAAAAACATTAGAGATGAATTTATAAGCGTCACTGATAAAAAAATTAATGTAAAAAATATTTAGCGATATTTTTATAAGCGTCGCTAATAGGAAAAATTTATAAAAATATAAAATGTGTCTGAGCGTTACGGCGGCGAAGGGGAGAGGGAGGGAGAAGGAGGAGATGAGGGGTGGGGTGGGGGGCCTCTTTCCAGGGGTGGGGGAAGCCCGGCGCCGGTGGAGACACGAGACAGTGGCAGAAGGGGCAGAAGAAGAGGGGTGAGGGGGAGAAGAAGAGGAATGAGGGGGATCTGTCCAGAGGTGGGGGAGCTTGGCGGCGGCGGACTGGAGATGGTGGCGGCGGCATGAAGGGGTGGCAGCGTCAGTTACAGCCTGAAGGCGGTGGTAGCGGAGGAGAGAGGGAGGGTGGGGGAGAAAGAGGGGATGTTATTTATAACATACGGGCAAAAATTTTGCCTGCGCTAATGAAATTTTCGCATACGCGGGGGAAAATTATTTTTCTATCAGCAACTAAGCGTCGGTAATAGTTTGACTATTAGTGACGCTATTGGCTAAGCGTCTCTACTAACCATATTATTGGCAACACCTATATATGAGCGTCACAACTACAATAAAATCAAATTTATTATAAAATCCTCTCTCATCTATCTCTCTTTTTCTCACCTCCATCTCTCCCTCTATCTCTCTCTCTCTCTCTCGCTCTCTCTCTTTCTCTATCTCTTTCACCCTCTCTCTCCTCTCTATCTCTCCTCCCTCCTTCTCTCTATAATTTCTTTTATCTATTTTAAATTTTTTATTGATTTTAGAAAACAATACATAATAAAGGGAGAGAGAGCGAAGGGAAGAGTGATAGAGATAGGAGAGAGAGAGAGGAGAGAGTAAGAGAGAGAGAGATAATTTAATTATATTTTTTGGGAATTTTTTAATTATATGTGCTATTTTAAAAGGAATAGCAAAGGAGATAGGAGAGAGACGGAAGAGAGCTAGAGGAGAGAAGAGAGGATGAGAGGAGAGAGAGGGAAGAGAGATAGAGAAGAGAGTGAGAGAAAGTGAGGTGATAATTTAATTATGAATTTTTGGGAATTTTTTTTATTATATCTGATATTTTAAAATAAATAACAGAGGAGCGAGGAGAGAGAGGGAAGAAAGATAGTGGAGAGAAAATAGAGGATGAGAGGAGAGAGAGGGAAGGGAGATAGATGATAGAGAAGGAGGATCGATGAGATCTCTACATCTTCTTTCTCTCTCTACCCTCTACCCTCTCTCATCTCTCTCATTCCCCTTCTCTCTCTATCCACTCTATCTTATTCCCTCTCTCTCTCTTCTCTCTCTTTTTCTCCCTCTCTCTCCCTCTCTCTCTATCCTCTCTATCTTATTCTCTCTTTGTACCCCTCTCTTCCCATTCTCTCTCCCCCCTTCTCTCTTTTATTCTATATTATTTTTTAAAATAAAAAACTTATAATAGCACAATGCACATAAAAATGCGTTGCTACTACACTACGTAGTAGTGTCACATAAGGCTATACGTTGCTACTACACTGGATAGTAGTGATGCATACGAATATGTCTCTCCTATCTCTATCTCACTCTTCCCATTCTCTCTCTCTACACCTCTCTCTCTCCAATCTCTACCCCTATCTTATTCTCTCTCTCTCTACCTCTCTCTTCCCATTCTCTCTCTCCCCTCTCTTTTATTCCATATTATTTTTTAAAATAAAAAACTTATAGTAGCAACGTACATAAAAATGTGTCACTACTATACTATGTAGTAGCTATGAATAAGGCAATGTGCCGCTACTACCCTAGATAGTAGCTACACGTATGGATATGTATCGCAACTACCTTAAGGTTGTAGCGATGCATAAATATATGCATCGCTACTCTATATTTAATATTTATATTTAAATTTTAAAACATATTATATAATTAAAATCCTCTCTATCTCTACCTCTCTCTTCTCTCCCTCTCTTCCTTCTTTCTCTACCCTATCTCTCTTCTCTCTTTTTTCTGCCTCTCTCCGTCCCTCTCTCTCTCTCTCAGTCTCTCTCCGCTCTCTTTTTCTCCCTCCCTCCCTCCCTCTCTCTCCCCCTCTCTCTCTATCCTCTCTATCTTATTCTCTCTCTACCTCTCTCTTCCCATTCTCTCTCTTCCCCTCTCTTTTATTCTATATTATTTTGTAAAATAAAAAAATAAAAAACTTATAGTAGCAACGTACATAAAAATGTGTCGCTACTACCCTGGATAGTAGCTACACATACGGATATGCGTTGCTACTATCCTAAGGTTGTAGCGATGCATAAATCTATGCATCGCTACTATATATTTAATATTTTTAGTTTAAAAAATGTTATATAATTAAAATCCTCTCTATCTCTTTCTTCACTCCCTCTCTTCCTTCTCTCTCTACCCTCTCTCTCTATCCTCTCTATCTTATTCTCTCTCTCTCTATCTCTGTCATCCAATTCTCTCTCTCTCCCCCTCTCTCTTTTATTCTATATTATTTTTTAAAATAAAAAATTTATAGCAGTGTCGCTGATAAGTATAATTTATATGTTATTTTACCCTTAATTATTCTATTTTCTAGTCTTATTTAAGTGTTAATATAGGTTAAATTATTAGATATTAAATTTAATTAGGTTAGAAAAAGCTTCCATGGTGTTTTGAATTAAATTGACTTATTTTGCAGATTCTTCATTGGCGTTCGAACGGGGTCACTTACCGATCGATCGGTTACACGTAATTTTGAAGAAAATTCAGTTAAAGCGTTCGAACGGGATTGCAGGCGATCGATCGGCATAACGCGCAGATTACTTATTTCACCCAATTTTGAGTCCTTTTCATATACAACTCTTTCTTACGGATCTAATGCCTATATAAAGGCTTATTTGGCACGAAATTAAGGGTTAACAAGTAGATTTTCTGAAGAGAAGAAGGAAGAAGAAGATGGAGAAGAAGCCAAAGCTTTCAATGGAGATTGAAGTGCTTTCTTATACCATGGAAGGCTAGGCTATTCTTTTACTTAGGAGTTGATGAAGTTATAGATAAGTTTCAGTTTCTTTTCTTTTTAATTTAGATCTCAGTTGTGAATTATGACAATTGTATGATAAGGATTTCCTTTTTAATGGAAGAGCTTTTCATGTTTATTCAAATCTATGTTGATTTATTGTCTTGTAGATGATAGATTGATGTGGTTTTGATATTTGCATCAATTCTAATTTCTGTGATTTAGATGAGATGGTCATACAATAGTTTTAATGTTCAGATAATGAAGGACTTGGATGAGTTATACTAAGATTAGACGGGTCATGCCTATAGCTATTTAGTGTAGATGATTCGTGCTATTGTCAAAGATAGTTCATGCCATGGAAATTAATTAATGATTCTTTCTGAAGTAATTCTAGCTTGTAGCTGAGACTACTTGTTCATATTCACACTAGATTTAGATTAAAAATTAAGGAATTGTTATGGTTCTATAGTGGATTCGATTTCCTAAGTAAAATCTATCACATTAATCTCTTACTTTTAAACTAGTTGTTTTCTTTTCTTTTGCTTAATTAAAGTTTATGTTCTTTTTAGTTTTTAATCAGCAAATTCCTATTTAGATTTAATAATAATTCATCCGTCCCTGAGGTTCGACAACCCTTAAATACTCATCCTAGTACAATTACCCTGTACACTTGCAAAGGGTTTAATTATAAACGATCAGTCGCACATAAAAATGCCTCGCTAGTATGCTACGTAGTAGTCATGCATATGGCTATGCACTGCTAATACCTGGATAGTAGAGACGCAGACAGATATATTTAATATTTTTAATTCTATTTTAAAAAATATTATAAAATTAAAATCCTCTCTATCTCTACCTCTCTCTCTCTTCTCTCTCCCTCTCTTCCCCCTCTCTCTACCCTCTCTCCTCTCTCTCTTTTTCTCCCTCTCGCTCCCTCTCTCTCTCTCCTCTCTATCTTATTCTCTCTCTACCTCTCTCCCCTCTCTTTACTTGTGTGACATTATGCTCCAGTGCCTCAATGGGAACCCCCATCTTGTTGGATGTCGGATATAAATCATACAACACACGCACGTAAATTATGGGACATGTAGTATGCATGCCCCCACGCCCGGTCGAATCTCGATTTGACGCCTATGAAAGCCCGAGCCCACATCACTGAATACTAAACAAATTATCCTCTTTTTTTGGTATTTATGTAATATCTATCGATATAATTAAATGTTAGAAAATTAAGGGTATTAGCGATGCACAGATATCTGCGTCGCAAATACAACAAGGTATTTGGGACGTATAGTATTATGAATTGCAAATCCACTTAGCATTTGCAATGCATAATATTTTGCTTTGCAAATACCTTGATGTATTTGCGATGCAAATATATGTGTGTCACAAATACTTTGGGTATTTGTGACGCACCGCTCCATGCGTCGCAAATACTGTGCTTTTTTTATTGAGAAATTCTTTTAAATCCGATATATATAAATATGGGTATTAGCGATGCATATTTACATACATCGCTAATACCCTTATGTATTTGCAATGCATCTTATGTATTAGCGACGTTTAAAAATATCCTTATGTATTTGTGACGCATCACTAATACGCTCCATTTATTTGCAATGTCTAAAAAAAATGTCGCAAATATGTGTGGTGGTGGGGGCGCGAAATGTATTAGTGACGGTTTATTGGTATGCGTCGCAAATATCATAGAGTGTGAGAAAGAGTGTTAAATACTTTTGGATGAAAACTATGTTTGTTCATCAGCGATCAATCGATGACTAAAGATCACCCAATTGATTGGCCTTGAATGTTTACACAAGGTTCTCCTTAAGATAGACGATCAATCACACTCTGAAATGATCAATCGCTCATACATGAAACCAGTTAAAAGTAAGCTGAAAGATCGATCGTCATGTGTATAAATCAATCATACACTAATCAGAAGGATCGATCAAAGGATGAAAGGATTGATTGCACATAGATTAAAAACAATTTAGTAATACATCAATAGATTGTTGTGTTGAAGAATCGATCAATTGCACATCTACGTTCAAACAATACAGGGAATGATCATTCATCATGTGGAATGATCATTCGATCTATTGTACAATTTCCTAAAATAGGCTATTCTAAGTGGAATTAGATTCATATTTAAAGTCTAACATCTTAAAGGACTTAGTTGCCTACATAAGGGGTGTTGTAGACGTGGGAAAAGGTGAGAAAAATCATTGTTAAGGTAAAAAGAGATTACGGAGTTTAGTCTATTGAGCTTGAAGTGAATAGAGCTTTCCATTGGCTATATGCTTTAAAGAAGAATACTACTTACCCAAAGGGGTCCTACAATTGTTCTATTCACGAATAATTGGAGAGAACTTATTCACAAATTCACACAACACAACACATTTGCTTGCTAAAGGAGGCTTATTCTTAAAGGGAGCTTGAAGAAGCTTCATCACCACAACTAAAGAGGGCTTTGATTAGTGGAGAGCTATTGAAGAAGATGGAGATCAAACTCAAAGGGAAAAATATCAAGGAGAGGTCTTGGTGGCCAATAAATAGCTAGAGAAGGGACTTCTAGTGTGTTTAGAGGTTGGTTGTTTTAGTCTTGTAAGTTCTTAACTTCATAGTGCTTTCCTCCTACCTAAGGGATAGGCTAATCTTGGGTTTTTCCCAATTTGGGTTTCTACCTAAAATCACTAGTGTGTTTATATGTTTGAATGCTAGATTGATTTGCACTTTGGTGACCGTCTACATAAAGAAGGGTATTAAACTCTTAATTATAGATAATTTTTTTTTATTGATATCCTTTTTGTTTTATTTACTACTTGTGTTTCCTCTCTCCTAAAAGTGATTTCTTTTTTATTGATTTATTTTCTAGAGGTCCCCTTGATAATCTTCTAAATTTGCTTTTGATTGTTGTGCTTGATTATCTCATCATGCCTATTACTTACTATAATGACATTGAGGATTTAGATCCACAAACTCTTATTAGAAAAGCCATTGGACCTAGTATAAGGATTAAGAAACTCGAGAAATTATCAAATCGAATGAGAAGACCATTGACTCTACTTCTAAGTCCAATTTCTAATGGTTGAACATAATGAATCAATAGAGAAAGAGGTTCAAATCTTAAAGGGTGAACTTGAAAAAGAAAAGGAAAAATCTAGATCTTTAGAGAGTGAACTCAAGTCATCTAATGATGAAGTTAATGAATTAAAATATGATAAAATTAATTTTGTTGAAAAGATTAGGTTCTTAGATAATGAAGTTCATGGGACCTTAAAGAAAAATAAGTCATACCTGCAAATGATTGAAGATCTAGGCAATGACTTGAAGGCTTCACAAAAAAATTAAAATCTTTTACTTTAGGGAAAGAAAAATTGGATAAGATGTTAAAAATGAGACAAGATAGTAATGATAAAAGAGGATAAGGATTTAATGAGATAAAAATTTCAAAGTCTAAAGGTATCACTAAATTTGTCAAGGCTAAAGAACTCAAGCACACGAGTAAGGTTATTCCTAATGTTTATCATGTTTCAAAACCTAATAAACCTCCAAAGAATCAAAGTCCAAAGTCTAATCATAGGAAGTGACATCACAAGAGAGAAAATCATAAGTTCTCATTAGTTAGACAAATTCAAGTTATGAAGCACAACCTAATATGTCTCAGTAAATATGTTATGAACAAATCAAATACTAAGAAAAATTGGGTGTCTTCTAACTTGAATAAATTACCTTAAATTAGGAAAGATAAGTTACCAAATAAGTCATCAATATCCCCTTTGAATTCTTAAATCAATGGACTTAAATTTAAAACAATATAGGTCAAGAAACAAATCACATCCACTTACCTAAGAAGCTTCCTTAAATTAACGAGAAGAAAACCAAGACTGTTTGGATGAAAAATGAAGTCTTAGAGACCCTTAGGATACAAGTTGGGAAGAAGGATCACTTACCATCCTTGAAACCCTTGGATTTCTCAAAAGGTGTCTCTTTTTCAAAATAAGGAGATTTTAAAAAAAATTGAGTTAATTCTTTCAAGAATTTGGGACATAATTTTCAAGTTTTTGTTTGATTGATGTTTTTCATAAAGTCACATGAAAAAAAACCAAAATTAAAAACACAAAAAATGGTGATATGCTTTTGAAGTAGATGCATTTGTAATTAGTTTGTTTTTGTGTTTATGTTCAACTTAATTTATTTAACACTTCCAAAATCATGATTAAGGCTAATAAACACAATGATGAGTGTTCTTATTCTTTAACTAAGAGAAAAATGCACCAAGATGAGTAAAAATTATGTTAATTTTCTTTATCTTGATGTTATAAGTCTTTATTTTTTTTAAAATATTACACACATCACAAGATTCATGCTAATTTCACATTAAGAACTTGAATGTGAAATTTAAGAAACTTGAAGACTTGGGAATTTAGAGTTTAGTATGAATTAGGAATCTGAATTAGAGGAACTTGCTAAAATTCTAGAAAGAAATTGATGCAAATTTTTTTTCTTTTACTCTTTTAAGAACATTGAAGTTTTATTTTTCAAGAAAGAAAATTGTCCTTGTAAAGATGATAAAAAAGGGTTACCTACTTAGGCTATCCTAAACTAGTGTAAAAGCCGCCATCAACTTGACATCCAAAAGAAATTTTGACACACACAAAAAAATAGATAGAAGTAGAAAGTATTTAGAAAAAACAAAGACCTAGAAAAAGATTCAAAAATGAAAAAGAAAAAATTGAAAAGGCAACGACATATAAACAATGATGATTGAGATTTTTTTCTATATTCAATTATCATTTTGCTTGTTTGTAATGGAGTCTAGAAAGTGAGTTGAAAATGAGAACTTTATCTATGCTAGTAGATAACTTTGTCTCGTCTTGATTAGGTTGATCATGAGAGTTTTGATTTTGAGAGAGACAAGACTTAATCAATGTATTTAAAAATTATAAAAAGAGCTTAGATTATCAATGTGAAGAGGATAAACTTAAAATTTGCAAACCAATGTAATCAAAGTAAGGGAAAAAAGGATATAAATATTTGGGTGTGTGATGTTTAGGGTTACAATTAAGGATGGAGCCAAGAAGCTTTTAAGGGGCCGGGGTTATTTGGGGGGGGGGGGGGGGGGGGGGGGGGGGGATGGCTCCGCCCTAGTTATAATATTAACATGTATAAGATTATGAGCTTAATATATTTTTTATTTTATAAGTCTTTGAATTTTAGTCAATTCTAGGTTATTTTCCTTATTGAGATTTGCATAACTAGATTAGCCTAGATTTACATTGCTTTCTGGTTTCATAAATTTCTATTGATTCACTATGAGTTTTATGCATTTAAAGTTTTAATTTGATTTGGAACTTGGTGAACTAAAAGAATTTTAACAGGTGATGTAGATTTTGACGGATTCTAAGAATGTTATTTTTCAACATGTGAAAATTTGAGATAAGACTAAGATTGTTGCTATTTAATGACACTTTGGAGATTTTATAATCTGAGTAATAAATCCTTTAGTTCTAGGATGATTCTACGTGATTAGATTTGTTTCTATATTTAATCTCAAAATGTCTTAAATAATATTTTCCATTAGAAAACTTTGATAATAAATATTGATGTTTTACTTGATGTTTCTGATGAGGTTAAGAATTTTTGTTTGAAGTGTTAATGGTATATGTTTATTATGATGATCTTAAGATTAATGATTTTGATTAGCATAGATTTGTTGCTTACATTGTTTTTGTCTAAGAGATATACTAAGATGAATCTTCTTAATCTAAATTTCTGATTTAGTTATTTAAAATGTGTATTCTCAACATATTTTTTGTTTCACCTTTGTATATTTCTGATAAAAGGGGAAGAATATGCGAAAATGTTTAATAACTATAGAGAAAACTCAATAGAACTTGAATGTTATATATCACAAGTGCTTGAACTTTTAACTTTTTGTGTTTACTTATTTCTTAGAATAGTAGTAGCGGGTATGTTCTTTTTTGTGATGTTCAGGTCGATTGTAGGTTGAAGACCACACCACATTAGAATATGAATGTCATAAAATAAGTGGGAGAATCATTGTCTAAGTTGAACAATTGTCAAAGTCTAAATTATACACTATAGAGTTATAATTTAATTTTTCAGATGATATTATTATTTTGTCAAAAAATAGACAAATGGGGAGATTGTTAGAACATATGTGGTCATATGTATTGTATTGTATTATTTGGGTCAACATCTTGTATTATACTTAGTCTTTTCTAACTTTAGATTTCCTTTTTTTTTTAATGTTCAGCTAAATCTTCAATGTGTGTTAATTCATAATAAAAGATGAAAAAACACTATGATGAGTGCCCTTTCTTCTTTAACTAAGTGATAAATGCACCAAAGGGTGTTGAAATCAAGTCAATTTTCTTCATCTTGATGTTGCAATCCTATGTTTTCAAAAAAATTGTAAACATCTTGCACACTCAAGACAATTTATAGAACAAAATTCAATTCATAAATATGTTATACTTGAAGATTTAAAAGTATAGATTTTATTAGAGTCTAGGCAATCTAAATTAGAGGAACTTACTATACTCAATCTAAACTCTTATTTACAAATTTCTTTGTAAAAGCTTGGAAAATTTTAAGAATTTTTTTTCTTAAAAAGATGATGGAGAAGGGCTACCAATATGGGATAACCTATGCTACTATAAAAGCTTCCATCCACTTAGCAGCTATAAAGAAAAAATTCACATGAAAAAAAATACAAACTAAGATGATTTAGAAAAAAGCCAATCTGAATGAAAAAGAAAATAAGAGAAAAAACCATCATATTGAAAAAAACAAGGGCATAAATATGCAACTTAAATGCTTTAAAATAATTGATGTAAGTAGAATTTAGCAACTGAGTAAAAAAATTAGTATTTCATAAAATCTAGATAATTTTGTCTTATTTGAATTAGATTGACTATGAGAATTTTGTAATTGAAAGAGATAGGTTTAATTGTTGGAATTTACAAAAACTAATAAAGTGAATTAAAATATTATTACAAGGAGAGAAAGTTTGAAATGCATAAACTAATGACCTAAGTAAGCAAGGAAAAAGAACACAAGAACACTAGTCTTTTGTTGTTTGAAGTTTAATTATGAAATTGACAAGATTGAATTATGAGCTCAACATTGAATTTCACTTGATTTATTTTTATTTTGGGTTTCGATGTTCAAATAAGTGTAATTTTACCACAAATCGGTCGAACTTGTAGTTGGGTATATATTGAAATTTTTGGCGTAATATTCAAAATTTGATCAAAACCAATTGATCACACCTATGGGGTGTGATCACTAGCACGACCACTATAAGCCGAACAGTAAGTTTTATGTACTTTAAAATGGTCAAACCCTCATTTTTACCTCCATTAGTTGCAAACTTAGGGAATGATTTTTTTTAGCATGCTTAAAGCCAATTTGACCATTATTTGCATCAAAACACTGATTTACCATGAATTCAAAACCCCCAAATTGATGGGTAAGTGCCATATTTTTAATTTATTTATTCCTAGTCAATTTTCAACGAATTTTAGTTATTTTTTAATTGATAGGATTTTAATTAGGGTTCAATATAAATTCCTTTCACTTTTCATGTGCTTTCATTTGTTAAAAATCGAGTTTTCATGAATTTTATGACTGAGCTTTCAAAAACTCGTACATTTCATGAAATTTCAAATATTGGGTAATTATAGGTGAAATTGATAGTTCTTGTAGTTGGAAAACATGTTTAGAATGCTTATATCTATAACGTACTAAATTTTTAGGTGAACCTACAATTATTTTGACCAAGGGTATTTTGGGCATTTCATAAATTTTGGGCAATTTTCTTTCAAAATATTTGAAAATTTTGTGGATGTTCTATATGTTCAATTTCCCTTTCTATCTTAAGTCTTATCCTATAAACTTCTTTTGTTTTCTATTTTAGATGACTAGAGGTAGATCCAATTCTTCTTAGGTGAGCACGTCCTATTCTTCTTCTCTACCCCATCGAAGGCCACTAGGGTCTACCAAGCCGATTCAAGTGATTAGTAATGTTTGAGATACAGACTAAGTGTATTGGCTAATTACTGCAGTGTCCACGGTGGATGGCATAAATTTCTGCTATTTTGACCTCACCCCTAGTCTACCCTAGGTTTGTCAAGCAATTTTATTCTTGTATGACTAGCCCAAATAACTTGACTCTTGTTAGTTAAGTTAATGGTACGACTATCACCATCACTGTAGAAATGGTGGCTGATGCTATGGGCTTGGATCGAGCACCCACATGCTATCCCTTGTTCAAGGGATATGACTTACCTGAGGATAGCATTGTCACTGATGTATTCACGAGCTAGAGCATTGGAGAGGATTAGACACTTTGATCAGAGTGCATTCTATGAACCTTATATTCTGCATGCTTCATATCATAACCCAATATGATATATGGAGTGCCCAGAAGGAGGTTGTGGATTGCACCATGGAACAAATCATGTACCTAATTTCTGACACTGACTACTAGCTTGACTTTCTCTCCATTATTATCTGCCGCTTATGTACATTTATTCATGGCCATTCTCATGAGATATTTGCCTTCCCCCAACATCTTTTCGAGGATTTTTCTACCTCAAGGTGTTCGCATTCTGAGATGAGAGGTTTCTGACATCAACATGTGTCCTATTGATGCATATGTTTCTCAACGGATGCGTTCGCACGATGGAGATCATTTTAAGGGGGCTAGGCATGGGAGGAGCAACCCAGAAGAAGGAGGCGAGTGTATGCTAATCCAGAGGAAATTCTAGAGCCTTAGTCCTTTTCATACCATGAGTTTCATTAATTTAGTAATGAACCTCATTCAGGAGTGAGGTTCATGAGCATTTTAATCAAATTATGGTTCTGGATATGAGACCGTTGCATATGAGGATGATAATATATGATGTTTTTTTATTCCTATTTTGAAATTTCTTGATATGTGTTTTATTTCTAGACATGATGTATCTTGAAACTAATGATTATGGTGGATAGACATGTGATTTATTATTAAGGATCCATTTATGTCTATGAGTTACTTTACTTGACTTGGCATAGTTTAATTGATTGATTACTATATTTTCTATGTTATTTTGTCTATTTTGAGAAAAAGGAGGAAAAATTTATGGAAAATTATTTTAATATGATTAATTAGCACTTTTCTTAAACAATATTATGCAAACTATTTTTGTGGAATTGTGCAAATAAATTACAGGTGACAAGGTTTCTCAAGTACAATTCCAAAAGTATTTTTAAGTCTTAGAAAGTCAAGTTTAGTCATGTTATGCTTTTGTACAAATGAAAACCAATGCTCTCAATGGAAAAGTGTTGTAATTTTTTGATTTTTAAGTTTTGTGGAGTTTTGTCACAAAATAGCCAAAAGGGGGAGATTGTAAGAATATATGTATCATATGTATTGCATTTGGCTATATTTCAATGATCAAACTACATTCATTCATGTGTATATTTGACTTTTGAAGTTTTACTAGATTAGTGATTTGTCAAGTCAATTTTAGAATTGAATGACTTGAAGAATTAGAGTATACATATTCTAAAGATTCAAGCTAATAGACTTAATCAAACAAGTAGATTTTTTGTAGGAAACACCTTATGCGAGTGTTAGGAAAAGAAGGGATAAAAAGTGCCACATGTCTCAAATAAGTTCATAAGCAATAGATCATCCTTGACTAGTGATCGATTGGGGCTTGAATGAGGCTTGAGATTTTTTTTTCAAAACATTGAACAATTGACCATTCAAGTGAATAGATCGATCAGAGAGACTTTTGTTAGGTCCAAAACAATGAGCAATCAATCGCACTATTGAAAGGATCAATCGGTTTGCTAGGGTTTTAGAATATAACAAGGAACAATAAATTGCCCAATGGAATGATCAATTGGATTGTAGCGTGGTTACTTGAAATAGGTCATTCCGGAAATATTTTCTTTCCTATTAAAAAATAAATATCTAAACTAACTTAGACCACTATTTAAGGACCTAAAGAGGACTAAATTAAGAAGGAAGGAAGGATATTTTGAGAGTAAAAATTTAAGAGTTTTATGCTTAGTTCCTTCAAACACCTTTGAGTAAATTACAAAGAAGATCAATAGAAAGGTAAGTAATTCATAGTCTCTTTCTCAATTAATTTTTGAGTCGTAAGAATCACAAACACATCAAAACAAAGGTTGATTGCCGAAGATGATCAAGGACTTTGATTAGAGCTTCAAGAAGATCAAGAGGTCGTGATGATGAAGAAGAAGACAAAGACAGAGTTTAAAAGCATAAAGATAAACTTTGATGGCCAAGAGTACTTGAGATAAACTTCTAGAAGAGGGGATTGGTAACTTAGAGTCTTTCTAGTTCTATATCGTTATAGTGCGTTGAGTAATCATCCTAAAGAGGTCACGTGGTTTTTTCCCTATTGGGTTTCCATGTTAAAACTTCTTGTGTGAATTTTGTGTGATTTTATGTTTTAATTTCTGCACTAGTTGCAATTCTAATTTTATTGTGCAAAAGGCCACATCTAGTAGCTCTCTACCTATCAGTTTTGGGCTAGAGACATTGTGGTGACCCTCTAAAGTGAAGGGTATTAAACTCATCAAAACAATGTCAAGTGATGTGTAATTTTGAGTCAAAGAATTGTATATCTATTGCTAAACATCACATGTTGAAGATGAATTAAATCATGAAAACTCAAGAAGTGTTTTGACAGGTAAAACATAGATATGCATTCACTCACACTTAAGAATGATAGGATTTATCATATGAGAGTGTGGGGAAGAAAATGTGTAAAAATATTGGATATGTATACAAAATTTTCATCTACAATCAATTGGGGTTGAAATGGCATCAAACGACAATGAATTTGTTTTCGTGAACTATAGCATGTCACTGTAGTGGTACTATAACACCAATCAAATGGGTTACTTGTGTGATCAATCATTTGAGTTTTTCGAATTAGGTATTTTAGCAATTATTCTAGCAATCGATCGATCAATTACTGTAGCAATTGATCAACTGAATATGGTTTTGCTTAAAATAAGTCATTCCGTATTGAATTCATTTCCTTTTAGTGGTACAATACTAGAACCAATTTGGGGGTCAAAAGGGGGTTTGAATGTGGTAAAAAGATAGAGGAAGCCCTAAATAGAGTAGAGAAGGCTTGAGTGATTTCATTATTGTTTGAGAGAGAAGAGATTGTAAGTCATATATGGTCATATGTGAGAGTTTAATATTTCTCTAAACCTAGTGAATCACCACATTGCCTATAATCTAAATGCTTAATCAGTAGGCAACAAACTACAAGTTATGGCCTCTATTGCATAATTATGAAGCAACAACAACTAAAGTACTACCAATCATACAAGTTTGCAATCACCATCACACAAGGATGTGACGTGGAAACCCAACCTTGGAAAAAACCATAGATAGCCACTCTCCGGCTAAAACCAATGCTCTATGGATTAGAACATACAAGTCACCAAGCTACCAACCTCTACCCAACATTAGAAACCTTTTTCTTTGGGAAGTTGTTGGCCTTCAAGTCTCCACCTTCATATTTGAAGTTTTTCCCTTTGAGCTTGTCATTCATCTTCTCCAAAGCACTTCAATCAAAACCCCTTTTGATTGTTGATGTAGAACTTTTTCAATCTCCCTTGTGAATAACTGCTTCAACACCTTTGTTGTGTTGTGATATATACTTCATATTACTGCCTAATATGATTTTTAGAGTGCATGGAAGGAGCTAGTAGGTTGCACTATGGTGTAGATTTTTTATCTTCTCTAGCACCAGAATGCCAGCTTGACCTATTGTTGATAATTTTGGCTGCCTTTGTACATTCATTTTGTCACGGCCCGGATTTTCAAAAACCTTTTTATTTTAATAAAGGATATGCGATAAATCACAAGAATTTTTTTTTGCATAAATGGAAAGTAAACCATCCAATTAAATATCCAAGTAATGATAATTAGGGTTCACATATACAAAAATCAAAACATATGTTATTACTATACATGTCAAAAGTCCGTAAATAACAGGTTAACCCTCTAAGTAAGAGTATGTCATATGTCTAAAAATAAATAACCAAATACATTTGTCTTTCATGCCAGTAAAATAAATTACTTACAAAATTATAATGTCATCCTCAATCCCCCACTGATGTTTTGTTCTCGCTAGTCCTCACCTAAAGAACTTGCGACCAACAAGAGTAAACAACAAAATAACATCTCACTTTGGAGGAAAGTTTCCAGAAGACCAAAAGTATTAATTAATATGTTTCGGATCGGGCCAACATCACAAAGATGTTGTTGCCTACATACTCATTGGACAACATCTCCAATATTACTTCCAACAAGATCGGATCAAGACGTAGTTCCGCCAAAAAACTACAATATCTCAAGAAGCATAACATCAAACATGTTATTCTTAAGTATTTTAAACTAGCATACATTTTATGCAAGTCCTTCAGTTGTTCCACTTGTTCTAATTAAACAATCAATAACAAGCAATTCTATTAATTATCTCACAAAGTTTTGTTCAATAATTAATATCTCCATCTAATCCCAAAGGCAGACAGATTCATCAAATGTCAACATAAGTGAAAAATGATATAACCACCATAGACCATCTACAAAGGGTATCATCTATAGTGAAGCCCTAGAATCTAGCAAGAAGTATAATAACTTAACCTAGACCCTAAGGACCTAACCGGAGAGGAAGGACATGACCTATAATTGGACCTGAATAGAAACGGTGGGAGAAGCCAGCCAAGCAAGATGCAAAATAATCCAAATGTGTGTACACTAAACGATGCTAAATAGATCAGTTTTGAGCAAAAGCTTATGCAAAGTCTCCCTACACCAGGGAGGTGCATTGGCACGGTCAAATCAATAGCCCCTCAATAGAGCTAAGACTCAAAAAACTATCTCGAACCCTATCCATGCTCAACAAACAAGCAAGGATTCAAAATGACTATCCTAAACCCTATCAGTCTCTTTGAGACTAAGGACATGACTCAAAACTATCATTGGTTCATTAACCAAGACAAGTTGTCATGTTAGGGGCCTTGTTTATTTTATGAACTAGTCTCAAACCCCTCAGAGGTATTTTAGTCTTATCTTGATTAGGTGTTCTTACCGAATCCAAAACTATCTAACCTTATTGATTAATCTTTCATTAATCTTAAGCTAGTGATAAATTACTATCGAAACAACAAATGCAAACACTTAAGCAAATCAAATCATAAATAATGCGGGTCCACACAAGTGCCAACGGATAGTACTATCAAGGCTCAACTCAATTATGGCCTTAGAAAACCTCGTGTTCTCAAGCCGTAACTCTCCTTGGGTTACGAGTATCTAGTTTTATGAAAATGGGTTATAATGCACCTAAGGGCATTAGAGTAATTTTCTCACCACTATCATCTCCATTCTTGGTTAAGTCCTTGACCTCTCAAGAGGTTTCACTCTCATATTGGCCCTTTGATTCCATTCACAGGAATGCAGCTAGTATGCTCAAAGGGGTATTTTTTTCATTTTGTTCAAGGTCTTCCTAAAATCCAATGGGCCAAAACTAGTCTCAACAGTGCTCCTTGATGTTATGGACCCGTGGTAATTTTTTAGACTTTTTATGGGGTTACAAACCCCTTGAACTGACTTTGGTTTGCTCTACTATTCACCCTTATTCCTCGGGTTAATATGGTCAATTTTTTACTTGGTAGGATTTTTCTCCACCATGTGGATTGTTCAAAATATAGGATACACATTCACATCTCACTGACATTTTCCCCAACTTTTTACTCCCCTCATAGGCCTATTAAATATTACTATGGTTCACTCATAAGGGTAAAAAAGATATTTCATAGTCTCTGCGATTTTCCACCTCATTGAAACTTGGCTAGTATACTTGTGACACTCATGTGGTCCAACAATAATTTTTACTAATTTCCATGTCATTTTTAACCTTTTGAACCGGTTCAAGTTCCCCTTTTTTTCTGATCAAACTGGTCTGGACCTAGGCCAAGCTCAACCCGACTGCTCCTTGCCAAATGGGTCATGTCACCTGACCCGAACTAGACCCGATGACCCGCTTCGCACCTCATCTTCCCTGTGTATGACTAGACGCCTATTGGCCTATGGATGTTGTAGAGGGTTGACGATTGGGCATGGCGGGATTGCTGCCATGCAGTGATTCCAATAGCCCTAGTCGTGCTGCCGCCCTGTGGATAGTGAGGGCCAAAACACCCTTTTCCTTTTTTGTACATCCTGCTAGAGGCCAGTAGGCACCATCCATGGCAGCCACAGAAGGGCAAGGGTCTAACCCTTCTGGATTGCCTTCCAATGGCGATTTTTATGGGGCTAGTCCCATCATCGTCCGGTGGTTGACCGCCCTCCTACGGAGAAATGGTGAGCCTTTTTCGTTTTTTTTCCAATATGCCTTTCATCTGGTGAATGTGGTGGCCATCCAGGCAAGGGACTGGGATTAACCGGATTGCCAACATCTGACTATTCTGGGAGCCCAAGTTGCGCGCATGCCTGCGGCTTCCCCCAAGTGTTGCCCAAAGCCGAAATGGCTCTAGTTTTTTTCCGTCATGCTAGCGAGGGGCACAACCCTTGCAGTTTTGACCGGTACATCCAAACCAGTGCGGCTAAGTATGGCAAGGACAGCAAAACCTGAGTTGTGTGGCTAGACCGGCATGGGCTGCCAAACGCATGCACGCTTGTGGCTAGCCACTCGGCTAGCCTTCCACCAACAAGTCAGTTCCAACAACACAAACTATATTTCCTTTAAAACATTGTATGTATACATGAAATTAATACGTTAAACGCCCAATTATTATAAGGGCTAGGCAATCCTACCTCTTTATCCTTACACCTTTGTGCATGCTCCTCTTTGCCTCTATCTTCGAAAGGACTCACCGAAAAGCTTCTCTGATGGCTCCTTCATATTTCCCTCAAGGCCAAAATATCCCCCACCAAAAAGCCCTAAATTGCCTATTTATAATCATGATGATTAGGGTTCTAATCCCCTTAGAAGTTAGACCACACACTCCCTACTCGGCTGCCTACTGGGACTATTTTTTATTAATTTCCATAACTTCTATTAACCGGGCCCACAAAGTGCATTAAATGGCCAAATTGCCAGTCCAATTCGAGTAAACAAGCCCTCCATGACTGTTCAACTTTGAACAATCATATCTCACTTATTTGAACTTTGATTCATGCATTCTTGGTGGCATTTTGAAGTTCTTTATGTTTTCTATCTACTCGGCCATAATTCCATATACTGAGTAAGTTTTGTATGAAGAAGGTCAAGGTGTCAACACACTATTTTCCACATGGTTTAGTTTTAAAAGCTAGGAAAATTCAAGATATTACACATTTATAGACATTCACATGAGATATTGGCCTTCCCCAACATCCTGTATAGGATTTTCTAGGCTTAGGATGTTTGTATCCCACGAGGATGTACCCCATTGATGCAACTATTCTTCACTAGATGTAATCACATAGCATAAATCAATTTGAGGGGGAGCAGGCTCAAGAGGAGAGACCAAGCAAGAGAGGAGAGTTGTTGATGAGGATCCAGAGGAGATCCAAGAGCCATAGTATGTGTCATATCAGAAGTTTCATTCTTTTAGGAGTGATGTGCATGAGATATTCCTTATGGTAATGGACATGGTATGACACATTCATGGATATAAAACTATTTTTTAGGATGATGATCGTTGATGTATTTTCTTCTTCTTTTTGTTCATTCATGATATGTATTTTTGTTTCTCGATCCTATGTATCTTAAAACTAATGTTTATTTAGACATGTTTGATGATTGTAGATATTTTTCATGTCTATGAGATTCTTTACATGACTTGGTATGGTTAAATTATTTAATTTTTTATATGTTTATTCACCTTTTTTACTTTTTCTAACAAAAAAGGAAAGAAATATCATTTTAATGTGATTAGTTAACACTTTTTTAGCATTATTTTACAACTTATTTTGGGGAAGGGTGCATATTAATTATAGATGACAATACTTTTCAAGTTCAATTCTAAATATCTTTTAAAGTCATAGGAGAGTCGTGTAGAGTCAAGTCATGTACAAGTGAAAATCAATGCACTTAAAATCAAAGAATTGTACTTTTTTCTTTTCATACTTTATACATTTTTTTCAAGGAAATAGGCAAAGGGGGAGATTCTAAGAACATGTGTGCTATAATTAGCTATATTTTGATGTCAAACACTATGTCCATTGACGTGTATATTTAAGTCTTGTGATGTCTGACTAAATTATTAATGTGTCGAATCGGATTTTGAATTTAATGACTTGGATAATTGGAATAGACATGTTCTAAATATTCAAGTTGGAAGACTTAATCAAAGTAATTGAAGGTTTAAGAGTAAAAGGTAAATATCAAATACACACAAGTAACAAATAACTTAGATTTTATAGAAAATATTGTAAGAACATATGAGGCATATATGATGTAATTGGCTAATTTTGATAAACAAAATAATGTCAAAACTTCATATGCATTTTAGTCTTAGGAGTCTGACTAGATGTTGTTGTGGTTGAGTTAGATTTCAAATTAATGGACTTTAAAAATAAGAGCAGACATGTTCTGAAAATTCAAGATGAAAGACTATGTTGACATCTAAAGGTAAAAGCTTTAATTTCATACACTCATGTACACAAAAGACTTAGTTTTGAGTAGGAATAATTATTTAAAGTGAATTTAGAATTTTTTGGGGAAAATAGTGTCAAATTAGAAAAAGTATTGATCAAAGTGGCCTAATAATACATTGTATTACACAAAATGTCTCAAACTTTCAAATAATACACAAAATGGCCCTATGCACATGTAGACCTCTACACATGTGGTGTGAATTGTCTTAAAACTCCATGTTCTCATTTCCTTCATTTTAACTTCACCAAATCATTGTTTCTCATTTCCACCACCTCCGCCTATCACGCAACGGCACACGTCACCTCTAAACCGAGCCTGGTACAAGGAGCATGTGCCATACAGCGCGACTAAGTCGAGTTAAAATGCAGAAGACTTAACCCATCCTTGGGTGAACATACTACGGAGTAGTGCACAAACACTTTGTACAAAAGCAAATAGAGGAATAAATGGACTACTAATTAAAGTATTAGCCTACTCATAGCCACATCAACTAGTAATAAAATAAGCCCACAATGGCTAAAATAAGTTTAAACCAACAATGGCTAAATAGAGTGTGAAGTAGAATCAAATGTGTATATCTCAACATAACATGGTATTAAAGCAACATAAAGACCTAACATCTCTATGAATCCCCTCTCAATGACCAGCGCCATCTTCATGCTCAAGATAGAGTCCATCCGAATAACCTGCATGGCACGTCATGCAACCCCAAAACAAAATCACAAATAAGAATGGTGAGCCAAAGCTCAGTATGGGTTTTAATACGGAAAGTAAACACATGATGACATCACATGCATTATCAACATAACATTCATCACATAATCATTCACTACACCTATTCATCATAGGACAAATCACATATATCCTTGCCACATGTGCATCATGTCATAATTTACATTCCATAACATACTCATGCCACCTGTGTATCATGTCAAATATATTCTATATACACATAATCATGTTACCTGCATATCATGATGTATAACATATTCCATAAACTCATAGTCATGTCACTGCATACCCACATTCCACAAACACATATCATGTCATGTGTGCATCATGGGTTCATCCATAGATCATTAAACATACACACATCATGTGTAAATGTATGAATCTTATCATAACAATCCCATCCTATATGAATCAATTCTCAACATTCATATCATGCATAATCATTTCTCAACATAACCATTCACCCTGCAACATCAAGCATATCCACTACACATCATCCTGCATATAAATGCAAATCCATACCTATGTCAATGAGCATTATCTCTCATACACATGCAACAATTCAATGGTGAATGTCTCACAATTGAGAAAATAATCAAACCAGCTCACCCAGGGCAATCCCTTGTGAGGAAGGTCTAAATTCCTATAAAATGAAAACAAGAGCGGTTTAGGTAGGTTCCCTAATGTAATGTCCCAGATTTTATTATGATTTTTTGCTATTTTTTTGAATATTTTTGGCGAGAAAATGTGACGCTTCAGTGTATTTGGCCTCATTATTTATACAGTAGAGTCAGGTGTGGGGTTCATCGGAGGTCACGGGCTTGGACGCTCGTTCCGGCGCAAAAATTCGATAAAGAATGAAAGTGCATAGATAAGGGGGAGATAAGTGGAAAAAAAAGGAAAATAAATAGAAAAAGGGCTCGGGCTAGGCCATAAAACTTTAGAAGAGCCCCCCCCCCCCCCCCTGCCCCCCTTCTCTGGTTTCTCTCTGTCCTAGCCGCAGCCGGCTCCGTCTCGACGGTGCGACGGCTAGGGACCTCCACCCCGACCCCCACGGTCGCTCTGCCCTCCGCCATTTTTCCCCAGTGAGCCCTCTCTCTATGTTTTGTGTTGATACCACCACTGCCGTTAGCTGATGAGGGCCGACCGGCCACCCACGGCTCTGCCCTGGCTGACGATGGTGAGAGACCACCTCTCCCGGCCCCAGTGGTCCTCCGCCGCCACCCCAACCCTCTTTTCCTCTTTGGTGCCTTGTTTTTCCGCCCCTTTGTATCATGTTATTCCACCGTCTCCCGGCCTCACTTGGCCTAGAGTCGCCCCACTCCTCTCCTCCCATCTACTCCCCTATTTTCCTGTGAGTGTACTGTTCTGATGAAATGGTGGTTGCCGGCAGCGAGCCACCGCCGGCTGACCTCCGTCTAGAATCACCTTGGTCCGACAAAGACTGTGGGCCACCTCTCCCTGCCTGTTTCCGCCTCCGCCCTCCCTCTTTCCTCCGGCCAGACCCATCTTCTTCCTTGTTTCTATTTGTAACAGAAATTAGTTGAGGCTGCGCCGGTGAGAGTCAGCCTCCAACTCGCCTCCGGTTGGCCAAATTTGGGCTGATGACAGTAGGACCGCCCCCAGCCAGCTCGACTGCCCCCATGGTCGCTCAGCCCTTGCTGATTTCTCTAGGCAAGACCTTTCCGCCCTTCCTTGTTTCCATCTGTGATAGAAATTGAGGACATGCCGACGAGAGCGAGCCTCTGATCAGCCAGCTTTCGGCTAACAATGATAGGGCCGTTACCTCAATCGAGCCCCACTGCCCTATTGTTTTTGGCCCCCTCCACTCAGTCAGAACTAGGTCTGCCCTCGACTGGTTGTAGTGTTCCATTTGAACAAATCGAGCTAATTGCTCTTCCTCTCCCTATTGTCTGATCGGAGTATCGCCAATGCCATTGGCCATCACCTCTAGCCGGAGATAGCTCCTCCTGGCTGCTAGAGCTATGATGGAGTCGGCCAGAGCCGCCAGTAACCCCTGCTCCTTCATGTCCCAGGGTTTTCCACCCGTTTTGATCCATCGAGCGTCATTGGATGCCAAACACCCTCTGCACCACCATACTTCGGCAGGTCTCAGTCTGGAGATGGTTGTCCGTTCTAGAGTAGTACCTCCCCTCTCTACCAATTTTGTGTCTAGCCACTCTATACAGAGCGCCACATGTTGCCCTTTTACCGTCTTACCCTCGCCGAACGCCGATTGGCCTCTAGTCGGCCTACCTCGGCACGGCAACGGCAAAGGCCATCTTTGTTAGTCACCACCCTTGGGCATGGCCCTATCGCCCTTCCTAGCTTTGGGCCGACACCGTCTAGCCCTCTTCCCTCTCCCTTTGGCCTCGTGTGCAAGTAGTCGCGCATGCGGGTTAGGGTTTTAGTGTCGTTTTGGCGTCGGCTGACCATTGGATGGCTCTGCCATCATCTAGAGTTGACATCGAAGTCCTCCACCACCTCTTCTTTGTCCTCTAGTGTCGCCCTCCGCCCTTATGTGGGCCCTTGTAAATGCAAAATCGACGTCGTTGGGTGCTATCCACAGCTGATTTTGACGTCTTTGTAACCGATTGAGTATTGTTCAACCGCCGATCAATTTTTAGTGAGTACACCTCAAATTCCAGTTTCACCTGCCACTAGTTGGCACAATCTTTCTCCTGGCCACCCCTAGTGTGCAACTGTGGATCGCGGATTTTTTGCATTGACATGTGTCACCCCTGTTTGGTTGTGGGTAGTTCTGGCGCTTCCGAAAACCTCGGGATAGCAGCTCTCTCGACTTAACAATGGTTTTGACCACCAACTCCGATACAGACGCCGCCACCGCCATTTTCTCGCCATCAAACTCCTGTAGATTACGATGTAGGGGACCTTGAACTCGTAATTTCATTATAGCATGTTTTGATTGTGTAGTAGCATGCTAGGAGTTTATAATTTAATGTTTGTATGATTATGCTGATTATAAAAGTGTGTTGTGTATGTGAATTGTGTGCGTATGTTAGTGAAGACTAAGGGCACGTAGTAAGTTGCTATGAATTGTATGTATGTGACCAGAGCGTGTGATCTTCGTTGTGGACTGGTGGTATGTGATCGATGGGCACGAGTAGAAATGTTTGATAGTAAGTTTGGCTAAGGGGTACTTCGTAAGCTATGACGTGGAAACTATGATTGTATGTTGGGTGAGGAAAGACTAGATTGAAAGACGAATGTTGGATTTGATGAGATTGGAGAATTTATTAAGTTTGAGTCAGATGGCACGTTGGAGCCACAAGTAGAAGACGTGGGGGATGCAAGGAATGGAAGACTTAAGATTCATAGCCCTTTTGGGGGATTGTGAGTTAGTAAGAGATAACGATATAATTGTACATGCATAATGTATGTAATATGAATTGTAACGAAAGAATAATGTGTAAGGAATTAGTAAGGGTTTGATGACAGGACTTAAGTCTAAAGGCTTTCATTTGAGGAGTTCGAGTAAGAAGATTCAGTTTTAAGGCGGATGGTGTAAGATGTAAGGCCGTATGTGTATGATGGTAAGATTATCAGTATGGAATTTGAGTTCAACAAGTAAGACTATGCAGAGATTGGTAAGGTTGTAAGTGTAAGGGTGGGGGATGAGTTAAGTCAAGAATGTCACCTTTGTGGATTGGTACTTCTGAATGGGCGTATTTTTCTAGCCTTGTTGGCTAAAGAATGTAAGACGGAAGTAGTTCTGAACATAATTGTATATGCATAAGTTACCTAATAGGAACTTGAATGATAAGTCACCCTAATTTGATAACGATGTGAGTTTGAGACTGAGGGTTTCGACGGATTAAGTTCCATTTTGAGGGTTTTGACGGATTAAGTTTCGTTTTGTGCCAGTCGATGAGTAATCGACTGAGCGTCTTTCTTGGTATAGCCATGGCGTCATCCTGCGGGATTTAGTCTTGGTGCTGTATTTCGGCCTAGACATTTGATGCTCTGTTGAGAGCGCTGTAAGTTTCTGCCCTTCGTGGGCTCAGTATGTTTTCTGCCAACAGATGGCACTATATATTTTGCCCAAGAGTGGCACTGTAAGATTCCTGCCCAATAGTGGCACCGTATATTTTCCGCCCTTAGTTGGCATTGTATGGCCCTTGTTGGCACTGTATGGCCCCAAAGAGTGAGCATTTGCGCGCTCAGGTAAGCAGTATCATGGACCTGCTCTTACTTATTTGATCATGTTCCCCATGACCACAGGTGTGCCTTGCCTTCAGAAAAGTCCATGGTGTCTAGTTGCTCCCCGAAGGTTAAGGTGACGCCCCAATGTCATTCCCTTCATTTCTGACGTTGGAGCTTGTTAATTGTAATGAGCTTCAGTTGTCGGTAGTATGTGTATGATAGTAAGAGTAAGTTATATGTTTCAGATTCTGAGTAAATTGTACGTGTAAGATCCAGTGTAAGCTTCTAAGGAAGACGTAAGAGTACATTTATGTGTAAGAGTTAGGTTACGAGTAAGGTCATACAAGTAAGTTCGTACGAATAAGGTCGTACGAGTATGTGTATGTTGTAAGTGTAAGCATACGCTTCTACGAGTAAGTTGATAAGACTGATTCAGAGTGTAAGTGTAAGAGCATGATATAAGAGAAAGTGTAAGTTCAGCTTGTACGATGATTGGTATGCGTGACCATATTTATGTTTCTCATTTTGTTTGCTTCATGTGTGATTGCAAGAAAGCATCTATGTATGAACTTGCAAAGTTCATTGACTTATTTTTTTCCCCTACTGGGATTTTCCTACTGAGTATGAAAATACTCATTACCCTATTTTTTAGCCCCGTTCTTTGGGAGGCTTTTGCAGGTTATGATGGAGAGCTCAGGAGATGGATGCTCGTTTCTACAATGGATTATTTCCCTTTTGATTCAGGTATATTTGACTCAATGTGAGTATATTTTTGTGTCACGATCTAATGTATTAGGTGAGATGAGAAGTAAGTTGTTTATATATTCTAGACTTTTAGTTTGGATCAGAATGTAGACTGTTATGGGACTTGTACTCGGGGACGTCTAGGAGCTATTTGTATTTAAAAATTCATGATCATGGTAATTTAGTCTTAAATTTATTTTTGAGTAGCACTTGAGGATATTTTCTTTGGTCGTACGATGTTTAATCAAATAAGAAAATTTTGGATGGAAAATTGATGTTTAGTGTTTTAAATTATAAACTGCTTTCACAGGTTTCATCATTTTTCCTTCAATTTACAGACGTTATATTGAAGAGAAAAAAATTTTGTGAATTTTAAGGAAAATGTATGAAAAATCTCGGGCATTACACCTAACTGGGAAGGTACCCTCTGCTCACCCAGGACAATCCTTAGAAATGAAGGTTCAAATTTAGAGAAGGAAAACTAAAGTAGCCTGCTCGCCCAGGACTAACCTTGCAAGGGAAAGTTTGAATTCGAAGAAGAAAAACTAGAGCAGCGTGGTAAGCCTTTGCACACGGACATACCATCTTGGATTCTTAGGGTGCAATAACTTATAAAATAAACTCACATAGCAATATGCTCATCTCAACCCGGGGAGGCACCATGTTCTTGAAGGAATGCAAAATGAAAACATGCCCTTTCAGACCCAAAACTGATTCAATATGCCTCCAAACAACAAATCCGACATCCAATGGCATCCAATCGATCAAACAAGGCTAATCATGATTAATCTCATCTATAAATCATTTTAATGATGCATGCAACATGGTACATACATGAGCAAATAATAAATGAGTCCAAGTATAAGTAAAAATGCTCAAATCAGTCTATATGTTCATGAAACATGGTCCATTTGTGTCAAATAAAATCATATAAGTCTATGCAAGAGTGTACATAAGTGATAGTGTTCAAACCTAAGCTAGAATATGTGAAACATGAACAAACTATAATCAATGTCATATATGTAAGCATTCTTAATTTTAACATGGTCCTATCCAACTGAAATCATGGAGTAAATGTGTAAAAATGTCAAAATACTGGTTCAAACAAGTATAACATCAACGTAGGCCTAGACAAGTATATACATATTCATACTTAAGATAAAACATATGAAACATAATTCACTTAACATTAATATAACATGTGCAAGCATACATACATAATCATTATTAAGACCTGCTGTAATCATTAGGTAATTATGAAGAAGCCATCAAACATGAATTTTAAACAAGTAGAATATCGTACTAAATTAAACAAGTAGAGTCCTAATCATGCTTGAGCTAAATCATAATTCAAAGATGGTTCTCATGCAATCATAGTAGCATTTATAGATAATAATAACTCATCATAATCATAAAGAATTAGATTTTTTCAAAGAGGAGGAAGGGAGGGAGGGAGGAGGAAAAGGAAGAGGCAGAGGAGGAGGAGGAGGAGAGAAGGAAAAAGAAGAGGAGGAGGTGGCAGAAGAGGGGAGGAAGAGAAGGCGATGGTGGAGGAGATGGTGAACATGAAATCATATGAAATGGAGCCAGTTGCAAAGATTACGAAGTTGGTGGTGGAGGCGGCGTAACCGATGGCAGAGGTAGTGGAGCCAAAGTCGAAAGTGGTGGAAATGAGAAACAATGACATGGTGAAGTTAAAAGGAAGGAAATAAGAAAAAGTGGCATTTTAGATAATTCAAGCCACATGTGTGGAGGTTTACATGTGCATAGGGCTATTTTGTGTATTACTTGAAATTTTGAGACATTTTGTGTAATATGATTTATTACAAGGTCATTTTAATCAATTCCTCAAATTAGAAAATTAGTATTGCATCCATCAATTATCGATTTATACACTGAAGAGATCAATCGATTGACACTTGAGAATGTTTTTTGTAATTTTTGGCCGAGATTTTCCCAATTGATCGATATCTAGGAGAGATCAGTCGCTTGATGAATTTTAGCTAAACAGAAATTGTGACAGGTCGATCATTGTCTGTCAAAGTTACCTAATTTAAGCCTTCTGAGAAAGAGACGATTTCTAATTGGACTCTATGACCTAAACCAACTTAATGACCTATTTAAGGGCTAGGTAAAAAGAAAATTGAAGAGAAGAAAAGCTAGAATTTGAGAGAAGAAAAAGGGAGAGTCCTTTTGCTTTAGTTTTTCATCAAAATCGTCATTGTGCTTAAGTGAATAGTTTAAATGGTAATTGATTCATAAGAGAGACACAACGAAGAGTATTTTTCACACAAAAACCTGAGGAGAATTCTAACAACCCAAAACTTCCGGTAAGTTTTTAGCCCCTAATAAAGCTAATGTTAGTGTTTTTAAAAAAATTATTAGATAATGATTTCTATGTGATATGGTTTTATAAGATTGCGATAGAACTATGAAAGATGAGCATAACAGACCTTGAACCACTAGAATCGAACATTGGGGCCGTAAGTTATGGCCTCGAGAAACATACCTCATGGACGGGACCCACTAGAAATGTATGGGATAACCTACCCATGAGTGGTCTTCTTTGTAGGGCTAGTCGATACAAGCCCATTGGTACCAAGAACGCACAATTCTGAGTTATGGTTGGAAAGATATCGTGTTTTGAAATTTAGAAAATGGGAAAATAATTAGAAATAAAAAAAGGTGGCTGACGCAAAGTTGGCATTACCAATGTACTCCGCACAAGATCAGGGCCGAGCAATCACGGGCCGGCCAAGTGATGCGTGGCAGGCCTGCGTGTCGGGTCTGCGTCGCATAGGACTAGATCTGCACGATTGAGTGTCACGATCGATACATGCGGTGCCATACGATGGCATAGCAGCACCACACAATGGCATAGCAGCACCGCGCAATGGCGTAGCAAGGCTTCGACCTGGGCCTAGGCGATCTGAGCCTAGGCGACATGTGCGTAACACCATCATTCACAAGTCTGATTGCGTGACACATGCGTTGCACATGCCACATGGCATGCATGGTCCCCCGCATGCACGCGGCTATAAATAGTGCCCTAGGGGTATTTTTCAGCTATTTTCCAGTTTTCCACTTCTCAAACATCCTTTCCTCGGTTCTAAGCCGTTTTAAGTCTGAATCAAGTCGTTCAAGAGACGTTCTCTACTAAATCGAGCATGTTGGACACCATGTTGGGGTCATTTTCACTGTTTGAGGTCTCAACAATTACGAAATTAATACCCAAGTTTTAGGTAGGGTGTTTTAAAATCTAAACACATGCTTTGCTTATTGAAGTTAACTTGTTTGAATGGTTTTGCTTGGGTATGTTTATGAGACTTCTTTCAGGAAAAGATGATATGTTTGTGAACTGATTTTGCATGTGTTATGTTGTGTTTTGGTTACATACACTCTGTGGGTGATTCCTTGGTGTGAGAACTAGGAATTATTTGAGTGTTTTGATTCCCACCGAGAAAAATAATTGACAAGTGGCATACACAAGCGGAATATCATGGGAAAGCTCCATCCCTGAGTGGCCTCCATTGCCCCATGAGCACAGGGGGTAAGTCATTGGGTATCATAGCTTGTGTATACTCACCCACCCTTAGATTCTGCAAGTGATGTAGAGAGGGCGGAAGTAAAAGAAGAAAAGATTTTTAAATGAATTATTTGTTCGCTGCATTAGAAAACTATGTGATTATGACTGATGTTTAATGGAACAATAAGCCCAGAGATTTATACATTCTGTATAATTATTGGCTTTATGCAGAACGGTCCTTAGCCTATGTAATTATATTATGTTCTATTGAATCTATTAATTTTATTATGTAGTTATGATAGATGTTTTAAGGTGTACAATTACTCCACTATATACTATGTTGATCATGTTGATGATATGTACGAGTATCTTGTGTATGTTATGCACTGCTGGCCATTATGTTCTGTCACGTGCGTGATATTTAAGTGTGGAGAATGCAATTATTATGATTATTATGTCATATTAAGTGGCTGCTGTCATAAGAGTATCGGCCAAATCTTCAATGGGAGATTAAAGAGACTCAAGGCTAAATCAACAATTAAGATGAGGTTGATTGAGGAGAATGGAATGAGATAAAAACAAAGCAAGGAGGGAGAAAATTTCAAAACTTGGGGAGAATACTTGAAGGGCAACGGAAAAAGAAGGAGATCTAAACAAGAGAGAGTTGTGTTAAGGGTCTTCATGAGAGGTTGGTAGTTTGCTTATGTCATGTAAAAAGTCTTGTTTGCTAGTGCATTGATTTTAGGCCAAGAGTGGTTGTTGTAGTTTTTTACCCAAGTTCAGGTTTTCTTGATAAAAAAATTTGTATGATACATGATTGTGGATTGATAGTTGATTGATAGAATAGTCATGACATATGATCAAGGTTGATTGATATTTTCCGCTATTGAAGAAATTCATGCATAAAGAAGCTAGAACTCTTAATTCTTGATCCAATTAAGTACTAGGGTAAGGAGCAATCTAGTTATCCGCTTATTTGGAGACATGTATTAAACTCTCTGATACTTTATGTAAGTGTTGGAAACAAAATGGATGAAAAAGGATAAAATCACAAATAAGTTCATAAGCGATTGATCGTCCTTGAACAACGATGATCATCGGGCTTGAATGCTTTTTGAGATTTTTTTCTATACATCGAAATGTCAATCATTCATGTAAATAGATTGATCAAAGTGACTTTTGTCAAGCCCATAGTAGTGAATGATTGATCGTATTATTGAAACGATCAATCAGTTTGTTGGGTTTCTAAGCAGTACATAGAACGATCGATCGCTTAGTTGAATGATCAATCAGATAGTACATTGGTTACTTGAAATAGGACATTACAAGATCATTGTCTCTCCTATTATAATCAATTACCTAAATCAACTTAGACTATTGTTTAAGGACCTAAAGATGACGAAATTGAGAAGAAATGGAGGATCATTTTAGAGGAAAAAACTTCAAAACACTTTTGAGTGAATTTGAGAGAAAATCAATAGATAGGCAAGTGATTAATTTATAATTACTTTATGAATTGATTTGGTGACTTGTAAGAGTCACAAACACATCACACTCAAGAAATTATTGATTTAGCAAATAAAAAAAGATTTTGATTGGAGCTTCAAGAAGATCATGAGGTTGAACTAGTGAAGAAGAAGACAAAGACAGGGTTTGCAAGTGCTGAGGTAGACTTTGGTGGTCAAGAGTTCTAGAGATGGAATTCTAAAAAAGAGGATTGGTAACTCAGAGTCTTATAAGTTATATATCTTTATAATGCATTGATTAATCATCCAAGAGTGGTCATGTGGTTTTTTCCCAGTTGGATTTCTATGTAAAAATCTTTTTGTGTGGACTTTGTGTGATTTTGTGCTTTAATTTCTACTCTAGTTGCAATTCCAATTTCCTATGTAGCATGCCACATCTTGTAGTTATCTACTTTGTGGGTTTGGGCTAGGAATTGTGGTGACTCTCTAGATTCGAAGGGCATTAAACTCATGACTAACGCATTGGTAACCTATTGACAATAGGTTACAATGATCATGTCGGTGATCTACCATGGCATAAAATTTTGAAATTTTTGTTTTTAAGAAAATTCGGGGTGTTACATTCTTTCCTCCTTGAAAGAATTATTTCCTTTAAATTTGGCTTCCCGAATCAGGTTCATGGAGTTTTCAAATTCTCCAATTATTAAACATAATATATCCATCAACACATCATCAGTTCCATCAGCATGTTAGTGGGTTAGGTCTATGTAAGACATGTTGATCTAGCTACTGCCTAAGGTGATTTCAAACGTCGTAGTTCTCCCCTATTCTTCAATTTGGAGGCATGTCCTCACCCTCTTAGAATTTTGAAGCAAAAACAACTAAACCACTATCAATTACACAAGCATGCGATCACCACATCAAACAAGGATTTTTATGTGAAAACCCAATATGGGAATAAACCAAAGTAGCAACTCTCCAGCTAAAATAATACAATAAGGACTAGAACTTACCAGACATAAAGCAACCAACCTCTACTCAACACTATACACCCTTTTCTTTGTGATGTTTTTGGCCATCAAGTCTCCTCCTTGATCCTTGAAGCTTTTTCCTTCGAGTTTGTTTTTTATCTTCTCCAAAGCAATCTAATCACAGCCCTCCTTAATTGTTGTTGTAGAAGCTTCTTCAACCTCCCTTGTGACGAGCTTCTTCTTTGCTCCTTTGTTGTATTGTGATGTGTGCGAATCACTAAAACTCTATTTCATAAAGTGATTATGAAACTAAGTCTTCACTTCTGTTAATTTTTTCTCAAATTTATAGGTGAATTAGGGTAGGTCTAATAGCATGAAACACCATATTTTTTCTCTCACAAATTTACTTCCCCTTGTGTTATTTTGTCAAATACTAGCCTTTAAATTGTGTCCCAAGGTGGTTAGGATAAGTAACTCATTCCGAATTTCTTAAACTAGGTAACTAATTTAGAGATAAAGTAATCATTCCTTGTCCTATTCAAATCTAAATACCCAATCGATCTATCATTTCCATCAAGTGATCTATCAATCAAGGTATTATAATTCTCATGTCACCCGCTAATCAATCCATTGAACTTGTGATCGATTATTCAGGTTACTATGATGGACAAATATGCAACTGATCAATCAATTAATCAACTATTAGATCAATTTATACAACTATGAAAAAATCTCAAGAACATTCATCCCCACTAGATATTTCCCTCAAGCCTGATTGATCGCTTATGAACAATTATTGTGATTTCTCCTCTTTTTGTTTGAAATATCTAAAAATAATTTATAAGATTTTTCTAATTATAATCTAAGTGTTTTATTTATGCAAGTGTGTGTGAAATTTACCTTGAATAAAAGATAATTTATTCAATCTTCTATCTTGAAATTCAAAACTCCTCATGTAAGATCCCTGATCTTGAACCAATTTATTTTAATGATTATTTATTGGTTATCGTGTGGTTTAAGCATTTTCTGATTAATTCGATTATTTTCAAAAATAAATGGTGTTTCTTATGATTTTAATCAAAACTAACTTTATAATTATTGGTTTTAAGTATTTTTGGGTCAAACTTGAATTTTTCTGATTTTTCACTATTTTTTTCAAAAATTAGGGTTTGGCGGGACCCCTGTGGGCCCCACCAGAGAAATTGCGATTTTTGGACCCAATCAACCCAAGCATCAACACAAGCTTATGTAAAAAATTTCAGAATTTTTCCAAGTTTAATTAGTGCTCAAATGATCAAAATACCCATTTTTAGCTCAAATTTCTATTTATACCCCACGAGTTAATTATGTACACCCCAAGCACTACTATAAATAGAAAGGGCAGAGACATTTTCCTTTTGGGAATAGGATGGGAGAAGGTGATTAAGGCCTAGTTCCCCAATTATGCCCGAATTAGAAAGGGATTAAGGTATGTTCTTCTTTAATCAAGCCTAAACCCTAGGTTTTCTTCTAATCCATTCTTAATCCATCATTTTCCCTTTGATTTGATTCGATTTTAAGCATCAAAATCACTGATTTACTCCCTTACTTCAAATCCTACTTATCAAAATTCATTTTTTTATGTTTAACAAACCCTAGATCTAATATTTCTTTAAGGTTTTCAATGTTAAACTAATTTTTAATGGAGTTTAACTTAGACACTATGTTTTTGGAAGGTTTCCAAGAAGAGTGAAGGTCAAATCCGAACTTAAACAAGTGAAAAGGTAATGGGTCTTCAAAATCTCACTTTTCTTATGGTAAAATCTCGATTTTTCATGGTTTATTTGGAATGGGTTTGCTTGATTTAGTGCTCTAATGGTGGGATTAGTATATGTTAATTTCTTGTTCCGATTTCTTAGTGTTTTGCCTTAAGATGGTGTAGATTAGCATTTTGGAAAGTTTGATGGAGTTTTAATAGTGTTTGGGACTATAGATTAAGGTTTTAAGTTGCTTTAGTGGAGTCTCGATTTTGAAATTCGAAATGAAGAAGAAGGTAAAAACTGCTTTGTTGGCGTTAGAACGACCTACCAGGGTGTTCGAACGGCAATACTATATTTTTGGTTGAATCTCAGTTAAGCCGATCGAATGGCCCTATAGGGCATTCGAACGGCTACACTACAGTTTTGCTATTTTTGAAATTTATGCTTATTTCAATGTTTTTACTCTATTTAATGTTTCTAATGGTTATGGGAAGTATATTATGTTGAAATTAGGCTACTGGAGGTGTAGAATTGATGATGAAAGTTTATGGATTATGTTTAAGTGTTGTCATGTGGTATTATATTATACGTTGACAATTATACATGTTGATATTGAAGTAGGTTGAAACTTGGAATGTTGGAATTCTTGTGATTAGAATATGTTTCAAGCAAGGATGTTATATAGCAAATGATGTGATCTCTTATAACAAGGATGGTTTATGGGAAATTGATGTGATCATGTTGTGGCTTATTGTGTGGCAAATCATGCTTGTGGAAATGAGCGTTCAATTTTACATTGATGGATTTAAGTTTTATGGTAGATTTCACTCTGATTTCAGTTAGAATTCATTATTTTGAATGTGCTAAGCATGCATAAGTTGCCTTATGAGTTTATATCAAAGCATTGATTGTATGCTTAGGATATGTATGAACACACATGTATGGGGAATCTACTATGACATTGTAGTTAATTATGAGGTAATTATGATGCATGAGGGGACTGATTAGGAGCACATTCCATGTGTTAGAATCCACGTAGATCTTGCTCACGGATGTATCATGATATCATGCATCATGGATCGGACTTCATGAATGAGGTTTTACCATTGTTTAACCAAAATTGATCAATTGTATGCAATGATTGAGACTACGTGCCGGGTTAATCGATCGGTGAATTAATCGAAACTTGGTTAGTCTGAAAGGACATGTTTTCAATTTAAGTTTGTGTATGGAAAACGTATACTCCCCGGGTTGAGTCGACTTGAGGTACATGGAGATGAGGGATGGACTCGTCTTGCGGTTGAGATTTATTTATTGAGATTATCTGGACCTTGAGAATCCAGCTGGTTTGTCCGAGTGCACCGGCTTACCAGGTTATGTTGCTTGAGACTTCGGTCTTAACAAGCAGGGTTGCCTGGGAGTTTAGGCTTAATGGGCAGGAGTTGCTCGAAGGTGATGCACTAAAATAATGTTCAATTAAATGTTTTCAAATTTTGAATTGCAATCTTATTTTGTGTTAATTCATTGCTGATTTGGGCTATTTATGTTTTGAATAAGTTAGTTGGATCGTATTTGAGTTTACATGTCTAAACAGGCTTTAACAGGATCTAAATAGAAGAGGAAGTAAAGCCCATCTACCCAAATCTATTTGAAAGTCAAGAATGAGCTCCTAATGGTCTAAACATGCATGGAATGGTCGAACACAACCTTGTGGACCCGTTTGATTTGAGATTTGTATGAAAAGGACTAAATTAGGAAAGAAGCTGATTTAGACAGATTGACAGAGCCTTAGTATTTCGATTATATCTTTTTATGTATAATTTAGATGGATACGATTCTAGTGGCATTAGAAAGAAGACTTCCATAGCTACAAATGATATTTTAGGAAGAAATTCTAAATTCTAAAGATTCATGGGTCGAATTCGGTATGCAAAGAGACAGCTAGTAAACTAACCCGAGGCCAGCACATGAAGAATATTTTCATTGATTATGATTGATACACATAAGGAAAGACAAGGAGGCTGATTGGTTAACTAAAGGAAGATTTAAAGATACTTATTTGCTAAATAAATCATTGATTTATTTAGTATCTAATCATTGCCAAAGAAGCAACCAATTAGGCAATCAATCAGGATGCAATCTAAATATATGATTTCACTTTCCTCTTTGAAGCAACCCCTTCTATTCCTATAAATAGAGGAGTTGACATGATAAATGACTAATCCCCTCCTCTTTGGAGCTTTCTTCTCCTATTTTCTTCTCTACTTTTGTATTTTTATTTTTAGTTTTATTGTAATGGCTTTCTAAGCTCTCAAGCTAAGGCTAGAGGAGATTTGTAACAATTTAATGGAGTTCAATTCATGTTTCATTAATGGTTTCAAGTAAGTATTGTTTATTTGAAGTGATGTTTATTTAATATTGTTCTTCTTCTTGTTTCTTTGTGATTTGGATACATAAGATGCTTAAAGGCTCTCCTTTTTGATCTTTTGTGATTTTGATACATAGAAATCTTTAAGAGACAATTATTTTTATCCTTCATCTATCCAAAGTATTTTCTATCTTTAATTTCAATTTTAATGTTCATATCTTCCGGTTAGATAGAATCTTCATTCGATTCTAACTGAGATAACATGATACATGAAGAACATCATTAGATGTTACAATGATCCTTAATGCCTTAGTGTTTTCTCATCTTGATTTCTTGACTCTATATTACCTTAATACTCTTCTACTCTTTCTTTCTTAATTTTTCCTTTCTCTATTTCTTCGTAACCATTTTCTTTGTTGCACAAGGCTTTCCCTATGGATCAACCTTATCTACTACAATTGGCAAGTAAAATAAATCTGAATTTGACTTCTTCATAGTCTCGGTTTAGACGTAACAACAAAAGGCTTTGACCTTGAGGAGCAGGAGTTGCTCGAAGGCTTTGACCTTGAAGAGCAGGGGTTGCTCGAAGGCTTTGACCTTGAAGAGCAGGGGTTGCTCGAAGGATTAACCTTGAGGAGCAGGGGTTGTTCAAAGGTGTTGGCCTTGAGGAGAATGTCTATTTGATAAGGGTTTGCTCAAGGGCTTCGGCCTCAAAGAGCAGGTCTATTCTCTCTGTGTATGGACTTACATGTTAGACTAGTGTGTGTGAGACACTTATACATGCCTGATGAATGAGAATGTTGATGCATGATCTGAAATGTATGTTAGAGATACATCTCATGCAGGTTTATATGATATTGAATGCATGATTTGAATGTGTGGTAGAGACACTTCTCATGCGATATATGTGATATTCTAAATAGTCTGAATTGTGTGATTAAGACACTATATGCAAGGTTATGTGATCTGAATGCATGAATCAGAAAATGTGATTTAGACACTATTATGCAGGTTTAGGTGATATGTATGTATGATCAGAAAATTATATATATCTTGTCAATCATTGATCTGAATTGTTATATTACTATGCCGTAGTGTTTCTGATGATTATAGTTATATTAAAACCATTATTGAGTTTTTATACTCACCCCTCTTTCTTGTGCTTTTGTTTTGGGGCTGCATGGTGTGACATGCAGACGGACAAGATCCTTTGTTTGAGGAAAGGTCAGGAAGGACTTGGGAGTAGACGTGGAGATCTCTAGATGTTACATGTTTATTTGATTTTTGTTATGATGTTAGAACCTATGTGGAGTAGTTCTCATTCCGGATTTGTGCTACATTATATCTTTAGATTGTCTGAAACTTGTTTTGGAGCCTAGTATGGGCTATGAGTTAATTTGTATGTAGGTTGGAGATTTGTGGTTTAATTTAGAGTTAAAGTAACTCTTTTGGTTCTACTTATTTACTCTTACTCAAAGTAATGTGTTTACTTCGTAAATTTTAGATCGCCCATGATTAGGGCATAAGTCTTCCGCTAATCATTTTCAATCTCCTTGTCGCCCTCATGCTCTTGACCGGCCCCTAGACCGGGTTTGGCTCGGGTCGGGCAGTGCCAGGGCATGAGCACCTCAGCTCCTCTTTTTCAAGTCAATCAATTTTAAGTTTGACTTTAATCATTATTACTAATTTAATCAGATTCTAAAGACTTAAACATGCATACACATTTAAACATAGTTTTGACAATTGAAATACAACCAAGTGCAAGATATATCCCTATATGTTCTAATAATTAACCCCCTAACAATGCCTATTGTTTGGTACAATAACATGTCGCAGGAAATTATTGGTCTTCTCCAACCATCAACATCCCATCAATATGTCAGTGGTTTAATAGAATATCAAATTTGTTTCCACAATGTTCCAAAAAATTTCTAATTGATCAAAATATGGTAAATCATGAATTTTGGTAGAATTAAACCATCATTAACAAGAAATCTTCAAAAAAACAATTTCACATAATTCTCGAAAGTTTGAAAAAATCACTTTTCATTTATAATATACTTTACATGGTCAAATCTCATGATATGTAAGTACATCTCGTCACTTCAAAAGCATGAGAATGTATTGAGATTATTCTATCATACCTCCAAACATGAATCTTCTAGAGGACTTCTTCGAATTTCCCAATTTTCCCTCTCGTTGGCATGCCGGTGCCCCACTATGGAAAATAGCAAGCTGCACTTGGCCGAGGATTCCTTGCTCCTTGATGGACTCATTTGATCCCGGTGTATTCACAATTTCACGATATTTGCCCTTTATAAGGGGTATAACCACATCTCTAGGATTATAATTGTGTAACTAACCACGTTCTTATTGTAAGAGACTCTACCAATATCATTGATGTGCTCATCGACTCGTTGGTATCCTGCCAACAATAAATCTTGTGTCTTATGAAGTTAACTAGTAGAACCACCACCCAAAGATTGTGAATTTTTCTAAAAATAAAATAAAATTTTAATAGAATAATATAAAAAATTAAAGGGTAAGAAAAAAACCACAACCCAACCCTAGCCTGCTTAAACTTTTGAAAGCCTACCTAGGGCAAAGGTCGAGTCAAGACCTAGAAATAGGATAGTGGGCTAAGACCAGGGCCTAGCTCCGGCTTGACCCAATTTATAAGGATGGTGTATGACCATTTATAAAATATTGTATGGTGTTAGTATTAAGGCCTAGAATACCCAGTTTTTATGCAACTCAAGTGGAGCCTTCACCGATGGGCGTAATAGAAGTTAAAATGTCAAGCCACTAGCCTCTTTGAAGCGTAGAGGCTTCTATTATTTTCACTTGTTTGCATAAATCATATACCAAGTTATTAAATAAATGTGACTATATTCGGCTTGAATTTCTTACACCCTAATCAATTGAACAAGGGCACGACATCTTGCCATTTAGCAGGATTTACATTAAGCATTGACAGAGCTTCATCAATGAACCCATCTTTGCAAAGACCCGTGATAGTGTTGGGCTGACAACCTTCCCCATTTTGCGCATCTGACTAAACAACAAAATGGCATCATCAATTCTGATACAGCCATTTATTAGGAATAGTTTTTCATATTTTTTATGGGTAATGAATTTAGCATAACCCACTGTCACGGGCCTAGCGAAGCGGACTATCCATGACACATGCTGGGGCGCATACACGTGGGAATGTGTTATATACGAGGTGTGCATGCATTATGAGAACTGTCCTTAGTGTTGCATATCATGTGTGTAGGTGTTGTGGAGAAGGCCCGCAACGTTGCACACGCAGAAAGCACACAACGATGAGCACACATAGTTAGCTATGTTGGGACACATAGCCAACTAGCACATATTTGGATTCTTAAGATGTCCCCTCCCCCCTATATAGTGTTAGAGGGTCATTGGGAGTGTTCTTAGGCAGTTTGGTAAAATTCGGAGATACCATGCCCGTACAGCCACTTTGGCTGCCACTCCAGAGAAATCGAAAAAATCTCTTATGCTATATAAGGAGGAACATGGTGACCTTAGTGGACAAGCTGTTAGTATGATATCTAGCCTTGCAACAGGTGGTCCCGGATGGCAACGAAGGCTTGTTGCCTTGCTAACTATCATGTCAGGAGCCCATCCGATAGTGGGATGGGGCTCTCCGACTCGTCGGGCGGTCATCCGGCCTTATGGCCGTGTTAGATACAAATACCCTTGCATGCACTTAGTTGAGATGGATTGTTTGGATGACCGAGTTGCCTATGTTGGATCCATGCATCGCAAGGAGATGTCCCTCTCTGGCCAGCTCGCTTGGGAGATGGTTCGGCACATTCGCACATCCGCCTTGGGACGGGTTCGTTGCTTGGCTTCGTGGGCTGGACGCTTGGTCAAATGGCACGAGGCCATGACCTTGACGAAGAAAGACTTACTTGCTGTACTATTTGGCCTTGCGAGTGCCACATGGTGGTCATTCCTCGGGTGACCCGTGACAACCCACACATAGGAGCCTTATATTTAAAGGCTCATTGTTAATGAGGAGCAGGAAAAACTCTTCTCATTTAATGAGCCAATTAAAGACTATAACAATGTGTTGCATAAACCACACATAGGAGATTTGATAGTTAAGACTATTAGTATATACACTATTGATCTTAAATATCAAGGGCTCCTATGCTTAGCTTAAGTTAGGCTCATTGTGTTAATAAGGAGTAGGAAAAACTCTTCCCATTTAATGAGCAAATTAAAGGTTATGACAATGTGTTGAAATAACCCCACAAGGATGGAGGGAATAGTTTTCCATGCTCCCTTCTCACCATCAGCCCAGCATAAAGAATGCCTAAAGGTTGTTCATCCATGATATGGGTGGCAAAACATACACTAATGTATGCACCGCCAATCTAAAAAATGAACGATCCCCTAACATTCCTTCGGTTGGGCTCATGGTGAGAAGAGAACATGAAAAACTCTTCTGGGATGGAGCCCCAGCTTCGGCATAAGATAAGAGAAGAGTTTTTAATATTCCCCACTCACCATGTGCCCAACATAAAGAACAACTAAGGGTCGTTCATCCATGAGATCGTCTATGCATATGCTAGCGAAGGTGCACCATCAATCTTAAATATAATGGTCCCCATGTAATGCTAATGTGCACTAGCGTATGCACCATTAATCTTAAGCATTAACGATCTTTAAGTGCTCCTTACGCTAGGCTCTAGGGACAGCTTAGTACCATTAGAGGCCTAAGGCAATATGTTCAAGTGAAGTATTTTTTTATATCAAAATATATATAATTAATTACTTGTTAATATAGAGCTAACAAGTTTATTTCAAATAAATTGAAGTCTAAAATTATTTATTTAAATTTCACTAATAATATAGAAAAGAGAATAAACCAAGAATGAATTGAGATATAAAGGTCTAGTGTACCAAACATGGAGGTTAGAGAGATTTTAGGTTCAACATCTAATTCTAGGTATATTATAATCATAGTTGGAGATGCTTATCTTAAAGGAAATACGCTTTGAATGAAGAATAGTAAGATAAGGCTTTTTTTTGTGCTACAAAGTGAGGACTTAAATATAGAAATTTGTAGTAAAGGAGAAAATGGAGAGCCTAAAGGTTCTTTCTATTCATTTTCGTATAACCATAGACCTTTCTTTGTGGATAGGCCATACGCCTAGGCATTTAGCCGGCCCTGCTAGGCTCATATTGAGAGGTGAGCATGAAAAGTTCTTCCTACAATAAGAGAGTCGAATAGTCCTTCCTCAGAAGTATTTTTCATGCTCCTCTCCTCTAACAATGAGCCCAGCTTAAGGTGTGCATAGGAATAGTTTATCTACTAGATTAACGGCACACATGCTAGTATAAATATATTAATATGTACTTAGCATGTATGCCAACGTTATACCATCAATCAAATGTCAAAGCTCCATGCATACCTTTCGCATGGGCTTTGTCAAGAAAACATAGGCATATGAATCGGTAAAGGTTTATCCATATTTAATTTCTAAAATCTTGGGGTTCTATAAAACACTTATATCTTTTAAATTACTTATGAAAGGCAACAAAATAAACAATAGATCTTATTTTTCCTATAGTTTCAGTTAATTACCTTTCTTTAACATAAGACTTCCAAAGTAGGTGTATATTATATTTATACTTATTACTTTCCGATTCTACCGAAAATCAGATAGGATCTTTGTTAAGAGTATATTTATTGGGCGTTGGATCGTGGCTCGCTGGGCTTTTGTGAGAGCAGTGCTCCACAGCGGATCTGAAGGCTATTTATTGTTGGGGCGTTCCGTCGTTGTCGTGGGCCGTTCGCTTTCAATTGAAGGCGATTGCAATGGGACATGGGTGGTAAGGGCCCGGGCCCGGGAGGAGGATCCGCTGGAAGCGAGTCACGAAATTTTGGAGAAGAGGGGGAGCTCAACCTGTGTCTACTACTCGTTTTTACCCCGCTTCCTACCCAGAACTCTTCTGAGAACGAAGCTTGCTCCTCTCCTTCGTAGAGGGGTGGAGAATGGGGACTCGCCAGTGTCAGGTCTGCAACGCCGCCCAGTCCAAGTACAAGTGCCCTTCATGCGTCATTCCTTAGTAAGTGCTTATTATTCCCCTCAAACAGTTCTTCTTTAACTGATTGTGATGAACCCAATCCATTCGATATCTGCCTAATTTGAAGACGATTATGAGGATGGTGGCTCACAATAGCATCGAAGGATTGTAACACTTTTTCTTTTTCTGTCAACAACTTCACAATGGTATAATGGTTTGGGTACTTTTTTTATCAATTTTGTTGTGTGTTTAACGTTCCAAATTGGTGGTTTTGATTTGAATATTGATGTGGGTATGGATTTCTCTTGCAGTTGCTCACTGCCATGTTACAAGAAACACAAGGGTAGGTGTCTCTCTTTGTTTTCTTTGTGTTCAATTGATCCTAAAAATTAAGTTAGGGAAGATTTGAAGTGACAGCAACATGATGACTTGGGCATTGTGCTAGGACCAAGTGGTACAATTGGGTCTTTACTATGGCTGATGATGATTCACGGATTAACTCACTACATTTTTCTGCCCTTTTCTTTCTCCTTTTTCAAATTTTGGGGGATGTGGAATGATTATAGGGCAATATTGCAATCTGGTTTTCATTGGTTTAGATATATATATGACCCATATTTGGTGGGAAGACAAGAAAGAATCATGGTGATGAAAGTTCATGATGGAAACGTGGTTTTTATATATGCCTATAGAAGTTAATAAGGCAAAAATAAAAAATCTATTGGCCAGCCATAGGGATCATATCCCAACTTAGCTGGTGCATGTGATGTGTGGGCTTTGTATGTGCCCAAGGGGATTGTTGTCGGGATATAGTGCTCTAAGAGGCCAGTTGCCTCGCCCCTTGTCCCTGTAGTTGGCTTTTAAGGACTCTGAGACCCCTCGTTAACAAAAAAATGATGCAATCTGTCACAAAATATATTCTGAAGCTATGAGAGAAATGTCTGCAGCTAGGCCAGATGATAAATATGATACAGTTCAGGAATAAAATTTCTAAGTGGCAAAAGAAATATGTGCATATAAATAGTTATATGTATAATTTGGCCACTGCAGGTGTTGATACTGTTGTCCGTTATGTGCATGTTTTGTCTGCTATTCTGCAACCAGATGTCTTATGTTCGTGTTTATATATAACTTGAACTGTTGCTCTTTATCTGGATGGTGCAGAAGTTCCTTGTGCCAATGCTCGATCATCCAACACAATCATCTCATCTGACAACACAGAACCAAGTAAAGTCTCTGCTTAAACTGCCTATAATCTATTATCATGTTCTTGCTTATGACAAAAATGGTGTTTCCTCTTATCATGTTTCATCTGAGGATGGACATTAATGGGAATTCTTTTTGGATTTTTTGTTGTCAAGGTTGAAGCATGCAACTTGACTCGATTTGAACTCTAAAGTTTGATAGTCTGCTGGATTGTTTTTGTGTTTTCATCCTATGTTGTTTTCTAATATTTCGTCCTTCCACACCCTTTTGGTTCAACTTTTTTCAAGAGATGGCATTTTAGTTTTGACTTATTATCTGATCCTCTTTCATTTTATTTTTGGCATTTGGACCAAAATGTGATACTAATAGCTAGATGAATTTTTCTAGTCTGGCTACATTTCTGAAGCTGGTGGTTGTAAAATTAAGTTATTGTCTTCAGTTTGACCTTGGATATGATAGTTGTTTGTAATTGAATGGGTTTTGCCTTGTATTTAGTGGTAATTTCAACCAATGGGTAGTAGGCTAGTTGTTGATTTTTATATATTTTTTGGTAAATTTCAGGAAGCAGGTGAATGTGATGCCTTTTGGAAATTAACATGCTCCTCTTCTGATACACAAGATTTATGGGATCAGGTTAATCCTAGGTTGGAGTTTGTTAACTTTCAAATCCATAGGAGGGAATGTAAATTTTTCAGTTGGGTTTGTTGATTAGAATCAGGGCAAGCTTTACTCCTGAGCCTTTTTAATATCAGGCATTATGTGCAGTAAGAACAAATTTTATCAAGTCAGTCAAGACCAGGACATTGTAGCTAAGTTTTCTTTTGATCCTGAATACTACCCCTCTGTCCCACGAAAATAGTTTTGATTGATAAAAATGTGAAATTTAAGGGAAGAAACATTTTTTACAGGTTATTCACAACAATGGAATGAATAAACATTTTTTCAATTTTTTATCTGGAGTGAAACAAGGTGTATCTAGTATCCATCAGTTTAGGCGAGATTCCCATAAATATCCTACATTTGTAGGCCTAACAAGCTAGTTTTGAAAGCAGACAGGCCATTTGACAATTCTCCAACCTTTACTGCAAAGACAAGCCAATATTTTAAGGTTTCCACTTCAAATAGGACAATTTTCGCATGACAAAAAGGTTTTGAGAGTCAGACTATTTTTTTAGGAAGGAGTTCATTGTTAAAAAGACAGTAGTTGTGTTTTTACTAAAATGTAGAATGCATAGTACATCACCCCATGCTCTCTCTTCAACTTATACTTGATTATGATGTTTGATAAGATATATGATATTTCCTAAAGATATTTAGAACCTGTATAATGTGGTCTGGTTGATAGAATCAAGTTGAGAGTAGGACTGGCGTGATTTTCTTGGAAAGTAATTGTATTTTTTGTTCTACAGACATGATAATCCTGCTGTGCTTTGTCACTTATGTATAAGTAAAATAGTTAATTGTAATATGTGCTATACATATACACACTGAACCGCCAGTTTTATGTTTAAGTAGAACTGGATGGTATGTTCAAGATAGGTATTGTACATGATAAACTGTTGTATACGATTCCTTTTGACTTGAATTGTTAACTACATACCTGTTTTGAATCTTTTCATTTGCATGACCTTCTTTCAAAATATCCGCACATGATATTTTTTTTTAATTGTATGCTTAAATGTATTACTCAACATGTTGTTTTCTAAATCTAGCAGAAGCTCTTCCACTGGCTCAACAGAGATTGTTTGAAGTGGATGATCAAAGCTGGATTCTTCAGAAAAATCAGTTAGAATCCATAGGTGAAGTTTTCAATCATTTTTTGTTGATAATTCCGTTTTATAAATTGCATTCTGTTTTTTGTATTAAATTGTGTTTGCTACCTAGAAAGCTGGGGTAAGGCATGGATGATGATGAGAATTCCTTTTAATGAATTGCATTCTGTTTTTTATTTCTAATTGTGCTTGTTACCTAGAAAGTTTGGGTAAAGCGTGGATGATGATGAGAATTCCTTTTAATTTTAACCTTTTGATTCTTGCACATGTTTATATCTGATAGTAATTCTTCAAGTTAATAACATTTCTCCGCATTATATCTCATTTTGCAGTTTTTTCCAATGAAATTCGGGAAGCACTGAAGGATGAGGAGTTGCAAAAGCTCATCTATAGAATTGATCAAAGCACTGATGCTGAAAATGTAATTATTTGGATAGTTAAACCAGTGAAACTGTAGCTTTCAATGATAAGTTTCCTGAATCTTTAATTGATTCTAACACTATTGAGGCAAATGAAAAGATGGTCATAAACTTGTTTTACTGTTTGTTTGTCAGGAACTAGGTAAAGCCCTTCAAGGCGAGGCTTTTCACCTCTTCACTGACAAGGTTTAATTCGAAACTCCAGTTCTTAGCACATATATCTAAAATGCATTTTTATTTTTTACATATTTTGAATGTTTTTTGTGCAGATATTATCCTTTGTTAATCCTCAGTAGAAGGTGGTTGGGAACCTGCAAGTATAGCGTGTAGATCTTTTTCGTTGGAAAGCTAGATTCTAACGTTTTTGTTTACTGTTAGTGCACCATGGAAAACCGAGTACGCTCTGCATTATTGAGAATTGGAGACAACCACAAATTCTTTCAGAAATTGTGGGCTTTCCAATTAAACCTGTCAATGGTATTCAAGCGCCATGGCAGATTATATGCTTATATTTCTTGCATTTGCTTATTACTTATTAGTGGCATTTACATGTGTTTGTTCTCAGAGCATATCTACATATAGCAACTTTACTCTTGCCAGTCACGTGCTTAAGGAAAGTTTTTCTCAGTTATGATAAATCAACTAGTAAAAGTATATACAATAGTAAGAAGATGCAGCCAACAGCGAATGCTTAAATAGTCCTTCAGTTTTCTTCACGAGGATGCTCTTCGCTATGTTTGTTTGGGTGTCCGTGATCTCCTGGATGTGATATTTCCAAGAGTTTTTACCATATTCTTTGCCCAACATGCAAATATTCCAAATTCCCTGGTTTAGTAAAAAAGAGCCGTCAAACTTTGCTATGCACGATATTTAAAAAATAAGGGATGAAAAAACCCCTTGTAAGGGTTTTTAAGGTTTTAAATCGTGTTATTGGTGTCGAAGGTGCATAAACCCAAAGGCAACTAGTCTAGTGCGAGTTCCTATTTTCAACCCAAAAGCAAGAAGTTCAATGCCAGTTTTGATTTCTGATCTGTCATTTTTCCAAAATCTGTCTAGACAAAAGCTTGAAAGTTTAAATTTTTAGCCCAAGGTTCTCCGATCTCACTACAGAGTTGTGTTAGCTAAGAAAAATGTTTAAGGGGTCAATCTGGCAAAGTTAAGTGACAGCAGTCACAATGATTAGCATCCTAGTGCAAATTAATATTTAAGTAAATTGAGGCATATGAGGTTGCAAGTCATTTAGGAGTCCTTGAAAGCAAAAGCTTATGCTCATAAAGCCCACCATGGGTTCCCAAGGTTCTAAATTAAGGCCCTTCCACCACCTAGAGAAGTTGTTCTTTTGTTTTAAATGCTCTTAGAAAGTAATTTAGTCTTTAATATACTTTGTTTAACTTCATGTATGAATTTTGAGCCTATATAAAGCCCCTATGAAATGAATTAGAAGTTTTTGGTTTTGTTTCCCTTAAATTATTATATTTCTTGACTAAACTCATCACTCTTGTGAGAGCAAGCTTATATATACTTAGGGTATGTTTGGATTGGTAGAAACCGGAAGAAAAGGAAAGAGAAAAAGAAAGTGAATCTAGGTGAAAAAGAAACTAGGAGATTCTTAAAAAAAATTTATTATTTGGTTACATAAATAATGTTAGAGAAAATTGACGGTGACAATGATAGTAGCGGTGGTGGTGGTAGTGGTGGTGGTAGTGGCGGTGGTGGTAGCGGTGGTGGTGGTGGTGATGATGGTTGTGGAAGCGGTGGTGGTGGCGGCTATGGTGGTAGTGGCAGTAGTGGTAGTGGCGGTGGTAATGGCGGTGGTGGTGGCAGTGGCGGCAGGTGGCGGCAGCAATGGTAATGGTTGTGGCAGTGAGGGTAGTGACAGTGGTGGTAGGGTGGCGGTGGTAGTGGCGATGGCGGCAGTAGTGGTGATGGTGGCGGCAGTGGTGGCGGGGGTGGCAGTGATAGTGATGGTAGTGATGACGGCTATAGTGGTGGTGGTAGTAGCGGTGGTAGTGATGGCAACGATGACGATGGCAGCAGTAGTGGTGGCGATAGCGGTGATGATGGTGGTGGTGGCAGCGGCGGTGGTGAAGGCGGTGACAATTGTTGATGGTGGTAGTAGCTGTAAGACATAAGTCTTTAGTACAATGATTTTCTCCTAAAATCAAGGGGTTGACGGGTAGAAAGGTTTTGGGCCAAATTTTCATCTATTTTCTTTCAGTTTTCACTCTAGTTTCTCTTTCCCCGTTACACCAAACAATGGAAACTGGGAGATTTTAAGAAGATTGTTTTTCTTTCCCCCACTTTCCACCAATCCAAACAAACCCTTAAGCTATTGATTTTCTTAAAACTCCAGCCTTTGGAAATCTATGTTAGTTTCTAATATTAATCCTCATTTAAATAAGTTCACTTGTCTTTGGTTCACCTCTTTTCTCGGTATGTTTGCATGACATTCTTGCACCCTCGTTTTTTTTCATAGTTACGAATACATGTTAACTTCATATATCGTGTTTTTTATAACACGATAATAAGTACACACGCACGGGTAAAGGCATCCTCACACCCTAGTTTTAGTTTTGTAGTTGCAAATGGATGTTAAGTTCATATATTGTATTATTGATAACACAATAGTCAATACACATATACATGCATTGTACATATATCATATTATGAAGAATATGATGTGTATATCATATTAGCAATGACATGTATTATTGACAAGTCATGTTATTATGTATGTAAAAGTAGACACATCGTGTTCTCAATAACACGACAAGTAGAATTAGCGTGTATGTGGCAGCTACTTTTGTGGTTACAAAAGCTGAATAAGTACTTGTTTTTTTTTCATTATATTGGCAGTTACATAATTTGAATAATCACAATGCATTTATTACTATTATAAAATCTCAGCAATCACAACCCATTGTAGACAACTATATAATATACTATAAAATTTTGACATACATCTTTGACAATTGTAGGCTATAAGAAGACAACTGAATGGTAGAATCACTGAAGGCCACACAGGAGAAGAAGAAAAGAATTTATGGGACGAGGTTGGGGCTACAAACAAATAGTTTCCCAAGTGGATTGAGACTTTCAAAGGATCTCGTGGAAGCTAGGGCAGAATGCAAGCAAATATTAGAGGAGATTGGGTTCTACCCAGTATATGAATGCAAGAAAGTGGCCTATTTCTAGGCCGCTACTGGACGTATTAATAGGCGAGTGCTGGGATGACTCACAAGATGTGTTTAACATTTGGGGAAAAGTACTATCTATCACAAAGAAAGAATTTGCCCTCATCACAGGTTTGAGGGTTCAAGGAAACCCAATGAAGTTGAAAACTAGATAAGGGAAGGTGTCCTAAGTGAAGGGACATTTTTCAAAATGTTCTTCACTGGGAAGAGGCTGAAAATAATAACATTGAAGAAATTTTGGAGGTGTCTGAAAGGAAGTGTGATGTCTCAAATGAAGCCTAACACACTTAGCAATAGTACGTATGGGTTCAGTATGTTATTCACACAAAGCAACAGATATATCTCCCCATTGCTCTGTGACTATCTAAAGACATTGATTCAATGGGGAGGTACTATTAGGCAGCAACCATGCACAAGATGCTTAGACAAGGGATATCTTCATCCATAGAAGCATCAATAGTATTGAAGAAGACTGCTCTGCCACTAATAGAATTCTAATTGGGGCTTCATTCATTCTACAGGTAAAACTTCATAGTAGTGATAACACAACTAGTGTATAGTAGGGTAGAGTTTAATAACATGATTAATGAAGATGTTGTGTTCATAGTAGGAATATAGTGTTTTCGACAACATGATAATCTATTAACATGTCATCAATAATACACTAGATTCACTAGTGTGTATTATCGATAACACAATGTTTTATTAGCATATTTTTTATAATATGTTAATTTTATTAATTGTATTATCGATAACACGATAAGTTTATTAGCGTGTAATCAATGATATGATAATTGAAGAATTTGGTAATTGATTACACAATTATCATAGGATAGTATTTTATATAACATGACATGCTTGATCTCAGAACACTGGTAACATGTTTGTTTTGGTAACATAGGTGTGGTTTTTTTAGTACACATGTATATGGGCATCAAGTTGTCCTCCATGTACTCCCAGATGCAAGAGGTGGCTCGAGATTACTCAGTTGGTTAGGGATGTTGAGAAGGCGACACATCTTGATCCTTCCAATGAGTAGTCAAGTAAGAAGTTATTGGCTCATCGTAGGATAAGGAAGTGGTACAATGATATGTGCTTATTTGAAGGTCAACTATGAGATGATACCTCAAATAAAGACAATTGTTGAAATAGCCCACTTGATCAAGGTCTAGTGACCTGCTGAAAAGATCCACAAGAAGGTCGGCACTCATACCACTAGCACAAGATAGTGGAGACCTTTTCCAGTAAAAGAACATTGGGAGAAGACGTCAGGCCAATCTCAACCGGCCTCAGAAGTTATTGAAGGCTTTTTTATGCCCCTAGATGTTGTGTCATGAATTATTGACGTCATGATGGAGAAGGCCGCCATCTATAGGTAATGAGGGTGGAACAAAACTAGTGTGTAAGTGGCACTACATTGTGTAAAAAACTTGATTGAGGTGGCCACAGTTTTAGTTGAACACCTGCAACCTCTAACTAAAGAAATTCTTCAACTGCAAGAACGTCAAGAAGCACCACCTCTTCCAACAATTGAAGACCCCCATGAGGGTGAAGTTACGTGCTTCAAAATCAAAGTCTAGAGCTTCAGCGAAAGAGAAAATTGTAACTGAACCTACTGCAAATGAATACTTCATTTTCCATAAGTTGGTTATTACAGGACTTCTTTTTCATTGAGCTCATATGGCATATTATAAATAACACAATAAGGTGAATAATCATGTTATGGATAACACGACTTATTATGATATTCGATAAAAATGATAAAGTGAGTAGTCATGTTATAAATTACACAACCATGATCTTTTTCATATTATCATAAAAATGCTAAGCATCAGTGGTTGTGACATCGATAACAAAACTTATGAGGATATTGATATCCTAATGTTGTTTTGATTGATCATGGTATAGTCTTGGTCTTAATATAACTTACTTTAGCATATCTTACTATTATGAGGCTTGGAACTTAAAATTATATTTCTTTAGTCAAGCAGATAATGAAATTATGCTATGCTTATGTGGAAATTGCATAGGGTATCATTATAAAACTTGGATAGTGTGTCCACTAGTAATATCGCTATAAAATTTTAAATACACTTTTTATTTCAAATTGAGTTTTTAAAATTTTGATTCTCTTATTTCTTGTCATCTTTACCTCATCTTACCTTTTTTTATTAATGACAAAAAAGTGTAGAAACTTAGGTTATGAGTTCCTTAGGGAAAACTATAATAAACATTTAAATTCTCTATAATAGAGAGTTTGAAAAAGAAGATATGACTTAATTGTTAAAAGAGAATTCTTGTTTTGGTTAAAATTTAATTAAACTTATAATTACTTGAACATTTAAATTTTGTATTTACTTATTTCTTGGAATAGTATTGTGCAGGTATGCTCTCATTTGTGATGTGTAGGTTAACTATATGTAAGACCACCCCACATTAGCATTTGTGAGTTATAGATTAAGGGGGAGAGTCATTGTCATTTTTGGATAATCTGTCTGAATCTGATTATGCATTATAGAGTTGTAGTTTTTCTTTTTTAGATTAACGGGTTGTAGTATTTTGTCACGAAATAGCCAAAGGGGAAAATTATAAGAACATATATGTTCATATGTTATGTATAGTCTTATTTCTGTTATCAAAACAATGTCATATATGTGTGCAATTTTGAGTTATGTTAAGTAAGAAGATCATATTCTAAATGAGCAAAAGGTTAGTGTTTCGTTGGGTAAAAACACACACACACACACATATCACATTTACACACTTTAGGGTAAAAGAGACCTTAGGTGATAGTGTGGTTGAGAAATTGAAATTTTTAAAATAAAATTTTAATTTTTTCTTCAGAGCAATCAATCGTTGTTTGAATTGATGAATTGTCCTTAAATGTTCTATTGCAATGTTCTCCAAAATTCATAACGTAACGATTGCCCGTTTGGACTGAACAATCGTTAGATTGAAAGTTTGTATAGAAAATTTAATTGAGAAGATAGTGATCGATCGCTGTGAAGAGTTTGAGTGAACAATATAGGGAAATGATCAATTTCCATGTAGACCGATCGATCGCTATCATGCGGAATTGCCTAAACTAACACTTTTCAAATTGATTTAGATCCCTAGTTGTGTCAAACTTCCTTTTGTTACTTGAGGAGTCTATAAAAGGAGTTTAGAACGTAAGGAGAGAAGAGAGATAGTCTTAGAAAGCTTAAAGAGCTAGTGTGAAATTTCTCTAATAGTTTTCACAAAGAATTGGTCTTTTAGTTAATGAGGTTTGTCTACCTTAATCAAAAGAGTAATTAGAGGTAAGATAAGAGCACAAAAACACTTGTGTGGCATGGTGTTTTGTTGAAGATTGTTATTGAGAAGATCAAGGAGAAAGAAGATTTATTTTAAATGAGGGCATGAAAGATCTTGATTTACCAAAAGTACAATGAAGAGAGAAGATCAAGCTGATGTCGGTAAACAACTAAGGAGTAGTTGATTCAAAGTTAGAGTAGTGTGAAGGACCAGTTGTGTGGAGAAAAAGAAGTATTTTGTCTTTGTAAACATTAATGTTGTAATTGTTAGCTTACATAGTGCATAGTTGATCGGGACAGAGTGTCCCATAGGTTTTATCTCATTGGCTTTCCGTATAAAAATTCTTGTGTATTTGCTTTGTAATTGGTTTGCAAATTTTCTATAGAACACATAGGAATTGACCACATTAAATAAAACAAAATCATAGTTTATTTTGTTTTAAAAGAGGAAAATAAATCTTGTAACTCGATTGCTGGTTAGATGCATGTCACGCCCGAGGTTTTTCCTTACATTTAATTAAAAATTTTGTAAATATTTTATTTCAAAATACAGATGTAAATGAAAAGAACCAACAAAATTCAAAACATGTGAAAACAATTTTCATAAATTTGTCCATCACACAACAAAATCAATATTCTCAGGCATGATCCAAAACAAATATATAAAAGCAAAACATGTCATGGCCATGGTCTTTAAAAACAAACACATCCCAGGCCTTTCTGAGTACAAGTTTTTCAATAGTCTATGTTCTTATTTATACATATATGCACAAGTCCAGAAAATAATACATTTAATTCTCACCTTAATCAATACATGAGATCGTAGCACCAAATCCACATAGCTTCACACAAGACCGTTGTACTCAAGGTTGAGCAAAAATAGTCCACCAAGGGGAATAGTCCAATCCAAAAAGCTATCGATCAACCTACACAAGCCTCTAGACGAAGGGGTTAAAAATAGGGTAAGTGAGTATTTTCATACTCTGTAGGAAAATACTCAGTAGGGGAAATAAATCAATGAACTTCGTAAGTTCATACATAGATACATTCATGCAACTACACATGAAGCAAGAAAATATGAAACAATATGGTCTCGTACACAAATCATCGTACTAGCTGAAATTACACTTACTCTTATGTCATGCTCTTACACTTGCACTCTGAATTAGAGTCTTACCAACTTACTCGTACAATCGCACACTTACACTTACAACATACACATACCCATACGACCTTATTCATACAAACTTACTTATACGACCTTACTCGTACAATCTTACTCTTAGGCATAAATGTACTCTTACGTCTACCTTAGAAGCTCACACTTACACTTACTCTAAATCTTACACATACTACTTCTTCCTCAAAATCTAATGCATATAACTTACTCTTATTGTCATACACATACTACCGACAACTAAAGCTCATTACAATTAATAAGCTCCAGCGTCGGAAAGGAATGGACTGCCACTAATGCGTCACCTTAACCTTCGGAGAGCAACTAGATGCCATGGACTTTTCCAAAGGCAAGGCATACCTAAGCTCATGGGGCACAGGATCAAATAGGTAAGAGCAGATCTGTGATACTACTTTCCTGAGCACGCAAATGCCCACTCTCTGGGGCCATACAGTGCCAACTAAGGGCGAAAAACATATGGTGTCACTCTTAGGCAGGAATCTTACAATGCCACTCTTGGGCAGAACATACATTGTCATCTGTAGGCAGAAAAACATACAGTGACCATGAAGGACGGAAACTTATAGCGCTCTCAACAGAGCATCAAACGTCTAGGCCAAAATACAGCACCAAAACCAATCCAGCAAGATAACACCATGCCTAGACCAAGAAGGATGCTCAGTCGATTACTTATCGATTGGCTCAAACACGGAACTTAATCCGTCGAAACCCTCAGTTTCACAACTCACAATGTTATCGGATTAGGGTTATTTACAATTCAAGTTCATATTAAGTAACTTATGCATGTATAATTATACTCGAAACTACTTCTGTCTTACATTCTTCAGCAGTTAAAGCTAGAACTGTGCCCATTCTGAAACTCTAATTCACAAAAATAACAATCTTTACTTAGCTCATCCCCCATCCATATACTTACAGTCTTACGAATCTCAGCATAGCCTTACTTAACTCTAATTCCATACAAATACTCTTACCATCAAATACTCACGACCTTACATCTTACACCATCTGCCTTAAAATCAAATCGTCTTACTCGAACTCCTCAAATGAAACCCTTTAGACCTAAATCAAGTCATCAAACCCTTACTAATTTCTTACTCATTATTCTTCCATTATAATTCATATTATGTACATTATGCGTGTACAATTATGTTCCCTAACTAACTCACAATCACCCAAGACGCTTCGAACCTTAAGTCTTCTAAATTCCTGTGTCCTCAAAGTCTCAAACTCATTGCTCCAACATACCATCAAACTCAATCCAAATCAATCCCCCAATCTTATCACGTCCAACCTTCGCCTGTCATTCATAAGTCTTCCCTCGCCTGACATACAGTTGTAATTTCCACATCACAATCCTTGAAATACCCCATTCGACCAACTTACAATCAAACGCATGTACTCGTGCTCATCAACCCCACAGATTTATCACGTACTCAAATGACATACATATAATTCACCAACTACTTACTATCATACTTTTAGTCCTCGCTAACATATGCATGATTCACATATATAAAGCATGCTCATTTAATTAGCATCTAACATTCAAAGCATTAAGCTACAACCTCCTAACATGATACTATACAATCAAAGTATGCTATCATGAAATTACGAATTCAAGGTCCCCTACCTCGTAATCCACATGAGTTTGATGACGAGTAAATGATGGTGGCAACGTCGATGGCGGAATAGGCGGCCAAAAACATCGTACTGAGAGAGTTGTTGTCCTGAAGATTTTCAGAGATGCTAGAATTAATCTCGATAAAGTTAGACTAATTTCATTTGAAGCAAAAGTTGGGCGCACTAAGGCATTCAGACATAAGGTCGTGCCACTAGAAATGGAAAAAATGACCACAGAATGGGGGGATGACTTATTGGAGGTCGGCCAACAACTTAAAACACTTTGTTGGCCACAAAACGTTAAAATAGACCGCAGACCACATCCAACGGCAAAGCCCATGTTGGTTGGATCTGCGGCCCAAGTCCGCGCAATATCAAGTTGGACACATTGGCTTGGGTTGGAGCGGGGCCCATCAGCAGTAGTCAAAGACGTACCCCAAAGTTTAGGGGCGTCTGGTGTGTGCAGAAGACGTGCAGAGGAGGCCGGGAGCGGCAGCCCCTTCCCGATATTGGGTCAAGCCAACATTTGCAGTTATCCGCGGTAGAATAGTCAATCAGAGAATTGAAGAGACACGATTTAGCCAGGGCGATAGTGTGCCGAATTGGGGCAGCACGCATCGTCAGGGCACGAATAGCCAGATGGGTTCGGGGGCTAGATCTAGGAGAAGATGGGACCCAGCAATCACCGAATCAGGGCAAGTCAAATGGACATTGGTGCGATGACACCCGACGTCTGACAGCGGAAAATGGACTCCACCAAAGATCTTTCTCTGGCACGGGTGGGCCAATCGAACAAAATGGGACTGATTGAGGTAAGGGAGGCCAAACCTCGGTGCCTTGTTGTCGTCGGCTTGTGGTGGCATACTGAAGGTGGATTGGTGGTTTGCGGACGACAGCGGAAACACAAGGCAAAAGACCATGGCAAAATTTTTGTTTGGATCGAAATTGGGCAGAGGAGGGGGTTGCCGAAGGTGACAGTATTGCCATCACCATGCCAATGTAGGTCCATAGACCAGACACTGGCAGTTGGCCACTGACAGCACAACTGGCAGTCGAAACACACAGAGATAAAACAGAGGGAAATGCTCTGTCCGAATTGGAAAATGGCAGAAGGAGGGATGATGAGCCGGGAGGCGACGGTCCAGGATGAGGGCAGCCTTGTCGTCACTTGTCTGCTTTAGGCCAAAGGCCAGCCAGTAACACTATCGTTGGTTGAAACACACAGAAAATAAATAAAAAGTGGCGGAATGGTTTTTACCTCAAGCCGACGATGGAGGGGCGGGGAGGCCAGGACTACGGTGGCCGAAGGTCGCTCTGGCCGGGGCAGAACTATGGCAGTGATCTAGAAGCCATGCAATCAATGGTGGCGGTGAATTGGGCAAAAATTTTCAAAAGGGGGTCACTGGGTCGAAACGGGAAAGGTGAGGAAGAGGGGCGGTGGTGGCCAGCGGGGCTAGGCCAGGGAGGCAGTGGCTCCAGGCCGAGGCCGGCCAGGAGGAAGCCAGCGGCCGGCGGCGGTGCCACCTCCGGCCTCAAAGAGTGAAGGGGGAGCTTCCCCTTCACTATTCCTCCAGGGTCGAGCGTGCTGAGGCGCGCCCGATCCGATTTATATTAGTTTTTCTTTTCTATTCTATTTCTATCTCATTTGTATCACTTTCTCTCCCGTTTTTGCGCCAAAAATTTCTGTGGTGCATCAAGGCCCATGACCTGCGACTAAGCACCACTCCCTATTCTTTGGTTACCTATATCAAAATCATTTATAAAAATAGACACACTGAAACGCTCAATTTCCCCGTCGAAAATACGAGCAGAAAAATACATAAAAATTGTAGAAAAATTGGGGATGTTACAAAGCACTTCATTTTTCTCGGTTTGTGTTGCCACACACTCATAATCACATACAACTAGTAATATATTATGTCTCCAAATGAGTAGATGGAATACTTTATCTTTGACACCAAGTTATCGTACCCCAAGATTTTGAAATTTATTTTTCATAAATCCAACAATGGAAACAAAATTTGAAAACTATCTTCAAGACATTCGTCAAGATATCTCGGGGTCCAAGCCACTCGTTTCTCAAACATAATATTATGAAATCAGAGTACATTAGTATTTGGAGCCAAATATAAACCAAACCGAGCCTCAACCAAGTACATGTCCAAAACATATAATATAAAAACTAATGTTAACAAATTAGCACTCACGCGCCTATATACACACCAACTAAAAGTTAAACTATGAATAACATATGCTTGCTATTTAGTCTGATTGTCGTCCTTTCCTCTCACACTAAGCCGACTACCTGCTCACTCCTCAAATGAACCTGCATCACGAGGATGTTGATTACATGAATATACCCAATGGGATGACTAAACAAGAACTACATGCAATAGTAGTATAATAACATCTCATTCATTATAAGCAATCATCAAATATATGTACAAGTCAAAATAAAGAATCACTTTATTATTGTGACAATATTCTAGAGTCCATCTACCCTTGCTAAGATGTATACAACACAATGTCTCTAAGACTCGGTAGCCACATCATGGAATCCAACTTCCCTCACTAAATTATGATCTACCACAACTCGACTTCAGGCTTTTCCTGAAGCCAATGCCTAGCTCCATCCACTCCATGAAGTGAAGGTCAACAAGTTCTCATAGACCCAACTAATCAAGATCTCAACTTCTATGGTCATCAAAACGTCCTGTATTGTATTGCGCTAGACCATTTATTTTTTAATGTTATGATTCATTTGAGCCTAACTCCCAGACCAGGGGAATGGTTCATCATACAAACTCCACTTTTGGAGAGCCAAAAGACCATGTTCCTATTCTAGACTATACCCTTCCATCTATGTTGCTAAAACAACTTACTTTTGGAGCCAAGCAAACACTAGGATCTTTGGTCCTTTAGTGTTGAATTCATAGGTCATTGTATTACTTATAAATATCACATATTTCATCATAAAGATGCTTGAATTTCCATGACCCAATACATCAACAATAACCTCACTAATGTGTCGATCAGGGCCTTGGTGGCTACCAACATCATGTCGACGTGTCAAACCCTTACCGATAGTGGATAGGCTAGGGGGCTCATTTCCCTCACACCACCACCAACACATTAGCCACACTGTCGATGACCAGTTTAACACCACTATGACATAGCATGTCGATGCCAGTACTATTCATCTTCCTCCCATCATTGACACCACCACCGACATGTCCGTGATCATGTTGATGATCATGTAGGAAATGACAGAGATTGTATTGGATCACTCAATGCTCTCTTAACAATAAATATGATTCATTCCTCACTTGAACCTCAACCGTTCATGAAAACTATGATTTTACTATCATTTAACCATCATGAATCAAAAACATGATCATATATCTTAAACATGGCATAATTCTAAAACATTCTCAAAAATTAACTATAGCATGCTTTTGAACTCATCAAACATGCATATAATCAATCAAATCACCCATTTAAACCATTAAATGGTAATAAGATTGGCAATCCGACCTTTTCTAAGCAAAAACACAAGGTCTCTAGAATTTTATCCTTTGTCCTCTTGTCGGACCTTAATGTGCCCTAAATCTCTCTTTTTGACTCAAAGTCAATATCCAAAATACTTTGGGTCATAGAGCATCAAAGGTACTTATAGAGGAATAAAACAACTGAATTCTAGTGCATAATTGCATCAATAAACGAAAGCAACTACTCCATATGATAATTTTGCACATGTTGGCACTTCTATCAGATTTCACTATCATGTTGGTGGCTCTACCAATGAATTCTACAAAACTGCCGATTGTACTAGAGACATGTCATCTCCTCTGACAGTAGAATTTGGGCTTTTCCGACATGATCACTTACATGTCAATGTCTACACGAGCACCGACATGTCGATGCTTGCCGACAAAAACTTCTTCATTCCAATTACTCAATACATGCCTACAAATGAACATATCTTTTTTGGTTTTAAACTTATTACTACTACTTTCAAGAGTTTTGAACTCGTTAATATTACCTCCATCGACGTGTTCGCCAATGTGACGACATCGATGATGTTGCCATTAATATAAATAAACACAATAAACCCCCATCATAATACAAAAATACCACATAATTCCCAAGTGTCACAGACGCTATCATCGATGAATCAGCAACTATGTTGATGATCGGAAAGAAAACGAATAGAGGCCGATCTAGAACACCAAACACTCTTATGTATTGAACATGATTCCTACACCACTTCAACCATGAATGCCTAATGAAAAAAACATGATTTTAATCATTTAAATATCATGAATAGAAAATACTATGTTTTATTCTAAGCATGACATCATTCTCAGAAATAACTACGACATGCAATATAACTCATCAACAAGCATATTTTCTTATCAAAAATATTTGTTTAAACAATTAAATAGTTATAAGGTTAGCAATCCGACCTTCTACTCCTGACAATAGACCTAAGGTCTCTAGAACTTCGTTCTTTTCTCCACTTGCTCTGAACTTTAATGTGCCCTAAGTCTCTCCTTCTGACTGAAAGATAGATCTTTAAAGATTATGGTCATAGGGTGTCAAAGGGTAATTATAGGGGAGCAAGGTAATCGAATTCTAGTGCATAATTACGTGTAATTGTCTCTTGAGGTAGTTTTAAATTCATCAACATTGTTGCTATTGTTCACGAACGTGTTGGTGGTTCTATCAATGTTTTTAGCAAAATAACCGATGCCATGGCCAACACGTAATTTCTTTCCGATAGTAAGATTTTATGTTTCTTTGATATGCACACTAATGTGTCAATGCTTGTTGGCTGAAACTCACTACCTTCATTAACATGTCAATGTCAACATAAATGACTCAGCCTGAGTGCACGATAACTTGAGAAGTAAACCAATGTGCTAAAATTTCAAATTTTGGTTAGAGGGAAAAGCCTAGATATTTATTGAATCAAATTTGAAAATGAGGGAATTATTTTTAAGTTGGAAATTTAAAAGTCAAATTATTATTTGCTAAAGAGGATCTTGACTTAAGTGTGAGAGTAACCCCTACACAATCAAGAAGCATTAAAGAAAATTTCATTGTGATTGAGCCCTAATTACATTGGAAACCTAGCTACGAGGCTTCTCAAGGCTTGGATGCAAGGTCATAGATAGCTGGTAAGTTTGTACATGGATATGGAGGACGTTTATGGATTATACCAAGAGGATGAGGATTTTTGTGCTTAGAATCTAAAAAACCATGATTTATCTGCGTGTAGGGTTTGTTGAGTACAAACTTGAGGATTTAAGGAGGCTGATTTGAGGTGAAACGTCACTGGTTTGTGAGTTTAAATTCCAGACATAGATTTTGTGAGTAGATCATCTTGCTTAGGCTTTTTAGTACACATCTTTGAAAATCATGGCTTGCATATAGTGGATTCATGTTAGGGCTTAATTTTATGAATCGTTTGCTTCTTAGTTCCACCATTAAATGTGTTTTTCATTAATGGATAACAAATTTGATGTTGATTAATCCTGCTAATGTTGCTGAAATCTACTTCTTTGGGATGCCTGCCCTATCTCCATCTCTTAGAAGTTTTATCTGCATCCCTCCTCAAAATTTAAGCTTTTTTATGTCATTTATGAGATTCTCTTCTCACTTTCTTTCTGAAAAAACTTGCTTTGATAATAACCTAACATCATCCAGAGTTTGGTGATCATATTTTACTTATCCTATCATTCTAGATTTTTGTAAATAAATTCACCTTATTAATTTCAAACAATGACTTGTTGCCAAACTATAGTCGTCATTTATTCTACAGTGCTCTAAAAAATATGGAGTTAATTTTTTTTGTATTATTGACTCTCAGATGTACAATGTCTCAGAGGTCATGTCTTTGTAGCTGCCCAATTCCCATGTTTACAATGTGTTTATCAGTCCATACTTTTCAAATTGATACGAAATTTTAACTTGAATCTGTTGGGGTTACTACAAAATTATCATGCAGATTGAATAAAGAAATCACAAAACATACAAATCATTCCACATAAATACAATATCAAAATATATATATGTATATAATATAAAAAACCAGAAAGAAGGGAATTTTATGAACCAGGTTCGAGGCGCGATACTTGCTGACCTTGAAACAGATACGTCGCCCTCCGTGCACAGGCGTTCCAGAGCGTTCCGTTCCTGAGATACAACGAACCACACAGCCCGTCTGAAAGTGCACTTCCACTCAGACAGGCAGGAACTCAATCAGGGAAGAATCCACTGCTCAGTGTAGAACTCAGAAATCAAGAGTGAATGGAGGGAGAGATTTTCAGGAATTTCCTCTCAGAAAACCAGAGAAAGGATCGGTGAAATTGAGAAAAAGGGTTCTTTGTTTTTGCCTCTGTAAAACTCCTGTTCATCACAATTTTTCGTTCTGTGTAAAACGAAGCCGAGATGCCTCATTTAATTCCCGTCGCGCAAATCATTGCGACTGTTATTTTTCCGAAATCCGTTAGTCCGTTCGAACGGGGCAACACCCGTTCGAACAGGGCGTTCGAATGGCATAACCTGAAACTACTTTTATATCGCGTCAAAAATAACAACCCCACCATGACAAGATATAAAACACGTCCATAAACACAAAAAATTTTATAAAACACAAACTGAGACACTGAGCAATAGTACTCCAAGTTTTCAGCGATAGGTACCTTGCGGGTTTGAACCTACACCTAGTTTGGTAAGATGCCACTCTCACAAGTTCGAAGTGAACTAAGTCTTGAACTTGAACCTTAAAGCAAGAGCTTTGACAAACCTAACACTTAGAATAACTCCCTTTTCGAGATCATTCGGGGTAGCGCTTTACGGCCATGCGCCTTGTATCTTTTTATGAGTTGCACATTAAAGAACAAGCCCTTGTTCTCTTTAACTGCGACCTCAGTGGCACTTATATAGGTGACAGTCTCCAAGGGTAATATGCATAACAATACCCTGCTTTATAAGCCTTAACTGCACTAAGACTTTCGTCAACCTGTTCCATATGCATTAAGAGCACTCTCATCATAACACAGGAATGAGCAAACTACTTTTAATAGTGTTCTCTCCAAGTCACGCATCAACTTGTTTTTACCCATTGAATCTTCGTAGTGGGATCTCCACGCAGAGAGATTGGGTTACTACTAACGATGACTTAATCATAGGCTTTCAGCCCCATTCCCCTAGATGAGTTAAGGATTTGCCCTGCCGACAACCCTTTTGTAAATGAATTAGCCAAATTCTCCGCTGATCGTATAAAACTTAAGGTAATGACTCCTGAGGTAGTCAACTTGCGCAAGATTTTATACCTTAGTTCAATGTGCCTGGAGGACCTCTTATTATGATTCTTACTCTTAACCTTATCAAGAGCTGATTGGCTATCACAATGAATCAATATTCTAGGAATTGGCTTATTCAACCAGGGTATATCTATCAAAAGATACCTAAGCCATTCCCCCATTCCACCAGTTTTATCAAGAGCTACCAACTCTGCATCCATGGTAGACCTTGTTATCACTGTTTGTTTAGAAGATTTCCATTAAACCGCCCCACCACATAGTGTAAACACATAACCACTAGTAGCCTTGGTTTCATCAGAATCTGATATCCAATTTGCATCACTGTATCCTTCTAATACAGCAGGGAACCCGGAATAATGTAAGTCGTGGTTTACACTTCCTTTCAGATATCTGAAAACTCTCTCAATGGCTGTCTAATGAGATTCATTAAGGCTCTTAGTATATCTACTCAGTCTTCCCACAGCATAAGATATATCTGGTCTACTGGAGTTAGCCAGATAACTCAAACTTCCTATTAGCTGTGATTATCTAAGTTGTGATACACTTTCCCCACAATTTTTCTTAAGTCTTACACTTGCATCATATGGCGTATTGACAGGTTTTCTATCAAAGTATCCATACTTCTTTAAAATTTTCTACACATAGTGTGATTGACTCACAACTATTCCTTAAGAAGTCCTATCAATCTTCAAGCCTAATATAACCTTTGCAAGACCTAAATCTTTCATATCAAAATTCTCATTAAGGAAGCCCTTAACCTTATTGATATGATCCACATTATCACCAAACAATAATATATCATCCACATACAAGCATAACATAACATAAGAGTGATCAAATGACTTCCAATACAAACATTTATCAGAAGTATAAACAACAAAGTTATGAGAAAGAAGAACATCATCAAACTTTTGGTGCCATTGTTTAGGAGCCTGTTTTAAACCATAGAGAGATTTTACTAACTTACATACCTTCTTTTCTTGACCAGGAACTACAAAACCTTTAGGCTGCTCCATATAAATTTCCTCCTCTAATTCACCATTTAAAAATGTCGTTTTGACATCCATTTGATGAATTTCGAGGTTATAATGAGCTGCCAATGCAAGAAGCACTCGAATTGTAGTTATCATAGACACAGGAGAATATGTGTCAAAGAAATCTTGACCTTCCTTTTGACTATATCCTTTAGCCACTAGTCTAGCTTTATACTTTTCAATGGATCCATCAGGATAATATTTTCTTTTAAATATCCACTTACAACCAATTGGTTTAAACCCTGGAGGTAGATTCATTAGAACCCACGTCCCATGTGCAAGTATTGAATTCATCTCACTCTGTACCGCTTCTTTCCATAAAGGAGCTTCACTAGACAACATAGCTTCATTAAAAGTCAAAGGATCCTCATTCCCCACCATGAAAGTATAGAAGTCATCGCCAAAATTCTTCTCTATCCTAGTTCTCTTAGATCTCCTAACATCCACATTAGTTTCTGAATCTTCCATTCTAGGAGTTGAAGAGGATGTAACATCTTCTTTATGCATTACAGCCTTATTCTTTTCCTTCATAGGAAATACATTCTCAAAAAATGTTGTATCATCGGACTCCTTAATAGTATTGGGAGCATAATCCTACCGATCAGACCCAATTACAAAAAACTGATAAGCTCTGCTATTTTGTGCATAACCAATGAACACTGCATCATAAGTTTAGAACCTAGTTTGTCCATCTTCACATTAGGGATTTTAACTTTAGCAAGACATCCCCAAACCTTAATGAACTTTAAACTTGGTTTTCTTCCTTTCATTAATTCATAAGGGGTTACAATTTGTCCTTTATGAGGCACACGGTTCAAGATTATACATGCCGAAAGAATTGCTTCTCCCCATAGATTTTTAGGTAAACCCGAAGAGGAAAGCATAGAATTTATCATATCTATAAAAGTTCTATTCTTTCTCTCAGCCACACCATTAGATTGAGGAGAGTAAGGGGTTGTGGTTTCATGTATTATTCCTTGATCTTCACAAAATTTGCAAAATTCAAGAAAACAATACTCCCCACCACGATCAGACCTTAGTCTCTTAATCCGCCTCTCAGTTTGATTCTTTACCTCCATCTTATAAATCTTAAACTTCTCAAAAGCCTCATCTTTAGACTTAAGCAAGTATACATTACAATATTTTGAGTAATCATCAATAAAAGTAATGAAATATCTCATACCACCCCTAGTCAATAATCCATTCAACTCACAAATATCAGAGTGAATTAAATCAAGCAAGCATGTAGATCTATAAATAGATTTATATGGTTTCCTAGGCTGTTTTGCTTGTACACAAACTTCACATTTATCAAGAGATTCAACATGCAATTTAGGAATCAAATCAAGACTCATCATTCTCTTTATAATTTGAAAATTCACATGACCTAGCCTCATATGCCACATATCAAAAGAATCAACATGACAAATTAAAGAGTCATCTACTTGAAATAAAGAGTTATTACAAGAAATCAAATTTAATTTAAAGAGACCATCACACACATAGCCTTTGCCAACAAAAGTACCATATCTAGTTATTACAACTTTATTTGACTCAAACACTAATTTATATCCTTCACTACTAAGAAGCACTCCACTAACAAGGTTCTTCCTCACACTTGGCACATGCAACACATTATGGAGAGTTAATGTGTTCCCCGATATAAACCGAATGTCCACACTTCCAACTCCATGAACTCTAACCATAGAGGAGTTCCTCATCGTCACTGTCCTATCCTTTACTTCCTGATAGAAAGAAAAAGAAGAAACATCAACACCGATGTGAACAGTAGCTCCTGTATCAACCCACCAATCAGTAGGTTCACATACCAAGTTAATTTCAGAATTAGTTATTACTAACCTATCATCTGAAGTAACCACATTAACCTAAGCAGAAGATGCAGCCCCACCATGACTCTGGTCCTGGCCTTTCTTCTCCTTGCACTTGTTTGCAAAATGTCCAGGTTTCCCACAAACCCAACAAACTTTCACCTTCTTGTCCTTTTGGATATTTGAACTAGGTTTGAGAGGCTAATTTTTAGACTTCTTGTTCTTCTTCTTGTTACCAAAAAACTTGGGTTTCCCTTCCACAACATTAGCTTGAGCACTCTCATTGGCCACAGAAGAAGTACCTTGCAAGACTTTCATCTTACCCCTGTGCTTCTCTTCAATTTGAATAGCCACTATCAAGTCATCAACGGACATGGCGTCCCTCTTATGCTTCTAGGTAATTTGAAAATCCTGCCATGAGGGTGGTAGTTTGTCAATGAGAGCAGGAACTTGGAGCCTCTCATCAACGGGAATGCCTTTCCCAATGATCTTAGCTACCAAATTATGTATTTCAACTACCTGGTCTCTAACAGATTTGTTATCAACCATCTTATAGTCGAAATATTCTCCCACAACATACTTTTCTTCCCCTTCATGCTCTTTTCCAAATTTCTTATCTAGGGTATCCCATAATTCTTTAGCAGTTTTTGTGTTCACATGCAAATCATACAGTTCATTGCTCAAAACACTAAGAATTTGACCATGGCATAGTTCATCATCTTGTTTGAATTTCTCACTTTCTTGAGTCTTATCAATCCCAATTTCAGACGAGCTAGCCGTCTTGTCAGATTCAGAAGAAACAATCTTATCAACAATTGCATCAGAAACCACATAAAATATGTTTAATTGCGTCAGCCAAAACTTCATTTTGGTCTGCCATCTGACGAAATTTTTCCCATCAAACTTCTCAAGTTTTAATGATTTGTCTACACCCATTGCAGTATTCAATCAACACAATCAAACGATATATGTTTCAAGATTGTTGGGGTTACTACAAAATTATCATGCAAATTGAATACAGAAATCACAAAACATACAAATCATTCCACATAAATATAATATCAAAATATATATATATATATATATATATATATATATATATATATATATATATATATATATATGTCTATAATATAAAAAACCAGAAAGAAGGGAATTTTATGAACCAGGTTCGAGGCGCGATACTCGCTGACCTTGAAACAGATACGCCGCTCTCCGTGCACAGGCATTCCAAAGCGTTCCATTCCCGAGATACAACGAACCACACAGCCAGTCTGAAGGTGCACTTCCACTCAAACAGGCAGGAACTCAATCAAGGAAGAATCCACTACTCAGTGTAGAACTCAGAAATCAAGAGTGAATGGAGGGAGAGATTTTCAGGAATTTCCTCTCAGAAAACCAGAGAAAGGATCGGTGAAATAGAGAAAAAGGGTTCTCTGTTTTTGCCTATGTAAAACTCCTGTTCGTCACAATTTTCCGTTCTATGTAAAACAAAGCCGAGACGCCTCATTTAATTCCCGTCGCGCAAATCATTGCGACTGTTATTTTTCCGAAATCCGTTAGTCCGTTCGAACAAGACAACACCCGTTCGAATGGGGCAACACCCGTTCGAACGGGGCAATCGAACGGGCATCAGGGCGTTCGAACGGCATAACCTAAAACTAATTTTATATCGCGTCAAAAACAACAGAATCTCTCTGACATGTACTAGATGTCTAAGTTTTTTGTAATATTTCTCATGGATCTAGTGTTTATTGTTGATTTTCTTGTATTAAATGAAATTTAAAGATTTGGAAAATTATGCATTTTTAGGAAAATTCCAGTAATGTTTCCAATGTTGGAGTAACTTAGTTCTGTAGTGTATTCATCTATTTTAATGGCCTGTGAACTTGAGTTTTACTTTAGACAGGTTAAAGTTGCATGAGATGTCAGTTTCAACGGGTTTGGGTACGGATCGAGTTCTCAACATTGCCTCAATCAACATTTGTGGGTAGGAATGGGTGGATTGATGCATCATGTGTAATTAAGTAGATAAAAACTAATTGGGTCGTACTCAATCATATCCGAAATAATGCAAAGTGGCATTTATGTTCTGTGTTGTGACGTTGTGCTCAACTAAATGAACACTAAGTTATACATGATATTATTTAATAGTGCTGAGAATAACCCTAGTGGTGGAAGATCCCAATCACCTTCTCTATTTAATGAGAACCTACCCATTGTCACGGCGGATAATTAAGAATAATAACGTCTAACATCGACTTTGCCCCAAGTGAGAGCATGTTAATTAAGACTATTGTGTGTAATCAGTTTCTCTAATGTTTTGTAGCAGGGAGCTACAACATGAGGACGTATGTGGTAGTTAACTACTTTCAGAAAAAATGTTCAAGATAGCATGTGGCTAGGTTCATTTATGCAAATTATTTTAAAATTGCATTGGTTTTGCAATTATACTTGTATATTTGTGCTACTTCACTAAGTTGCAGTAAGCTCACGGTATGAATTCTCCATTTTATTGGTAAAATTCCCCCCTATATAGGTGTTTGGGAGCATGTGACGCATAGGTGCATGGTTGGAGGCACGAAGCGTAAGAAGGGAATATGTTCAAGCAAAGTGGTGATTGATAGTGAATATGCTTGGGGGATTATTTCTCTTTCTTTTAGTTCAAATTTTGACTATGATTATCACTAAAGATCATATCTGAATTCCTAGGGCTATAATACCTAATGTTTGAGAGACTTCTAATTATTAATAATTTTTAGTTTAATTGCATTATTTTTTGTTATTTTTATAAGTAGTGATATTACTACACCCTATTTCTTTATATTATAGTCTTTCCACCACTTATCAATGGGATAGGCAAAAATTATTCTCATGTTATTAGGTGGGACTCACCTCAAAGGTGGCATAAGACGCCTATAGTATAGATAAATAAGGTGTAAAAATATTAGTTCCCTATTTTTATCTATGTTGTTTGCTATTGGTGTGGTTGTCTCCGGATGATCACCCATTTGTGGCAACTAGGCAAGTGAAGACCATCATAGGAGCAATGTACTTATTCAAGCGAGCAGTGGAAACAATTATTTCAAAGCAGAATTGGTTTCACAATCAATCTACCTATACTAACTGGTACAATAAAAGGTTTTGTAAAGAATCAGTCTCAAGATCGATCAATCTGCTATTGACCGATTCTCAATCAGCTCATTTTTTTCAAAGAGATCTCCTTCAAAAATGAGTTCCCAATCAGTAGACAACTTAAAAAGTGATTAAAAAATTCGCTGACAACAAAACAAGTGTCAAGATATATACAGATCTGTTGATAGTAAATGAAACAGAAGTTTATTGATTCAAGATCAAGCTTTGACGTTGAATGATGAATAGTTAAAGATCTGAAAATTCAACTTAAAGCTATTAGCTATTTGGAATTCGTAGTTGAATGCATGAGACCAATCCATCTATAAGTGGCCTCCACCATTGTGGATTGGTCACATACTATTTCAAGGTCTAGACATGAGCTTCAGGGTTTTGGGGGTTAAATTTTCCTTTGAAGAAATTAGGAGTCAAGATCAGAGTCATCCATAAAGTACGCATATATGTACACAAAATTACAGAGGTTGAATTTGGTTCCCTGGCCAATCGTCCCATATGATCTTCAGCTAACCGTTAAATAGTTCTACTGGACAAGTGATTAAATTTGGGCATGTAAATTTCCATTTTTTGTTTCTAAATGCAGCCTCAATAATTTATTCTTCCATGGAATGAATCAAACCATCAGCAGACCCCTCATTAAAGCAGGTCCACCTTGAGGCATGAGTCAATTTGATGGAACAATATAGAGCCTTTCAAATGACAAATCACAACCTAATCACAGAGCAAGAAAGAAGAGTCAAAAGATTATCACTTGTACAGCATTGTTATTAAATAGAAAAAAAATTACATCTCTTCTTGTAACAGTAATACAAACCTTTCCTCAAAAGCCTTCTGTTAGTGCATAAACTCGACCAGCCAGAGTTGGAGGTAAACATGAAACAGCTGCCTGAATTTCCTGGTGAATGAAAAGTCATCAGCACTGCTGTAATGTACAGTTACGGATACGTCTCTATCTATAGGTGTAGATGATAGTATTAAATGAAAATCAATTACGCACTTCATTAAACCAGAAAATTCAATTTATATTGAACAGAAATGTATTAAAAGCATAAACAAAAAACATACTGAAAGCATCAAATTTTCAAAATAAAATAAAAACCTACACTTTCTTCATAACGAGCTGAAAAATGAACAAGAAGAATGGCTTTGTTTTGAAACCGGTCTGCATATTTTACTATCTGCACATACATATCCACCAAAGCACAACATAGGAATTTCAAAGTTCCAACATATTTTCAGCAAAATGAAACAAAACATTCCATCTTCACATAAGCGTACCTCCCATAGGTGTGTATGACCATAATCTCTTGCATGTTCAACAGTCACCGAATCATCAAGAAATGTGCTCTGAAATTTAACACATAAAGGGTAAGCATGAGATGTAACAAGGTTTCATAAACCACCCTGCTGCTGACCCAGTTCGGTGGCTGGGATCATTCATCCTATTTCGACCAGTCACTATTCACAATTGTTGAAGTTCAAACGTCTTTCTCTCGAAATTGAAATCACTCAAGTGGAAAGGCTGGGGAGAAGTTCTTTGTTCATATAAACACCCATTTAGAAGCTTCAAAGAACTTAAACAGTTACACTGTTCTAGGATCTATTAGAGCCTCATTGAGATCTTTCCAAACATTCGTTTGCTCTTTCCAATAGCTTGTTTTTGCTTTTTGTTAACATGTTAGTCAACATTCGATCGTCGATTAGTTGGGGCCATGACAAAACAAACATTGGGCAGTCAACCAGTTGGGACCAAGTCGTCCAGAACATGCAGAAGATTTAACTGGAAGTCTCTGGACAACCAACCAGCTTGCAATTCCTTAGTTTTTGCAGTTTTTGTGCTCTATCATCCATATCATCTCAAATTTCTATTCTCCACTCCAAATTGACCCTAGTACACTAAATTGCAATCTCAAAATACCCTCATTTAGTGTACTGCAGGAACCCCAAATTTCCAGCCCAACACCAATGCACTGTCCACAATGACCAGACAACAGCAAACTCACCTTAGGCATTATTTCCTTTCCCATTATCACCTTCAACCTTGTGTTTTTAGAATAACAATCACAACCAATATCCAACCCCACGTAACAGATCAAAATCCATAACCTTACACAACCCAACCCATATCTTAAACCAAGCCTATATTACCGAAATACTCCTATTGGCCTATTGTCTAAAAATAAGTGTTTTACCCCAGTTTATTAACTGGACCCACATCATAAACCATTGTGTCCTCAAAAGCACACCAAAAATAATACTAAGCCCAGTACTTGATGATTAAAAGTAGATGATCCAGAACAAGCTTGAATGGCACCAAAAGAATGCTAAAATAGGACCCAAAGGCTGATGAATTGGGGGTGTATATATACATTTAATATGGATATAAAAATATATATATATATATTATAACTAAATCAATACAACAAACCTGAGGACCATGGCCTCCCATCCCAAACTCAAGTCTCTTGCACAACTACAACAGACTAACCATTACAACGAATACTCTAAGAGGTGGTGGTGGCAGAGGAGAATAAAGAAGAATCAACAAAGCCAAATGGTGAACGAGGATAGTAAAACAAGAAATTAGACATAAAAAGCGTTCAGTGAATAGAGAAACAAGAAGAAACTCAAAAGGAGAAATACAAGATGAGCAACAAAGGAAGTTGAAGAAACAGAGATCAACAGAGGCAAGGATCAATATGCCCAATCAAACAGACAAATTCTGCTTAACTGGACCTGTTCATTACCAATGATAGTCCTGCAAAATCAATGATCTAAACATACAAATGCACCTAGTTACTAGATAATTGTACATTTACTAATATCATATGACAGAAGGCCTATACAGTTACCTAAAGACAAATTTTACCAAATGGAAGGAAAAAACAAAATCTACAATCACCTCTAATACAAGAATCTTTGCCATTAAAGCATCAGAATTGTCTGGATCAAGTATAAAGTCGGACATGGTATCTCCAGTGAAAGCAATCTCTGGAGAAGTCACAGCATATGTAATCTGCCAGCATATAAAACCAATTTCAGTATCACTGTTGCAATAATGATTAACAATCAAAAAATAAATGACACTAAAGGCAAGCAAAATGCATTAGTACTGTTTTAGCTTTTCTTAACAGACCTCCACTCCTGATAGCCTCAAGCTTTTGATCTCAGGACCAGGAAGACCTACATATTCTTGCTTGAGCTTATGTCTAATTGAATAAACAACATATCCCTGAAAAGGTAACAGATTTAAATGAAAAATAATCAACCATGAAGTTTGAACATATACTAATAATGATAATCAGAACTACAGCAAGCTAAAAAGCAAGTCAAGCTTCCTCATACTAACATTGGAAACAATAATTACTTGTAAACTCAGTTCAAGCTCTGAGTATGAAAAAAATGAGAAAACTAGCAGGGACACCTTCACATTTAAAATATCCAGAATAAAAGTATATGGCATCTACTTGGACGAAACTGCCCAACCATTACACAAGCTTATGCTGTGATCAAGTAAATGCTTTCTACAAAACAAAAATCCAATTATATCATATGTGAATTAATAACAAATCATGTTTGGCAGGTTGTTTTCAAAAGACGCTGGCATCCGACTATATAATGATGGCAAACACTATGCTCACTCTCCAAATCTCCTGCAAAAAATGTAATGCCGAAAACATGGCAAGACTTTGGCTCCCTCCCTCCCAAGTCTCCCGCAAAAGAGGTAATGCTGAAAACTTGCCACAACTTTGGATCGAGTACTAACCTCTCCCTTCCTCCCTCCCTCCAATGCTGGGTATTGGTAATTAAAGGGGGCCTTCTCTCCCAAGTCTCCTGCAAAAGATGTAATGCTGAAAACTTGGAACAACTTTGACTCAAGCACTAATCTCTCTCTTCTCCCTTCCTCGCTCCAATGCAGAGTACTGGTATTCAAAAAGCCCTTCCCATCATTAAAGGGTTTGATCTTATTTACCAGTGACTTTCACAGAGCATTAAGGTATTACCAAACATTACAAATAAGACTCCTTTTGTTTACGCCACCAGCTCAGGCCAGGTGAACAATTAATTTATTCACAACCACAATAATATGGCATACATAAGAAATTAGGAATATTAGAAAAAGATCCTTGGTTAGTCAGCAACTTTTGATAACATAGCACACAAGCACATCCAGGCAGGGCTCAAAAAAATGTGAAGTTAAGATCTGCATCCATATTCCTGGTCCGTAGATACTTTAATCAGGAAAATGTCATAAGAAACATCAAGAACATCAGTGAACAAAAAGAGCTTTAACTGACCAATCGAGTGTTACAATGAAATACTCGGGAAAAACACAGCTGGCTTTTATTCATTAAACCGCTTTTATAAATTTTAGAAGTTTGAAAAAATAATAACAAATAAAATTTATTATCGTCTTAAGAAACTGTAAGAATTAGTTATAAATATCCAATTGAGAAAGTCTCCTGTAAAGTAATTTGTCTCCTTTCTTTCAACTATTAAAGATGCCTCTGAAGACAAAATTTTATGCCTAGATGCGTTCTGCTCAAATAAAAATAGTGCCACTTTCTATCTTTTACTAGGTTTAGTCATCCAATTTACATTGAGAACCCTATGATTCAATGTCACCTCTGCTGTGATTTGCCATGACTTGTTTCTATTAGGCTCTATTTGCATTAATTCATGAACTTAATTTGGCTTAGTAGTATTTTATTTCATGATTAGCAGCACTTAAGGCCCAGGTCCATATGTCAGGCCAGACTTATGTAAAGGCTAATTCCTTCTCTTTGGAATTAGGAAAGAATAATAACCTCGCCTCCCTCTCCTGTGTCATTCTCTCCTCTCACCCTCTTTTCTCCCCTTGATCTGGCACAACCTGTACCTGTTAAGAGGCCTCTGCCCCCTTCACACCAACTTCTCTACACCATTCTCTCCTCTAGGATTCACAACAACCTCCAATGCAGTTTTATGTTTCCAATAATAATCACATCTCTAATTAAACTCTGTATTGAAATTCAAATGCAACTCAATGTGACTGTTACCTGGCTCGGAATAACATGATAAGTTCGAAAAGCTTTCACTTTCAGGTTATTTGTAAGCTGAACTTCTTGTCCTGCAGAAGTATCAATCCAACTGTGACTCACACACTTTTTTTCATATAAGCTCAATAAAGTGGTTAACAAAGAAAGAAAACTATCATTTTTACCTATATCGAGTGCTACAAGGTAATGTTTCAATTCTGACAGGTCCATTGCTCTGTGGACCTCAAATAGCTTCTCCACATTCTCTTTTATGGCAGACGGCACAAATATTGTAGGGGGCTTCATTCTATACAAGCCTCTAGTCGCAACATACATGGGGAGGCCTCCCTTACAAAACAAAATACAAAAAATTAATATTACATATCATTCTAGCTAGACAAAAAGGTCCTTAAATATCATATCATATAGAAAACATGAGAATCAATTGCCCAAAAAAGTTCTAAAAAGGAATAAAATCAGAAACCACTGATAAGTGATTAATGCTTTTCTATAAATGTAATCAATTAAGGAAAGTAAACATGGCATAATCATAATCATAATCATAATATAAGTAGCGCATTTTTCTCAACAATTTGAGGTCGTTAACATAGATCTTACGCCCTATTCTAGCCTATTATGTGTTCAACTCTTTCGTAAGAGATAACATATTCATATCCTTTCTTATTAACTATCCAAGTTTTCTTAGGTCTAACTCTCCCTCTTTTGGCATCATTTACATGGATCCCTTCCAACCTTCTTATTAGGGCATGCACCCCTTAAACTTCTCCCCTAAAGGTGCTACCCTTAAGTTCTCGCATATATACCCTTAATTATATCTCTCCAAATTATACCACGCATCCACCTCAGCATCCACATGTCAACTATATATAATTGACCTATATGACTTCTATTTAGGGCCCAACATTATGCTACATAGAGTATTGAAGGCTTGATTGCTTTCCTATAGAACACACCTATCACACAATACTCCTGTCATTGCCCTCCATTTTACCCGGCTCGTATTTACCCAGCTTCCCAAAAGGTATCATATGTCGTATATATGCAATCAGCCCATCCATAACTAGAGCAAAAGATAAGGGCTTATGACTAACCCTTGATATAGACCCACCGTGACCGGAACTCTTTAGTCTTCCCCCAATTGTCCGAACACTAGTCACAAACCCATTGTACATATCTTTAATACTATCTATGTAACCTCTTATAACTCCTTTCCTCTTCAAGACACGCCAAATGAGCTGTCGAGGCTCCCTATCATAGGTTTTTTCTTAATCCATAAAGGTAGTATAGAGGTCTTATCTCCTATCCCTATACTTCTTTAATAATTGTTCTACAAAGAAGATAGCCTCAATTGTTGACCTCTATGGCATGAAACCAAACTGGTTTTCAATAACCTTAATTACTTTTCGCAAACATCCTTCTACCACTCTCTCCCATAACTTAATAGTGTGAATCAATTTTATGCCCCTTTAGTTAGTACAACTTTGGATATCCCCTTTATTTGTATATAGAAATATAAATGTGCTTCTCCTCACACTCATATGGAATCCTCTTTGACTTTCAACTATTGTTAAACAACTCAGTCAACCAAGTTAAGCCAACACCTCGAAGAGACTTCCATACTTCAATAGAAATTCCTTCATATCCTAATGTTTTAAGTGTCTTCATTTTTTTTAATCTCGTAAAATAGGTTATATCCTTATTAAGACTAGACTCAATATCATGACCACAATCACAATATTCATACAATAAATGCTTAAAATACCATCTCTATCCCTCCTTAATTTCCTCATCTTTTAATGTACCACTTTAATCTTCATTTCTCTCAACTTAGCTATCCTATATGTCTCTCTCCACCTCATTTGTTCCTAATCTATTGTGCAAGACATCAAACGTGATAAATCAAGCTTCACTCACTACTTTTTAAGCCTCTCTTCTAATCATAATATATCTCTCCCAACTCTCCCTACTTCTACATTTTTGCCACTCCTGGAAGAAACATTCCTTTTCCTTAATGACTATTTAGAATTCCTCACACTACCACCATGTTTCCTTCTTTAAGTCTCTTTTCTCCTCACTTCCTCAAGTACTTTTTTTCCCAACTTTTTAATACAATTAGCCATGTCAACCCAGATTGTTGTTGGTTTCTCATCCACCTTCTAATTTCCTTCCACCCTCAATCTCTCCACAAAGGTATTGAGTATTTCACCCCTCAAGTTCCACCACTTGATCCTAGGCTCACCTTCATCATTCATTTGCTTCCTCCACCCCTTCATGCGGACATCTAAAACAACTAATTTATGTTGTAGTACTAAAGGTTCTCCAGGAATAACTTTAAGATCCTTGCAAGTTCTTCTATCCTCACTTCTATCTAAGAAAAAGTTTATTTAGCTCTTATTAGGTCCATTTTTAAAGTTCACTAAATGCTCCTCCCTCTTCTTAAAATAAGTATTCGCAATGCTTAGGTCATTTGCTATGGACAACTCAAGGATACCTTCTCCCATCTCATTCCTCTCCCTAAAACTATACCTTTCATGTACCCTCTCAAATCCTATGCTCTTTATGCATACATGCCCATTTAAATCTCCCCCTATGATAACTTTTTTCCCATTAGCTATCCTTTGCATAAACAAGTCCATTTCAACCCAAAATTGTTTCTGAAAGTTCTTTCCTAACCCTCTACTTGAGGCGCATAAACACTAATAACATTAAGTACATATTCTCCTAACACTAGTTTCACCAATACAATTCTATCACTTGTAAACAAGGCATCTATGGAAAAGTAAGTGAATGGGGTTTACGATAATATCGTTTTGCGGTTGAAAATTTATAAATTTGCAAATTAAAGGAACGTAAATTTGGGCAATCACTACATGATTATTATCAAAAAGAAGAAAGTAACATAACCATTACCATTTTTCAATAAAAAACTGAAATCATTCAGCAAACAAGAAACCCGTATAGCAAAAATGACTAAGATTTAACGTGGCCAAGGGAAGCCTCGAACGATACGTAGAACCAAAAAAATAACTGTCTTTTCGTGAGTGATTCCTGTTATATCTTTCAAAAGATATCACACATATACGCTTGTAGGTTATGTAAGAACACAGCATGTAGAAAATTAATTTCAAGAGCTTGCATCAAAGAAACCAAATAGAGAAGTCTGCAAACAGAAACTCTACACAAATAAAAACAAAAACAAAAATAGAACAGGGAAAAGAAGAGGATATTTACAATGTGATCCATGTGGCCGTGAGAGATAAAGAGGAACTCCTGGGAAATGGCGCGTTGTGGGCACCGCCCGATATCGAACGCCATTTTGAGGGTGGGGAAGATGACGCAGGTCTCCTGACCTCCGATGGAGATCCCCTCCACGCGGTAACCTTCTATCTCCAAAAACTCTTTTCCCCCTTTTTGCTTCTTGTCCTTCCCCGGCGGGTTTCCGGCGCCGGGTTCCATGGCTGCAGGGCGTCGGCCGGGAAGTTTAGGTGCCGGCTTCCTAGGTCGCACAACAAGCAGGAGATGGACTCGACAGTGCTTCCCATTTTTCGTTTTGACTCGGACCCACTCACTGAGCCCGGTTGTCGCCCTGACCAATTTGTTTTGATTCAACGGCCGAGCCAAATGCCGGAAGAGACTGCTAGACCAACAGGCATTCAGTTTCACCCAAAGAAACCCACGAGCAAAACAAGCTTTGAATCGTAGCCGTCAACAATGAGTACGGACCCATTAATCAATTGTTTAACTGCTGTTCGTAGTTTATCTATAGATGAATTAACGTGTGTAAACCTTAATTTAGATCTAAAGTACGCGATAAGTAAAATTTATTTATTAGAAATGACTCTTTGATAAATGTATGATGTTAAGAAATGTATGATGTTAAGAATGAGATTAGAGGTGGCCAAGGGTTAGGCTCGGGCCCTTTGGAGGCCTACATATGGGCGGGGGCTAGGCTTGGCACGGCCCTCATCTCCAAAGGGTAGCCGAGCACAGCCCTAGGGCCTGATGTGTCGAGCCTCAAGCTGGCCCTAAGGCTTGCTAAAAAAAAATTGCATCATAAGGCCTTATAGACCACCATGCCTAAAAGGCCCAAGACCCAACGGGCCAGGGCCAATTGACCGGTTATAAGGTCAATTGATCAGCCTACAAGCCCAAGGGTCGCACCTACGGGCCTCAACTAGACCTAATTGGGGCCTGGGACCATGTCAAGCCCATTTAGGCCCAAGGCCTTAGCCCGAGCTCAGTCATAAAAGGGTTAGTTGTAAGCCCCACTCTTTGCCACTTCTCTGTGAGATTCTGAATACCCTCGTTCGGGAACATATAATTTGGATAAGATTTGATTTAATTATTAAAGGTAAAAGGGGGCAATGATTTTTAAATAATACCTAATTTATTTCTAATTAGAGACAATTTTGGACTGATGAATCTTTTTAGGGAATTCAATATCTAGAGATTTGAGACGGTTAGAGAGAGTTTCGAACTTAAGAATCCTTCTAGGGAGTTCAATATCTAGAGATTTGAGATGGTTAGAGAGAGTTTCGAACTTAAGAATCGTTCTAGGGAGGAGTCTAATATTTAATATTTGGATATTTAAGACAAGGGAGGAGTTCCGGACTCCTCCCAGTAGCAATCCTTTCGGGGAGGCATTTCGGACTCCTCCCATAAGGCTTTTAGAAAGAGAAGAAAGGTGAGAGTAGAGTCTTTCCTAATCGGGAATCCTCCTAGTAGGAATCCTCTAGCCCACCTATATAATGCCGACCAGCATCACATCGCCCTCTATCCATTTGATTTCGTTTGTCGATGTTCGAGAAGATTTGTTTGAAGTCATCCCTCTTGCTGCCTCCTTCTCAACTCCACTCCTCTTCTTCATAAGAAGGTTCAAATTCTCTTGCTCTCATGAGCTTCTTGTTTTTTTGTTTTTTTTCTCGCTTATTGGTCTAGATGATGTGTTCTGCTTATCACGAATTTTGTTGTTTATTTCTTCTAAAAGAGTTTTCTTTTTGGTTTTTGAATGACCAAGTTAGGAGCTATAGATTTTTATAATAAAAAAAAATTGGTTCGATTCTGATTGTTTGCATTACTGCAAATCCTTTTGGATTGATGTCCATATAATGATATTTGTGGAATTGCTTGGTTAACTTTTAGTAATAGATTAATCTCATATTTCATTAAGTATATTAATAAGATAGGTAGAGCTCAAGTATTATTGATGGAACCAAACAAAACAAAGAAGATGAGAAGTCAACCATAAATAAATAATCAAAGAATAGTCAATAAAGAAGGGGACAACCGGGTGGAGTCTTAAATCAAAGCAATAAGCAACATATTTTTCAATGAAGAAGGGCCAAGAACAAGGAAGGGAACAACTTAAATGAAGAAATACCAACAGCTAACACTTCAATTCAAAGACCCAATGTCTAGCACTTGTCACACCCCCAATTTCAAGTATATAAACTTTCTTGAAATACATAATTTTCCTTCTCTAAAAAAGAAACATCTTGAAAAGCCATCCAACCTTCATATATTGCAATGGTAAATACTTACAAAGTATATAAATGATTGGGGGTATGAATATCATCTATTTTCACAATCATTTGAATGTGATACTAATATATCTAGTATAAATTTAGATAATTATTACTTTAAAATATTCACAGGACCCACAAGTTCACAATTTATCTATTAAATATATCAAAACTAACCAAAGATAGATGACACACTCACGTGCCTAATCAAACCTATTTGAAGCAACTGAGATATATCCATCAATGTAAAGTAAATCTCCATTAGGCTACGGCCTTCACATACCTCTAGATCTCGACTTGAGTATCTACATCACAAAGGATGCTTTATCCATCAATGTGAAGTAAATCTCCACTAAGCTATGGCCTTCACATACCTCCAAATCTCGACCCGAGCACCTACACCACAAAGGATGTTAAGCATGCAAAAATACTCAGTGGGATAGCAGTCCAAGAAATCACAAAACATGCTCAACATACCATGGAATTTCTCATTAGAAATAAGACAATCATCATCATAAATGTAAATATACCTTTCTTTTCATATTCAATCAATTGGTAAAGAAACATTTTTGATGTTTCTCTACATATAATGGCCTCATCTTGGAGTTTTATACTCTTAGATATTTGATCACCACATAATAACATCAATGCTCCAAAGTCTGCCTCTCCCCATCCACGTTATGAAGTAAAAACTCACTATGGCTTATGGACCCTAATGTTGAGATTTTAACTTTCCATGATTATCGAAATCTTTTGTATTGCGCTACGCAGGATCAGTAATCTTTTAATACTTTAGTCCATTTGAACAAGACTCCCTGGCTAGGTAAGCGGTTCTGCTTAACTACCTCCTGTTCTTAGAGAGATAAAAGATTATGGTTCTTTTCATACCAAACCCTTTCGTTGATGTGGTTAAATACTCACTTTTGGAACCGAGGCACCAAGGGTTCCTATGACCTTGGTTGCCTTATGCATAGTCCTTTGGGTTCTCATCTTTCACAATCAATAGGCTCATACACATGAATTGGGGATTATACCCCTAACTAAATATATGCATAATTGACCTTTGATCCATTCACAAATCACATCCAAATCCATGCATTATTAATTGTAGTGCAATAGCATACATTAGCTATAATCCTCATAAAATATGAAATCTTATATTCCATTAGTAGCTTCACTAGCATGCCAATAGCCCCACCGATAACCATCGGTGAACTCATTGACACGTTGAACCCTACCCACAATACCTGTGAGGTCCATCAATAACTTCATAGACGAGTCGATGACCTCACCGATAACCATTGGTGAGTTCTCTGATATATCAAACCTTACTGATAGGTTTATACCCTCACCGACATGTCAACTATCATCGACAAATATATAAATCTCTATCGGTGACTTTATAAGTGGGTCGGCACCCTAACTGATAACCATCAGTGAGTTCACCGACGCGTCAAACCCTACTAATAGTGGAACAATACTATGGTGTCATTCTTACCGATGCCTCATCAACGCGTCATTCACACTACCGATGACCAAAACCACATGCATGTGAGAGCACTGTTCATTTTCTTCCTTTCATCGGTGTCACCACTCACATGCTAGTATCTTCACTGACGATCAGAATTATGCCATGATACTCTCATTTGTTTCGCAAAACTATATATAGTAAATATACACATTGAAAATAGCTTAAAAAGAGAGAAATCAATGTAACAAATTGTTCATTTTAGACCTTAACACTGTATAAATTGGAAATTAACCCAGAATATCATAAAAACACCTAAACTACACTTGAGTCAATAATTATTCAATCCAAACCTCAAAGATAATGAAAATAATTCTGAACACTATCAATTATATGAAATTTTAAGTTTAGGAAGCCATCTGACCTTGAAACTCAATTGCCACCACTTTTTCTGGCGTTCCCATACTCCCGGTCATTTGTTGCTCCCTTCTCGGACCGTAAATCTCCCCTTTTGACTCTTCTACCGATTTTCACTCTGTTTCTCATCCTTACATACCATCATAACTACCCATGAATTCTGAAAACTGATTTACTACCTTGTATTCTTGAGTAACTGCATGCGTACAGTTCCCATCGGCAACCCCATTGACACAACGATTAGTCCACAAATAGAAATTCCACAATGTTCCATCAGTGAGTCCATCAATAAGTCGATGGTTTACCGATGGTTAAAATATAAAAATATTTATATTATTTTCATTAGAAAATCTAGGTATTCACAACACCACAGAAAGAAAAGGAAAGAATTCATTGAAGAGAGGAGCATATTCTAAATATTAAAGAGCAACCAATGAGAAGAGGCTAGCAGTAGGTGAACTCAATGTGTAGAAATAGAAGATTAGTTTGCAACAGAGCAAGGAAAATTGAAAAAATAGAGCATCACAAATTAGAGCAGAGAAAGTAAAAGGAAATAATTAATGAGAGAAAGAATTGGGCGTCAAGAAAGAAGAGATAATAGGAACAAGTTCATTAAAAGAAGATGGCTTATTTATGGTTGATTTGAGAATGAATAAGGTAAGAACACTTCTATCTAGCAAGTATAAAAACAGTGTAGAATTTTAAATTTGAGGTTGAGAAGATGAACCATGTTTCGGAGAAGAAATTAGTCATTCTAGCCTCCAAAAATGTTCATAAAAGAGTTGAAGTGAAGAATTGAAGTCCAATTCAGAAGAACAAAGTAAGATGCAAAAGAAATTTTTTTCAACTCGCAATTTTTGTTCATGTAATGTTCATTCAGAAAGTTGAAGATGAATAAACAGTAACTCGAGTTACTGTTCATTAGGTACTGTGGTAGTCAATTTTTTTTAAAAAAAATTGTTGTTTTTTCTTCACAACTTGTAAGTTTCCTCTCACTTAATTTAATGAAGATTTTTTTTTTAGTTTAATGATTGACTAGTTTTTCTTCTAAGGCTTGGATGAAGCCTTGTAAATTTATATGAATTCATGATCATGAGAGTTGATTGATTTCCTTAACATATGCTTTAATGTATGATTGTTCTATATAGTTTCAATTGATAAACTCTATCTTGGATATAAGATTAATCATGTTCTTTTTATAATATGAGGTAGTTTTTATTAGTTAGTTGTTTAGATTTTTAACTCTTGAATTAAGGTTGGGCAATAATTGTGATTTACATCTTGTAGATACAATTATGGATTTAATCTCATTAAGTAAAGGATAACATAATTTACACTCTTGAAAGTACATTTAACGATGATATATTCCGTAATACATAGGATTAAATTCTAATGTATTATGAGATAGTTTGAAAATTAAATTAACAATCATGGACATAACTCTTTACAAATTAATTTGTATGTATTCGCATGCCTTAGTAATTTGGTTAATTGGATTTTAAAATAATTAGCTATTGATTTATTAGTTTAAATAAATTTTAGGCTTTATCTTTTACTTGAATTTATTTTTCTTTGGTGATCTAGTTCATTTTAGCAATTTAAGTTTGTTTTCATTTATTATTTGCCTTAATTCCTGTTAGTTAAATTAGTTATTCTCTTCATAAGTTGTTAACCATGTTAGGGTTAAATATGATTAGATTAAATTTACTTTTCAAATTTCAAGTCTTTGTGGGATTGATACTCGATTTAGCCGCTTTTCTACTATGGATTTGTGTGATTGTAAGTAAATAATTAAATTTTAACAAAGATGTTGGAGAGGGCTGCCAACATGAGTTATCTTGTGTTGCTTGAAAGTTACTATCCCTTTGTCACTGGAAAAGGCGAAGAATAGAAAAAATAAAAAGTTCACGAGAATTATTAAAAAGCCAATGAAAGCCCAATCAACATTAAAAAAAAAACCAAATATTGTAAAATGAAAAAGAGGAAAGAAGAAAATATATAGATTCATTTTATTGCCTCTTTGATACTTGTAATTCAATTTGATGTGATATAAATTAGTGATCATACAGTGTACAAGCATGAGCCAAGTTTCTTGACAGACTCATTTGTCAAGTAATTGATGGTAAGAGTTTAATATTTGTCTAGATGGCTTATCAGATCACTAGATTGCTCTTAGCCATAATACTTCAATAAATAAGAAATTAAAGGTTCTAGCCTCTTTTATGCAAGCATTTGTTTTAAAGTAAAACTAACTAAAATCTAAACACAAAGTACAATCATGATTACTCTAATCATCATTCAAACCATCAATCATGCAACCATACAAGAAAATACACATTTTTTTAGGTGAAAACCCCAACTAGTCTAAAAAATCACGATAGCTCTCAATAGATAAATTAATACACTAGCAAATAAGACCTTTTATATTGGCACAAATAAACCATCAACCTCTTGTAAAGATTGTAATACAAATATCTCTTTTATTTTGATCTCCCTTTTATTTTGTTGTTGGCCTTCAAGTCTTCTCTCCTCAAGTCTTGAAACTTTTTCTTTCCTTGCTTTATCTTCATTTTCTTCTAGCCTCTACAAATGAGCTCTTCTTATTTATGACCTTAGCCTTAATCATCAATCTCCCATTGAACTTGGCTGACTCTGTCCTCAGGTTTTTTGTTTATAAAAACTCTCTTTTTGTTGTGTATCACTCAAATAATTACCATTAATATGAAGCTTTAAAGCAAATAATGATCTCTTGGAAAGCCATGAATAAAGGACTTTTCTTTTCTCTATCAAATTCTAGGTTTTTCTTATTTCAATTTCATGTTTACCTAGCCCTTATATAGTCCATTAAGTTGGTTTACGAGTTAGATTTAAATTAGGAATGAACTCTTTTTCGTAATGCTTAAACTAGGTAAGTTACCTAGACAATAATTGATTAGGACTAACATCGATCAATCGGTCACTGTTCTAATGAAGGTAAAACTTTTCTAACAATCAATCAATATACTCACGACAAAATTTTACACGGTTTGAATCAAGGGCCAATCGACCAATGTTCTTAGTGTATTTTGAAGCAATAGATTGATGCACAGTAAATTTTTACATTTTACCCTAATTTAGTCTTAAACTTCCAAAATTAGTTAAATGACTATTCCTAAGTTAAACTAAGTAAATTGTGTATGTGACTATGTGCAAATTCACCTTTTACCTTTGACACTCAGCTTAGACTTTAATCTTGATTGAAAAGTGTCACGACCTGGGATTTACAAAGCATATAGAGAGTTAAAACTATAATTAGAGCTTGCTTGGGTCGCAACCTGGAAACATATAACCATTAATGTAACATAATATACTTCATTTCCCAAGAAATATACTGTTTGTGTACAAACACACAAGTAAAGATATAAACAAGTCTTCTCAAGCCAAAAGAATGAAAGTGTGCTTAGGAACTACTAGTGCAATCGTAGACTCCTTAGTCACCGCTTGAAGCTCCCAAAAAGTGCCTTTACTGGTCTCTTCTACCCACGTATATTCCACACCGGGCCCTGCAAGGTCTGGGGGGTGGTGAGTATTTTAAAATACTCAGTAGGAGTACTTATTCTATCAGACATAAATATAGCATCTGCCAGTTTTTAAATCATATGATCAAGTAAATAGATAATACTTTTCAAAAGAATCAGTAAAGGTGTGCCTCTCACCTAAAAACTTCCCTAGTGCTTCTGCCTACATATCAAAAATGTTTCTAGGGTTTGTAAGCTCTCATGGCTTACTACTAGTGTCCCAAACACTTATTCTATTATAAAGAATTTGCTTTGGGTACAAAGCAGCGACCTCTTACTCCTCTACAAATTTTTCGTAAAATATTTCATGCTTGTAGAGGGAAGAGCCACCTGTGTTCATGGGGCGTCGGGATCTAGAGAGCAGAGAGTTTTCCCATGATACTCTCTACCCTAGTGCACATAGCCTTGATAGGTGCCCTTTGTTCGGGGCTAATCAGGGGTCTTTCCCTTTTGTTAGGGGCTCACCCGGCTAATGTACATACCATGTATCTGATTCCAAACTGGATTATAGTTGTGCACTCTCTATTATGGAACCCTATCTGTACGTCTGCCAATCTGAGCTCCAAACAATTAAATCTCTTATATTCCTGACTCAAACTGGAATTTTCTTCTCTTTTTTCTTTACTTTAAACAATCTTCCATGAAGATCAACCTTTCAATATCCTAGCCCCACCTCTATAAGTCATGGTCGTGTTACTGATAACGATTATAAAGGTAGGGTTAGTCCTTTGTTCCAACGAGACAGTTACCCTCCTCTATCTCATCTTAGCAACTCAGTTGTCATGATTGTATGCATTTCTAAAATCATTTTGATAGAGCAATAATTTCATAAAACCATCTTTCAATCTTACCATACTCAAGTATAATTAAAATAATGGCGAAATTAGATTTTCTATATATCACATATATCATAAAGCCTAATTCATAATTAAATTCAAGAGATAAAAACTTGATAAAACAAGTATATGAGGCAATCCAAAAAACATACACGGAAATTACTCAAGTATTTAACAAGAATTATTTATATAAACTTTCAAAGACAACCAAAGTAAGTATTTATGTCTTAAGAGAGGATAAAAACTCCTACTTGCTTCTCACGTGAAAAAAAAAATACGCCGGATACCCCAAAATTAGATATCACATTTTTGGGCCATAGAGATTCAAAATAGAAAAATAACCCTACCACGACGTCCAGAAGCATCGATTTAGGTAGAAACACCTCTTGAACAGAAGAAAACGGACTCAAAATTACTTCAGAAACTCCTCCGGAAGTTTAAACAGAAATGATAATATATAGGAAAATTGTGTGTGAGCATACGAGGGAAAAGAATTTCGCTTACATGGATGTGCGCCACATGTCGTGCATCCATTCAACGTGCATGGACGGTGCGCACCTGACGGACCGCAGAATCATGCGATATGGACGACTGTGCTCGCAAGGTTCGGTGCGGTGTACGGTCGACTCGGCTTCGACTCGGCTGACATCGTCATTTCAATATTTTATTATTATTTCTTTAAAACACAATTCTAACTTCAAAACATGATAAATTCTTATCCCGAAGTAGAAATTGCACATTCTTGGTAGCGATAGACTCGTATTGACAAGCCCTTCGAAATTAGACCTCACATGGGTAGGTTATTTTCTACTTTTTTTAAGTGGATCCCACCCATATGACACATTTCTCGAGGCCATAACTTTCACTCCCGACCTCTGTTTCACGTTCTTAGGTTCGTTATGCTCGTCTCACCGAGCTCTATTCAACACACCTAACTTTTTCCATAAAAAAATATTTTAAAAACTACGAATGTTACAATAAGAACATATGTTCTCCTATTTTTAAGTCAATCAATTCTAAATCCGACTTGACCATAGTTAAAGTTAGTTAGATTCTTAAGGCTAAAATATAAATGAAGTTTAGACATTATTTTGATAATAAAAATTAGCCAATTTACAATACATATGCCTCATATATTCTTTCATATGAGAATAATTATTTTTGACTTTATTATCCATTGATATCCGAGTGTTGTTTATAAATAATCAGCATATAATTTTTGACTTGATGTAAAACACTTTGGCATATCCTACTACTGTGAGTTTTGATGCATGCAATTTCAATTCGTTAATCGAGTGTCTGATAAGATATTGCTATGCTTAATGTGGGATACACATATTGTGTAGACTAGAAACTTGGATAATGTGTTCATTCCTTATCATGTTGTATGATTTCAACACATTTTGTTTTCAAACAAAATTTGACTTTCCTTGACTTTAAATCTTAATTGTGGTTTCAAAGTGATTGCAAATTTTCTCTTATATTTTTCTTCTTATTTCCTTCATTTCACCTTTGTCTTTTCATGACAAAAAGGGGAGAGACTTCTAAAATGGTATATGTTATTCTAAGGGGATAAATAACAGACTTGAAGGAAGAGGTAGCTAACAGAATGCTTGAAAAAGATGACTTGTGTTAAGTGATAATGATAATTTTTGATGGGTTGACTAGATTAATTTTTTACTTAACTTGGACATTTGAATTATGTATTTACTTATTTATTGGAATAATATTATGTAGGTATGTACGCGTTTTGTGATGTATAGGTTAATTGTAGGTTGAAGGCCACACCACATTAGGATTTGTGTATCATAAATTAATGGGGAGAGTCATTGAAAACTTGAATAATCTATCTAAATCTGATCATGCTAGTAACTATTGAGTTGTAATTTTTTTTCCAGATGATCAAGTTGTAGTATTTTGTTATGAAATAGCTAAAGGGGGAGATTGTAATAACATATGTTATCATATGTAATCTATTAACTTATTTTTGTAATCAAAACAATGTTATATATGTGTATAATTTTGAGTCATGTTAAGTCTAAAGATCATATTATGAAGATAAAGCTATAACCAGACTCAAATATGTGTCGTACATACATCACACTCACACACTTTGGGATAAAATGAACTCAATTGGGCAGTGTCCTTGAGTGATGAAGACTTTTTGAATAAAAATTAATAATTTTGTTCAAAGAGATCGATCGCTAGGTCAAAGGATTGTTTGGCCTTGAGTGCAGTGCACAAGGTTCTCTGAGATCAATATTAAATGATCACCTGTTGGATCAATCAATCATTCAATGAATGTTAGTTCAAAATTTTCAATTGAGAGGTAGACCGATCAATTGATAGCTTGGGAGAATAGTCGATTGCTTGAAAAGTCCAGCTTAGACATAACAAGGAAATGATTAATCGCCCTATGAAATGATTGATCATTTCAATGAGTAGTTGCCTAGAATAGAACATTCTAGTTAGATTTGGATACCTAGTTAGACTAAACTTCCTTTTTGGATGTGAGGTCTCTATAAAGGGGTTTAGAACATGAGAAGAGAGGAGAGGAAGGCTTAGAAAACTTAGAGAACAAGGGTGAAACTTCTCTAATAATTTTGAGGGAAATTAAGTATTCTTGCTCATGAATTTTGTGTACTATAATTAAAAGAGTGATTAGTGGTGAGATTAGAGCACAAAAACACTTGTCGATGAAGATTATAGCTGAGAAGATCAACTAAAAGGTGATTCATGCTAAAATGAGTAGACATGATGATCTGGATTTGTTGGAAGCACAATGAGGCATGAAGATCAAGCTGATGTTGGTAAACAATTAAGGAGTGGTTGATTAAGAGTTTTGAGTGGTGTGAAGAACCCATCAATGTGAAGAAAAGGAAGAATTTTTGTCTTTATAATCGTTAACTTTGTACAAGTTTATATAGTGCATAGTTGGTCTAGACATAGTGTTATGATTTTTTCAGTTGAGGATTTTCACGTAAAAAAATATTGTGTTTTTTCTTGGTGATTGCTTTGCATATTTTCATTAGAACACGTATGAATTTTGCACACTAGCTTAAGCAAAATCAAAGTTTGATTGTTGTTTAAAGGGAAGGATACATCTTATAGCTTAAATGAGTTAGAAGCAATTTGTACTTCTCGGTTTGTTTTACCAAGCTTCCTAATGCAAACCAATATTATTTCCTTACATTAGATACAAATTCTCAATGGGTCAAAGCAACTAGTTTAAGAGCCCATTCACACTAACTAAGTGAATATCTTAAAAATGCACATTATTTAAAGAATTTGTTGCTTACTCCCTAATATAAGTCTAATAACTCAATAACTTAATAACCAATCAAATAAACTATAAAGTGTAACAATGGAAAGTCACAACATTTGATGTTATCTTCAATTTTTACATGAAGCTATGCTATTATAAAGTCACATAGTCAAAAACACGTTTCATACTCCTAAATTAACTCATTTTTCTACTTTTTTCACTTAACATTTTTTTTATAATATAACTTACTAAAAAAATTGTATATTATATAATTGGAAGGAGGAATTTGACGCACCAAAGAAAATGCCAATCAAACAGTATAATTGAAGTTATGATAATAAGAAGTTAGGGATGTGCCTTGAACATGCTTAGGTGGGGGACAAAAAAGACCACTTAGGGCTCATTTGGATGCCACTTTCCCATCAAAGAAAGTGGGTTTTAGTGCTCTTAAATAGCTTTCTACATATCTTTCGTTTAGAAGGGCCATTTTAGTGCGAAATACCATTTAATGTCAATTCTCTTTAAATTGATTCAAAAAGTTATTTCCCATGGAACCGTCACCATCATGAGGGTTCTATGAGAAATGACCTTTCTACTTTCAAAGCTATGAAAAAATATATCAACACTCATCTCACCCATTCACTTGCACATATTCGGTTTTTTTGTGTTATTTTACATACCAAAAGTAAAATTATTTTAAAGTACATTTTCTTTTAAAATCATAAAAAAACCTAAACATGATATCATTTTGATTTTCTTTAAAGAAAGAAAAATGATTAAAAACCCATTTTTTTCTTACTTAATATGCATCAAAATGCCCCCTTAAGAAGAGAATAACTAAAATTGGGTCCACTAGTGATTTGTATATAGCATTCATTTTTATTGAAGAGTCATGCTTTGGGCAATGTTCTTTTCTTTAATGTTGTTACTTCTTTAGATCTGAAGAGCAAAATGAAGGCCGAGCGGAGTCTCCCAAATGATGCACACCAACCTTGAACATCCCTATTAGCTACATTATTTCAAAGTGTTCACAGAGGAAGAAATTAGGTAGTCTCTTATGGCGCTTAAATCTATGAACACTAAAAGCTTCGTCTAGGCGAGGGTGACTCAACCGTGGCCTTCATGTACTAGTTCCAGGCACTGGGCACAGAGTGTCAATGTGGCTTTCGGTGCACCAAAATTTATTCCAACAAAACCTTGTCCCTCCTTGTCAACTCACGCTTATATAGGAATTAGGGGTGGTAGAAGTGTGGGCCGCCCTTGGGTGGCTTGCAGGCCAACACTAACAGGCCTGGTTGGCCATAGGCATTGCTGATATGGTAGTTGGGGAAGCCCCCAACGGTTTGAGATCTGAGAAATACAAAATTATCACCCCTAAAAAGATAATTTTAACCCTAGTAACAATTAAATGACAGTCATTTTTAAGGATAAAAAAGGTAATTGTCACATTTGAAAATCTATAAATAGGAGAAATTTAATATTCTTTTCGTTGTTTTCTCTACTTTCTAAGACTCTATTTCTCATCTCCTCCATACTCTTAAGCTCTTAATCACTTTAATTTTTATTTTTAATTAAAATTTAAAATTAATCTCTCACACTCTCAAGCCTCAATATTCAAAAATAAAGTTCTTAATTCTCAAACTTCCTCCTCCTCTATCAAGTGGACAACTCAAGTCTCAAGGTCCAATGCTATTAATTTTGATTTAATAATTTAATTTTTACTTTAATTTGTCTTATTTTTCTATTCCTATGCACCCTCTTCTACATAAAATTAAGTCTTTGATGTTACTTAAAAAAATAAAAATATAGCTATAATACTAATGAATTAGCTAACTAGTTTCAAATTGGTTTTTCATCTTTTCTTATCAAAAAATAATTTAATAATTTAAATATTTTAACTTGGTGGCAAGATACATAGAAAGAATTGCTTTAGCTTATGATTTACTACCCCCATGTCTGCAGTAGCATTAAAATTTACTTTTAGTGCAGAAGATAGGGTATTAAACGATATACGAAGTCAACTAATGCCTGATGTGGGAGAGGCTTGCATTTGTTTGAAGGCTCAGTTGGATATAGAAGAGATGACACAAACTCTTAATTTTAAAGAAGAAATGAGAAATGTACAATACTTGTCAACTAATTAGTTAATAATATATTTTTTTATTTTTTTATTTGAGGTTGAGTGGGTGGCAAATTAGTTGGGTTGTACTCATTTTGACTTAATTTTAACCCATATTTTGTAAGTTTTAAATTTTGTAATAAAAATATTTTTAGATTTATTATTTTTTATGTGAAGGGGGGGAGGAGTGAGTTTGGTAGGCTAGGTCGGGCTCCCCCTCTCCCCCATTGGGCCATGCCTAGGCCTAAGCGTGGCCGGGCTGGCCCAATACTTTGCCACCCTTCATAGAATAAAAGTTTTTTTATGCTGCCTAGTCATCAAAAGCCTGACTTACGAAGTGTTTGAGGAGCTTTAATATTTAAGATCCTAGGTAAACATGCGCGGTCGCGTGGGCCATCTATCTCACGTGTAATCGGCTTCAAAGGCGCTGGGCTCAATCGGATAGGTTTCAAAAGCCAACTCGGTTTGAACTTTGACCGGATAAACCGATACGGTTTCCACTGAGCTGCCAAGGCTCAGACCCGCTTAATGTTACTATTCGGGTCCGGGTTGATTTATCGGTTAAACGGTCAACGAGCAGAACCTACGGATTCTATATGAACCGGATCCGGCTATATGTATGAAGTTAACTCCGGATCCAGAAAGTTATAGGACAGGACCAAACTGCGATAATGCAATTTAGATGGGCACATATGTACCTGTCGGACCACAGGATCCGGATTATCTCGGATCCCAAAATCGGATCCTTCTAGAATCCATATCCGACTTCTCGGATCCGGCAGTTTGGCGGCTCTCTGCCATTGATACGTATCGATACCGAGGTGGATTTGGAGAGGGATTTGATTTTTTTAAGACTGGTCGGAGGTCCGAAGCCAGGGAGGAAGCGGCTCTCATCTCTCCGCCGGCCCTTTCTTCTCCTACGCAAGAGCAAAACTTGGGAGTCCTTCTGCGTTTCCACTGTCAGGGAGGGAGAGGAAGCCATGGCGATGCAGTCCGGGATGGGGCTCTCCAAGATTCTAATTGTAGCTGGGGCAGGTAGTTTTCGTCATTTTTTCATTGTCGATGTGGTATTGAATTGAATTGGATTGTGGGTTTTTCTGTTCGAGAGCTGTGATGAATTGGGTTTTCTTTTTCTTTTTGTCCATAGGCTACACGGGCGCAGTTGTTATGAGAAACGGGAAATTGTCTGATCTGTTGGGCGAAATCCAGGTCGGTAGATTTATTGGGATTCTATGTTTTGAATCGTTATTATGCTGATTTTTTTCCTGTTGTGTCGGAAACCAATGTCCGAAAGGTTTGACTTGGTTGGTGATGGCATTGTATTGGTACTGTTTAAATTAGAGCTGCTGATTTAGTTTATGATTTTTAGGTAAAGGCTTGAAATTGAAGACGTTCCAACGTTGTTTTAGCTTAAATTTGTATTCAATTTACCTTTTTTATATGGGCACCGAGGGTTGAGATGGTGTGCCATTTTGTGTTGTATCTGTAGAAGAAACAAGGCTGTGCTCTTTATGTTTGGTTCTGTTTCATGGAGCAATTATAAATGAACTGCATGCCTATTTGTTAGTGCCGTGCCAATTTTCTTGCGTTGCTATGTTTGGGTTGTTAAAGGTGCTGGTTTCTTGGATATAATGGGCCGTTGCAAATTGAGGTAGACAATACGGGATGTAGGTAGGTTGAAAATCTCAGCACAGTCGGTTGATTTATTCTTTTTATTTGATGGAGTACTTTGCCTTTGCTACCTTTCATAGCCTTTGTGACTCAATGAACAGTAAGACTTAGAAATATAAACAATCCGGACATAATAAGCCCAGGATCAACTTGCTTAGATGTTTGGAAAGGGTGGCCGTATTATCCTTCAATGAAAATACGAGCTATGGTTAATTCAGTGGTCATGTATATAACTTTTGTACCTAATCATCTCTTTATGAAGAGAAAATGTTCAGTGAATGCTGTAGAGAAGAAGAAAAGCTATAATTATTTCTGCTGTTGATTGTAGGGTGAAACAACAGAATTTGGCCTACTTACAAAGCTATTAGCGTATTCATAAATAAGAAAGTGATCAATGCTTCTGCCCCCCCAATATAGAAGTGCTAACTCTAGGCAATCTTGCTTGATTAGATATATAAATCCTATTTGATTGATGGACCAGGTTTTAAAAATTCATGGCTTAACATCACAGTACTGTTGTAATGAATTTATGAAACAGTATGATCTCGTCCAAGTTTGGAAACCCTAAGCTAACAGATAAATTCAACCTCTAAGGTGCAGTGACATTATAATCCAGCAAGTCCTCTTGCATAGGTGGTGGAGATTGAGAAGAAAAATGGCCTTTAGTTTTATGTTAAGGTGTGAGCTATTTTGTTTCTCTCCTCCTGTATCTGACTGTCTCTACATATAACATCCCTGTAAGTGATACAAACAATTTAAGTACATATAATAGCAGAAGGTAAAGCTACAGTGTACTAATGTTCTCAACTTGAAAAGATCAGTGCACAACCTACTTCTTGATATTCAGAAAACTAACTAATTGTTCTCACTCCCTGGATGTTTCAAATTAATAAGAAATCTGAATATGATAATATAATCAAAGATTTGAATCTCATTTGTCAGTGAAGATAGCATGCTGAATTTATGATTTTATCTGATGAAGCTTTACCATTTTTTATGCTTAATTCTTTATTATATTATCTGAACATCTTTATGTACTATTATAAAATAATATAAAATAAGAAAACACGTAGCTTGAGGTCAACCTCATGCAAGGTTTTGAAAGGTTGATTCTTATAGGCCCATTTTTGTGGGATGCCCATTTAAGAGGGGTTTGGGACCAAGGGAGATAAGCAACAAATCGTGGGGGTAGACTATGCAATATATGGGTTTATTATGATAAGTGGAGTCCACTCATCAAGAATGGTGAAAATTTTAACCCCAAACTGATGGTTGAGATATGGTGAGGTTAAATGATTGGGTCTTACATATTGGAATGACCCTAAATTTGGTTGACCCTAGGAAGCGTGGATACGGATATTGGACATGGGTACGATACATTATAGGTATGACAATAAGACAATTATAAAAAATCAGGATACTATATGGGAGGATATATGTATCAAAATATCATTTTTTATATAATTTTAAGTATATTTTAAGCTAGTTCTTGTATTAAAAACTTAATTATAATGATAAAAATGTAGTTATATGTCTAAAATGCTATTACAAATACCTCATTTTTGTAAGGAAAGTTATCCCACAAAAAGTAATATATTGATTTGGAACAGTTTTACTTAGATCTTTTGAGTGGAAAGAATATACTTCTAAGTCATATTGCATTTGTTTAATGTTTACCTTAGAAAGGATTTGATGAAGTAATTTATCGCTGATGTGTGATTTCAAAGATTGGACATGCATGCAGTCATATCTGACACGGATATGGGTACAATATGTATATGATACGGATACGGTCTCTATTTGAAGTATCTGTGCTTCCTATTTTGACCCTCATCATTAAAAGGGATCTTTATATCCCGATTGGTCCCACTCCTTTTTGTGGCCTCCATAGGCCCAAATTAAAAGAAATGCAATCTCAACCATTGATTCGAAGGCGATGTTGAATAGTGTGATGAAGGGTACCCACACATCCAAATGGCCCCAAAGTTTGTCGGCTGCTATTATGGTGCACTTTCAATTCCCCTTGGTCCCGCCTTTTACAAATATTGGCAAGACCCACATCTTGGAAATCAACTTTACGGAAGCTTGCGGGAGGTTGACCTTACCTTATATTTCTTCCATAAAATAATTGATGGTGAGAGGACTAGATCATTGTTTTGATCCTTTACACACTCCATTAGTGGGCTACTAGGGCTGTGTATTCCCTTACTTAGGGCTGATTTATTTTAGTCTCTCTATTTTTAGTAAGATTTATGTTCTTAATTTTTTGGTTTATTATAGTTTGTTTAAATGATTAGAGGCAGGATTCCCTAATTGTAGTTGTAAAAGGCCTTGCCTAAACTATATATGATCGTCAGTCTAAAGCAAATAGCAGTTTCTTCACTGTTTCTATTTATGAGTACTGATGCTGCTTATGTGTATGCCTGTCACTTGTTTTCGTGCTGTTTTCCTGTTCTTTAGACTTAATGTTTGTATTTCTATGAGGGTTTGGTCAATGATGTGTCAAAATGAAAATCATATATTCTCCATTCTTGTTCCCTTCGATTTATGTTATTTATATTCAAAAGTTGCTTCTTTTCTCTGTTACTATGGGCGTGCTAGTTTAATAATGTGGAAGAAGCGAGGAAGTGGTTACACTTTGTGCTTTCTTGATGTAGGCTTTGCTGAAGGGATTGGATAAATCTGGAGATGAATTAGGATCAGACTCAGATGCTATTGCTTCTCAGGTAATGAAAGTCATCTACATTAGTTTGATCTGGCTCTACTGTTACCAATTTCTGGTTCCAAAGATTATAAATTCTTTGGTCTTATAATATATCTTTTCTTTTTACTTGTTTTCTTTGAATTTTTCCTTTCATATGTTCCACTTTTTGTTTGTGTTGTCCCATGATGCCTTTGGGAGGAGATATTTCAACACCTTATTGGGCGGGCTGAAGCCGATGGTAAATGGCACATACAGGAGCAGAAAAAAATTGACAATGTAATGCAAAATTGTAACATGATAAGTGGGTAAAATTTAAGAAGTTGCAACTAACAAGGTTCATTTTTTTTCTAAGTACTAGAGGTCTTTTGGCCAGTTCTTATAAATGTCAAAGCTGCTTTCTTGTCTAGATTTTTGGGAAATTGGGTTGAAATGGGGAATAATCAGGGTGAAAGGGAAGGATTTTAGACAAAGAGGAGAAGGATAATCAGGGCCCGAGTGGAGTCTACTGTTTTTTACTGAACTGAAAGTTTGATTAATCTCTAGAGGTTTGCAAAGAGAGGACCCAACCTCTACATATATGGAAATTGAGCTGACTGTGTTGGCCCACTAAGTGATTGTTTGGTTGCATTTTAGGAGGGAAATGAAAGGGACATTTACATGATTTTCCTTTCTTGAAAGAAAATCGAAATGGGCTTTAATTTGGGTCTCCCGTTTGTATGGTTTTAAGAGAAAATGGGATTTTACTTTCATTTTGCTTTTGGTATGTAAAATGTCAAAAAACCAATGTAACAATTGGAGGAGAGTGACTTTGAGAAGGATGATAGGATATCTTGACAATGTTTCCTGAGAAAGGCCCCTTATAGTTAATTCAAGCTGAACTGACCCGAAAGGGTCTTTCTTGGACGTTTTATATGGAAAGGCCCTTTCTGCATGAAATGACCGATCAAAACCTGATTGAGGAAGAAAGGGCCTTTCTACCCTTTGAAGCTTTAACTACCCCTATATTCACTTAATTACATTTAATAAGGGTATACTCCTGGCCGTCTAATGAAAAGGTGGCTAAAGCAACTAAGAAAGACCTAATGGGCCAGGCAATCTAAAAATAAAGAAGCCACTGAGTCTTTTAATTGGGCCAAGCAAGAAATGATAGAACTTGTCTTTTAATTGCACGAGAGACTAGTTCTCTTGTTTCTTACTTGGATTATCCAGATATTTTATCTGTCAGTAATCAATTTAGATGCCTGAGCAAAGCTCTGTTCCTTAACTTAGCTATCTTATATACATCCCTTTCCTTCTCATTCAATCATGATCTATTATACAAGTCATAAAATGCCATAAATATAGCTTCGTTTGCTACTTTTTTAACTTCTCTTCTAACCTTATTATACTTTTCTCAACTCTCCCTACTTTTACATTTGTGCCACTCTTTGAAGGAACATCGCTTTTCCTTGAGGACTCTTTGGATATCCTCACATCACCACCTTGTTTCCTTCTTGAAGTCTCTTCTCCTCTTCACTTCCCCAAGCATTTCTTTTTTGAACTTTTTAATGCAATTAGCCATGTTACTCCACATTGTTGCTGGTTCCTCATCCAACTTCTAGTGTCCTTCCACCATCAATCTCTCCACAAAGGCATTGAGTATTTCACCCTTCAAGGTCCACCACTTGATCTTAGGCTCAACTTTATCATTGCTTTGCTTCCTCCATCCCTTCATGCAAATATCTAAAACAACTAATATATTGTGGTGCTAAAGGTTAACCAAGAATAGCTTTTCAATCCTTGCTAGTCTTTCTCTCTTTGCTTCTATAAAATAAAAAGTCTATTTGGCTCTTGTTAGGTCCACTCTTAAAGGTTACTAAATGCTCCTCCCTCTTCTTGAAGTATTTGCCATGCTTAGGCTATTTGCTATTGAAAACTCAGGATAACTTCTCCCAGCTTATTCCTCTCCCCCAAAACCATACCCTTTATGCATACTCTTATATCCTATGTTCTTCTTGCCTACATGCCAATTTAAATCTCCCTCTATAATAACATTTCCCCCATTTGGTATCCCTTGTACTACTACGTTCAGTTCCTCCCAAAATTGCATCTTAAGGTTTTCTCCTAATTTTACTTGCGGTGCATAAGCACTAATAATATTAACTACAAATTTTCCATAACACTAGTTTCACCAATTTAAATCTATCGCTAAATCTTTTGACACCTAAGAGGTTCTCCCTCAAGTTCTTGTCTACTACTATACCTACCCCATTCTTATTTGACCCTTTACCTACATAAAACAATATAAAGCCCTCATCCACCTTAGATTTCTCTCCTACAAACTTTTTCTCCGGCAAGCAAGCCATGTTAACCATCTTTGCCTAAATATCTCCACTAACTTCATTCCCTTATGTTTCAAGGTCCCAATGTTCCAAGTTGCTACTTTAATCCTACTCTCCTAAACTAGCTTCTTTACTTGTGCACCATCTAGTCCAATGCGAGCCTTTTTCACTTCTTGTTGCAACGCGTCTCTTCTATGATGTCCTAACCAACCTTTGCTCACTTGTCGTTGCACCTGGGTTTTGTCACCAAATGCCCCAACTCTAGCTAGAATAAGTGGCGTAAGATCAACAGAGATTGACAAAGTTTTTATAGTCGTCTCTCAACCTGACACAACCCTTCTCCTTTGTCAGGGTTTGGGACTGGCATTGCAAGACAAAAAGGCGGATTTAGGTATATGGGGTGAATAGGAGAGTTTTTTTTTTGCTCCATAATAGGAGTTCTCTTTTTATATTATGATGGAGCACTATCTTTTACCAATTGGTGGAATGTGAGGATGCTTGTTGAATGTTCTTAAAAATTGAAAGGAAAACGAAGGCATTAACTAAGTTGAAATGCAATCAAGGAAGTGCCCTTAAATATGGCAAAATTGTTGACCGCAATTTTTGTGGCTGAACAAAAGTACTGGAGAAAAAGTTTAGTATGAGAACTGATTTTATGTTTACTAAAATTAGAGAAACTAGAATATAATTGGTAAATTGATAGTATGCCTGTTGTAAACCAAACAGTAACAATAGTGGCAAGATGTTAAGATCTTTAACTATGTTTGACACTATCATCATTTGTACATGAATAACGATTGGGGATTGGAAGTCCATGATTTGCAATAGCTGAGATATGTATATCTCACATATATCTCAGATACACGTGTCTTTCACTTGACCGCTACAAGATATGGGGGAAGATTGTATTTTCCTCAATATCTCAGATATACATGAAAAATCTGAGATATATCTCAGATATTGACAATAAATCTGAGGTAGTTGGAGATAGTTAGGCCCACTCCCACTTTCCAACTCCCTTTCAAACACCTGGCGGCAATGTTTGGACATTCCAACACCCTTTCCAAAATCTTTTCCGGCACTGGTGACCAGTGCACTATCATGTTTTCTATTATCCATTATCGTTTTGACTTTTAAGCTTTATTTAGATATATGTCATCAGGTTCTCCACTTAATCATTGTGATATTACCTTCAAACTTGTTCTTCTTTATCATTGTGATCATGTTTCCACATGGTAAATGTAAAGTATGTTAGTATAGTGCATTCACCATGGGGTTATGATTGTTTGAGATTAGTATTTGGGCTTTTAGATGTTACCAATTGAGAAATAATTTGCTGGGTAACTTATAATATTTCAATAAGTTAGAACCCAACATTTAAATGTTTGTGTGACTCAGAATGTCTGACAATGTTGACATATTTAGCCATTAATCATCCTTGCAAAAATTTAACATTGGAGATGCAATTCTAAACATTCACAGATATATGATGTAGTCATTATGAAATTAAAGGGGTGTACTTAAATTTTTTCCTCTGGTTACAATGATTTTGTAGGTTCGTCGATTGGCGTTGGAGGTCAGACATCTAGCCACGGCAAGACCTATAACTGTTCTTAATGGAAATTCTAGTGAAATAGGTAAATTATTACATTTTTCACTAGCCATTTACCCTTTGTAAGTCTATTGCAGGAATTGCCTTCTTTCTTTATGATGCAGCATGGAAATTAGCTGTTTCTACCATTATTAAGTTAAAATACTAGAGAGAATGTTGCAAAAACAAATTATGTTAACAGTCTTTTGCTTAATATGCTTATCCTTTCTGTCCCTCCATCTAATATTCTATGTGTATGCCAGGAAGCATAACATCTCTCATACTGCCTGCTGCAGTATTGGGAACTCTGGGTTATGGGTATATGTGGTGGAAGGTATGTCTTGTCAGAAAGTTGACTTACTAACTCTAATAATTTCCTGTATAGATATGGTTGAGTAACATCTTTCTATCATTATGGTTTACAGGGTTTATCTTTCTCTGATCTTATGTACGTAACTAAACAAAACATGAAAACAGCTGTTGCTAGCATGACAAAGCATTTGGAGGATGTCAAAAGTGCACTTGCTGTAAGTTTGTTCCCAACTACTATCTTTTAAGTAATGTTTTATGGTTAAATATGTGAAAATGTTCAATTCTAGAGTTAGAAATCTGTTTCTTTTGATCATATGCCATTAAATCCTATTCTGCCTCCATTGTTAATTTTTTTTTCTTTCTTTCAAGTGTTTATCCTGGTTAGCATTGACTTCGTATGTATTTGAGGGTCGGCTTAACATTTATCAACTCATTCTGTGACTTGTTTTTATCTTTCTTTTTGTTTCCTGATTTTAAAAAGGGTTTTTGGGTCATAGTACAATTTATAATTGTGATAAATTCAATAGCCAAAATGAGGATGCTAAGGTGGATGTGTGGGATAATTAGGAGAGATAGGATTAGAAATGATTATATTAGTGAGAACTTAAGGCTTTAAGGAAAAGCTGAGGCAGTGTAGATTGTTTTGATATGGCTATATACAAAGAAGACCAATCTGGTTAGAAGGTTGGAAGATAACCAAGGGATGTGAGTAAATGATGCCAAAAGAGGATGAGGGAGACCTAAGAGAACTTGAATGGAGTTAATAAGAAGGGATAAGACCATGCTATCTCTTACAAAAGAGTTGGCACAAAACACAAGTAGAATTGGGGCGTAGGATCCATGTTGCCTACCGGAAATGGTTGAAAAAAACATTACTTGATTCTGATACAATTTATATGACAATAATATAAAACCTTTTTATCATGTCTCCTTGACCAGGCCACGAAAAAGCATTTATCTCAGCGAATTGAAAATTTGGATGGGAAACTGGACGAGCAGAAGGAGATTTCAAATTTGATTAAGAATGAGGTACACTTCTATTGTCTTTTGCTTGGTATGGGAAGTTTGTGGACGAAGTCATTCATCCTGATATTAGGTTTTTCTGGAATATTACTATGCTGCATTTTTTCAGGATTTTATTTTTTTCAGCAGTTTTATGAGCTTTCTAATTTTGACTATGAGGTTGGTAGTTTTTACCAAGCCCTTCTGCATATTACTATTTAACAGACTAAAAACTTGCAAACCAGGTGAAAGATGTGCGTGGCGATCTTTCTAATATTGGATATGACTTAAACTTGCTCCAGAAGTTGGTTGATGGGCTGGTATGTTACAAATCGTAGACTAGGCAAAAATGTATTTTAGTTCCTACAAGCATTTTTATGATCTTATAATTCTTGTTGTTTTTTGTTCCCCCAATTTTCAGGATGAGAAAATAAACACATTAGAAGACAAACAGGTGAGTATATAGAACTCTTAGCATTATGAATGTGACCATCTGCCAATGAGCCAACTTTAAAAGCTCTTCTGTTGACCAATTAGGCTGGACAGTTTAATGTTATATTAGCCAATTTTTTGCAGCTAGTATTCACACCACAGTGGCCAATTTGATCACCCATATTAATTTTTTAAACTTTGGAATGGTACGATAACATGGATGTTGGTAATCCTTTTTGTAAAATAATAAAGGCAAAGCAATGGGAGATTAAGATCTTAGTCTTCTGGCTTTGCACCGCACCCTCTTTTGTTTGTTGCTTTCCCAACCCATTGAAGAGTGCAGATAAGTCAGAAGCCACTTAGAGGAGTCATTACAAAAGTTGTTTTCACGGAAGTGAGGAAAAAATAAAAAAAGTAAAGAAAAGAAAGAAACAAGGCTTGTGTATTTTCTCCATTTCTAAAATGAGAATACAATAAGGTGTTGCAGTAAAATATTCAGTTCTATGATATCTAACATGTTATGACTGCAGGATTTTGCAAATAATGGTGTCTGGCATCTTTGCAAATTCATTGGTGGAGGCAATGAACAAATGGCTGAATATCTCAAGGTTTCCTTCTATTCATTTTTTCTAGTTTGCTTTTCTTGTTATTGTAGTTCAACATGCTACAAATACAATGGGATACAAACTCAGGAATGCTTTTGTATCGGTTTCGCTGTCAAAATTGGATGAGATGGGAATGTGGTCAAATTTGAGTTCTTTTTGATCGAGAAATTGGTTGATATTATTTTTATTAATTTACCATTATTTTGTTTTGTGATATATTGTTCCACAGTGTGGTCCATTGAAAAATGGATCATAACTGAGGTTTTTAAAGTGTGTTTATGGTTGAGCTAATATGAAGTTGCGTTAAAGGGCTAGACCCCTATTATGGTTCTGTTTTGATGGAGGATAAATTGGGAAGGTAAACTAAAATGGAAGGTAAGTAGGACAGCATAATCCCAGAAGGGGATTGGGCGCTTTTGACTTGTTGGGAGGGTTTGTTGGTGAGGTTACCGTTGGATGGGTCCTCTGACATTAAGTCACAGGTTGTGGTTGAACTGATGTAAACGCACATGATGTTTTTCATTAAAGTGGGGGATGCCTGTTGACCATGAGCTCATTTGTTTAATAACCTGTAAGGGATCAATTTAGTATCTGCTTTAGTATCACGCTCTTTCAAGGTCTATACAGGAAAATGGATGTTTCAAACTCTGGCCAGGTTTATTCTTATTTTCTTGTGTTTTATGCATCTTGTGCAGTATCAGACAAACCTATCCAGCCCATTTCTTATTATCTTCCCTTATAGCTCCCATATATTCTCTTGATCCTCTTATGTTGAAACAATTTGCAGAAAACTGTATTTTGGTCCACTTGAAAGTGACAATGAGATGTGTTAATAAGCTTTATGAATGCTACTGGGGAGGTATTTGTGGGATATATTATCATAAACAGCTTAGGCACACCTGGCAAGGGTATAGTAAGCCAGAAAAGGCACTTAGAATTCTCAATATTATGTTATCTAATTGTTGAGTGAAAGGTGTCAATTTTAAGCACTAATCTGTAATTAGATTTCTTTTGCTCTAATGTTTTCTCAAAGCTCGTAATTGAATCAAGTTGATCATCTACTCTTGATTTTCTCAAGAAATAGTCTTGCGTAGGTCTAAAAGTTTTTGTAATTATGCGACAATAGTAAAACTCCTACAAAAGATGGGTTATATGGATTATAGATTTTTGAAAACCGCATTTTTTATTTTCGCTTAGGTCTATCTGAAGCTTTATTCACTGTGGCTTAAATTGTAGAACATTGTCTATGTGGCAAAGTGCCTTGAAAACCAGAATGGGTATCGACTCCATTTGGTTGTTGAACTTCTTCAATCTGACATTGTTGGTTTTCCACTTTTTTGAAATAGGATGAAAGAGCAATTTCCTGTAGCAGAGTCAGCCAATCATTTAATTGTAACTTTTTTATACCATATTCCTGCAGAGTCTGCCAACTCCACGGCGCAGCTACATTGATTTTGAGCAGACTACAAATTTGAAGGTAAGTTTCTATCCACCCGATGAATTAACTTTTAACGTTTTTGAAGATCTGTAATATTCATTATCTAACACTTTTTATTGTCAGGACTTCACCAAGCTTATTCAGTCCGGCCCAAGTGATTTGACTCGAGGTGATAGTGTGACGGATAGAACACCAAGACCAGTGACCAGGTTTGCATAAAGTCCTAGATTAGTATCTTGCTAAATTTAATGCCCAAATTAAGTAATTATATTTTACCTATCTTTCCTGCGTCTCTTGAGAGTTCCTGATATTTTGCAGGATGTCCATCAAGTGCTGATTGCATTAAATGAATGCTATAGAACAATTTTATGATAGGCTTAATGAGCTAAACAGAACTCTGCCAATAAATGAAGAATGCTTCTTTCTTCTGTATGGTTTGCTTGCTTGCGTTTTTTGATCAACTGGTGTGGTTGATTTATGTATACAAAGAATTTTTTTGATAACCTCACCTGTTATGTTTCCTTGATTATTGTCATGTACAAAGGAGAAATACTCAGTTCGAAAATTTCCGACTCCCACTCCTTTTTATTTGTTTGGCCACTCTCAATGTCTGTTGCGCTACTCTATAAGTTTTTTATTAATTGTTTTATTTTATTTTTTTCATTTTAGCAAGGCCTTGCGTACATCTGCTTCTTCATCTAGGTTTATATTTTTCCTAAGATAAGCTAATTTTTTATTTATCTTATATTTGATCTTTTCTTACTTTTTATTTCCAACTAATTTTAAGACAACATTATTTACAACTTGTTGTGCATCGTATCAGTGAAGAAAATGAGCAAATGAAATTGTCTTATTTAAAGGATGATCTTGTAGCTAGTGTTCAGTGGCTTACAGTTCTCTGATTTCACGTTTAAGATTGAATTAAACAGAGTACACAGGCTACTTGTCTTTAGAAAATCTTTCTATCCAGAACAGCCACTAAGATGTTCATTAACAATGAGCCAATAAAGAGTTTTTTGTAGCCTGAAATCCACGGTTAGGATTTTTTTGGGAATGATTGGGAAAGTAATTGCATATGCTGTTAATCCTGTTTTGCCCCTTGGCGGGCTATTGAGTGCTAATGAGTAGCCTCTGTTTAATTTTTTGAAGTTTATATATAGGTATATCCTTTGAGCCTTGAGGAAACAAGGAAAGAGCCCCCCAGTCCCAAAATTTGTAACTGTGGAAGTTCAATTAGTTGATGACGTGTCAAGTGAGAGGTTTTCCGTAGCAATTAGATCTGACCTTGAACATTTTCTATTCGACGTTTGAAAACACTCTTAAGCATGACGCATGCTCCAAGTAGTGTTTAAACTTTAAACCTGCCTTCCGGAATTGTACTAGAGGAAGAAATTTTAGTGCTTTGCATGATCTTACAATGAGCTCCCTATTGCGGATGGGTTAGCGGATTGTCCTTGCTATTTGAGCCCAAAATTATAAGGTGCCCACTAAAAGAATGAGCTTAAAATTTTATGCTGCCCACTAGAAGAATGGCCCCAAAATGAGTCCTTTATTATTGGTTATAATAGGGGGTACATTTTGGGATCATACTTTAAGTGGGTTGAGCTCTCTAATTTCAGGGGACCATAGTGAAGGGTATTTGTCTTAGACGTATTTTATATTTAGTTTAATGTATAAGAGTTCTTTATTTATGAGATTGATGGCGTATATTAAGTGCTAATGTGAATTAGTGTGTATGCCATCGTTTTTAAATATTAATGGCTCTTAAACAGTCTTTACGTTTACGTTAGGTGCATTGCCAATAAGAAGCATTAAAAAATATCTCCATTTATCTTAGCTAGTGCTCTAAAATGTAGCCTAGTTACTGAATCAGTTTGCTAGGCCTGGTCAGTGGGGTGGTCTTGTTGATTGGGTTGCTGACGCTCACAATCAAAGCCAAATACGGAGTATTTCTTTTTTATCTCCCCCACTTCCCCAATATTGCTCACTTATTTCCCTTCCTATTTGCAAGCTATCTTCCTCCCTTCTCCCTGGATGGGATCCTCAACCCTTGCCCTCATGCAAGAGCTGTCGAAATAGATACGGGCTCTCCAATCCTGGGGGTCCACTTTTCACTTGTGTCATCCTCAACTTTCAAAGCTCCATGCGCATCTGCCTTAGTTTTTCCATGCTTCACACCCTTCTTCCTGACTGAGATAGTGTAAGGGGGCTTCCTGTACCTGCTTTTATGCTTTAACCTCATACACCTTTGACTCTTTGAGTGGATGTATTGACTAATGTCAAGGCCTTATTAATGTCTTTGTCAATTGACGTGTTAGCGTCCTCATCCTCATCTAAAATGGCTTCATCCAAAGCCTACAAATAAACACTATCGAAATTAGGGTACACAAGGCAAAATATCCAACCTATTCTGGCAGTGTAGTGGGATATGAAAGTTACCTCATAAGTATTCTTCAATAACATTGATGAAAGTTACCTCATAAATATTCTTCAATAACATATCTGCCTCTCTGGCACTTCCCACATCCACATTACCTCTCTTTGCTCCTTCGACATCCAGCAATCTCCTGCTCCCATCATCATCCCCCCCACTCCAACATATTCATCTGGAACATCATCCTCTATTTGCTTTATGACTACTGCATCTCTGTTTCCATCTCCAACATCTACCTCCTCACTGCTACCATCATCCACAACTTGCTTCATGAATCCAACTTCTGCTTCCGTCCTCACCATCCACCTCGCCCCTGCCCCCATCATCCTCCACTTGTTTCTTGCCACATACATCTCTGCTTCCGTCCTCACCATCCACCTTTCCCCTGCCCCATCATCCTTCACTTGTTTCTTGCCACATACATCTCTGCCTCCGTCCTAAACATCCACCCCTCCACTGTCCCCATCACCCCCCTGGGGTTTCCTCTTGAACAACATAATCCACTTGCTTGTTGCCATCTCCAATATCCTTCTTTCCATTTCCTACCGATTCAGAATATCTCACACCTTCTTCTTCAGTCTGAACAGTACAACATTGTCCGACTCCTCTCCACCAACCGCATGTCTTGGACATTGAAAAAAATTACACAAAGATTGGTCAATCCATCATGCTAACATGTGTATATTTCAAACAAAATATTAAATAAACTCTTATATTACGGCAGTCTGATAGTCTACAATTTTGGTAATCTGGCAGTCTGCTAAGTGCAATGAAATTCAAGTAATGGTAAAGGTTTAGTTCATTCTTACCTTCTCTCCCGAAGGAATTCTCTGTGGTTGCATCCACTTTCTTGCCAAGCCTCTCCAACTCGACTGACATCTTACTAACCTTTATTTCGAGATTCCTCATAGTTGATAATATTTGTTGTAGCATGTCTTGGGGAGGGCTTCCATCCAACTTCATGTCCTTGTTAGAATCCTCGTTACGCTTTAATTCTTCATGCTTTTTGTGTCTTGTAGATGGTTCCTCCATGCCTATGTCGACACGATCTCTTTCAATAGATTGTCTGCCATGAGAAGTCTTAACTTCCTTGCTTTCCCCAATCCTAGCATCTTTCCCAGCCTCTTCCCCTTATCTCCGCTATTACAAACAACATGGGGATCAATTGTCTCAATTGTTGCCCTATTTATAGTTAGAAAGCACTTTAAACTATCTACTTACTCGAATTATTTTCATCCCCTTTTCTTCGCCAATCTCCTTCAACATATTTTAAAGTAACCTACACAACAATGTGTGTTAAAGTAAGGAGCATGAGCAAACATTAGCGGGTGCTATGTCACCGGTGACATGGTATACTTTTCTTGCTAAAAACCATCTGCACCATCTTTTGAAATGAGGGCAGCTTGTAGTGTTACCAGTTCAGAATCTTAGGAGTCAAAGTCCTCGTATGGCATGCATACAAGTCTCCCAGTTTTAGTAGTCTCTCCGTTGTAAGATAAACAAGTTTCTTAATAGCTTGAGCCGTTAGGAAAGGAAAATCTTATTTATTTGTTTATATTCTAAACCCCCCGTCACATGTAAGTGTCCATTAAGTACAACACGTGGAACACAATTAGGGTATAAATATCTCCAATTAGACTTAAAAAATTTATTTATTTCTTTTATATTATAATAACATCCATATCCCATACATGGCATGTCCAAAACTCCTAAAGCTACTACTTACCATCACAACATGAGAGAAGCTAAACACATTGTAGATGGCAGAATTGACCTTCCTTGCTGCCTTTCTACCCCAATGGGTAATCGTTGAAGTCCTCCAAGATATCTCCTACACTAAAGGCTACTATCTAGCTTCCACCCTCTCCCTATCAACTAGTTCTCAAGTACAAGAACAAGTGTCATCTTCAAGGCATCCACATCAATTTTGCAAATTTTAACTTTATGAAGCATTTCTTATTGATAAGCAATTTGCCAAGCTGAACTCCCTCGGTGACAACCTTATGTTGTAGATGTTATTTACCTTGAAGAGGTAGTCTCTTGGGGCCTCTTCAACACATGGTGGAATGTTTGTGCAGGGAACATCATCCAGCCAATGTCCATTTGCAAAGAGTTTTTCAAGTCAAGTCATCCTAGACAATTTCTCTCCGATCCTATGATTGAAAAAAATGTGTCGTCAGCTTTACTAGAAAGTTGTAGCTTTGACTTAGCCACAAGATCTCCTTCACTCAATTTTGACATTTTTTGAAGGGTTGGACACTTTACTAGTCTTCTTCTACTTGCAACTAATAAAGGATGAATGTTAGTTAACCACTACAAAACATCATTTAACTCATTTGGTAATGAAATAGTTTGGCATTTTGATTATATCCCTTACAGTGATGTCATGCTCCCAATTTTAAAACAACATTTTTTTTTGTGAAAATCTTGTACTGAACTATATCTCATGTTTCCTATGCAAAGAAGAAATCATGACTTTATGAAACTTGAGTGACTTATGAAACTTGAGGGACATGAGTACAGGCTTGACCAACACATTTCACATGGAGATATTATAATAAATACCACTAATAGTTAAATTGAAATAAAGATATTCACAGGAGCTTAAGTTGGGCATTTGTGTGCCATTACAACATTTAATCTACCCAGTCATAAACAAAGTACCACTTTCATGGCTTTAAACAACAAGAAGAAACTTATGTAGCTAATAGCTAAACTTCCTACGCCTTTCAACTCCATGAAGTTGCAAGTGCTTCTTACTTGCAACACCAATAATTGCACCACAAAGGATGTTGAGTATATGAAATACAGTTGTTAGTTTAAAAAATGACTTCAAAACTAAAACTAAAATATAATGACCTTAATTTAAAATATAAATTGAGAACTATGAGATGCATCCTATACTTAATTTTGCAAAATTCAAAGCTACCTTGTCTACTATTTGTGCCAAAATCCTATGTGTCTAACGTATGGTCAAAATCACAAAGAAGCCATGACATAAATTTTTTTACTGTGAAACCCTAAAGGGAAAACCATAGGACACTTTGTCTAGACCAAATATTGTACTATGTAAACAAAATATTGAGTTATTAACTACAACAAAATAGTCCTTTTTTTTTCCTTAGTTGATCTTTATGCCACTCTAAAATCTTCTATCATCAGCTGTTAGTTTACTTGAATTCAATTTGATCTTCACTCCAAGAATGCTTTGAACAATCACAATCTTCACAACAAAGTCCATTAACTGAATGATCCTCATTGATCTTCTCAGCAAATTTCCTATGCTCAAAGTTTTAATTTCATGATCAATCAACTTCTTGGCATGTAAAAATTCCATCCTCTCTCCTTCTAGAGTAGCAAGCTTTGTTTTTAATGACTCTAATTAAGACATGATTATTTCTATCCACAACAACATTAGAAATCACCAAAGACAAACCAAGTATTGAAATCTATAGCAAAGATAGGTAAGCTCAAACCACACAAGATAAGATTTTTAACTCCTCAGGTACTACTTGTTGGTTTAAAAAATAGTGACAAATCTAGGGCTAAAATATAGTGCCCAAGTTCAAAATATAAATTGGGTACTACAAGATGTATCTGCTACTTTATATTGCAAATTTTTGTCTACTATAAGCAATAACATCCTCCGTGTTTAATGTATGAAATGCTGCAAGAGGTTTTAATGTGGAAACCACCATAAGAAAAACTACAAGACACTCTAAAATCAAAATATAGAGTAACTTATTTTAACAAAAGAGTCATTCCTTTCTTCCTTCCTCGACTAGTCTTCACACCACTTTAAACTCTTGTATCACCACCCTAGTGGTTTACTTGCATTCAATATGATCTTCACTCTTAAGTAAGCTTTGAACAATCACAAGCTTCATAGCAAGTCCATTAGCTTAAATGATCATCCTTTATATTCTTAGCAACACTTCTATGAGACATAAGAGTATGGTTCCAATCGCAAACCCCTTTTCCACTTCACCACTTTGTCCTTCAAGTATAGATGTGTGAAGTTTCCTCACAAACAATTCATGAAGCTAAAGGCATTGACATGAAAGTTTGTAGAATTGCAATAGGTGAATATTGTTCTTTCCCAAAGCACAATAGCCATGGAAACTCTCTCCTCTCCCAAATCAATAGAGAAGACTTATAGCTCTCTCTACTATTTTCTATCATCCTCTTTGTCATGTCCAAACACCCCTTATATAGACCTTGAAGTCGGTTTAGGTATTACATGTATAACAGGAAAATAGTTCCACTCAGAAAGTTCTATTCAGGCAATTCTACGACCGACTGATCGATCATTTGATAGCGCAATCGATTGTTCACTATTTTTTTGACAACTAGCCTAAAACCATTCTATCATTCGAATACTGAGATCACTTGTTCACTATTCTAAAGCTCTGAGATTTTTTCCACGAGACGATCAATTATTTGATGTTATGCACAAAAAAATCTAAATTCTATTCAAGATTAATCGATTGCTAGGTAAAGGCTGATTGATCTCCTTTGAACTTTTACATTTTTTAATCACTTTGCATCCATATTTTTCCTTCTTATAATAATTCCTATCATACATATTGTGTGCGTGTGTGAAATGAATGTGTGTGTTTTACTTGCAAAACACTTTGAGTTTTTATGTTTTGCTTCATCTTCAACATATGAACTTGTGCAGCAAACAAACACAACTTATGACTGAAATTATACATCACTTGATATAGTTTTGTAGATTGAAATAAGTCATTAATAGACATATGAAAAAAAATGTGAAAGAACATATGAGGCATATGCATTGTAAATTGGCTAATTTCAATGATCAAAATAATATCTAAACTTCTTATTTATTTTAGCCTTAAGAATCTTACTAGATTTAGTTGTGGTCAAGTCGAATTTGAGATTGATTAACTTGAAAAATAGGAGCTCACTTGTTTTTATTTATCAAGGCTGAAGACTAAGCTGAGTAGCAAAGGTAAAAAGTTGATTTGCAGACACTCACCTACATGATTCATTTACTTTATCTTAGGAAGAGTGGATTCAGTGAATATGAAAGTTTTAGATTGAATTAGGGTAAATTGTGAAATTTTACTAAGCATCGCTTGATCACTGCATAATTTAGCTTGTGTCCCAAGCCTGGATAAAGGAGGAGGGTTGCATCAAGTTGACAGTTGGCTATGAAAACTATTGTCAATCTTTATAGATCTTATACTACATATTCTAGCTATAGTTAGGGCATTCCTTGGAAGCTACGCATTGTGCCAAAACTTGAGTGCAACTATAAGTGAGCATGGGTTGGCTAGGGCATCCCCTAAAAGCAATGCTTTGCAACAACACCTAATTGTAATGAGAAGTGGGCTAGGGTTCTCCATTTGACTGGACGGATGCGGGTAAAGAAGCTAGTTCATGAGTGTTAGCTTAGAGTAGCAACTTGGAACATTAGGACCCTAAAGGGTAAAGGTTTAAAGTTAGTGGAAATACTTAAGCATATGAGGGTTAATATAGCTTGCTTGCCGGAAACAAAATTTGTAGGAAAGAAGGCTAGGGACCTAGGTGAGGGCTTAAATTATTTTTTGTAGGTAAAAGAGTCAAATAGGAATGGGGTAGGTATAGTGGTATACAAGGATTTGATAGAGTGCCTCAAGAGCTCATTTAGAGTGTCTTAAAGAAGAAGAGAGTTGTAAGAGGTTACATCGATATTATTAAAGATATGTACAACAAGGTAGTAACTAGTGTATGAACAATTCGGGGAGAAACTAAGGAGTTCCTGGTCACAGTAGGTCTACATAAAGGGGTAGCCTTAAGTCCTTTTCTTTTTGCACTACTTATAGATGAACTAACTCCACATATACAAGATATGATACCTTGCTAATTGCTTTTTGCGGATGATGTAATTTTTGTTGATGAGACTATAGTAGGGTTAAATGCCAATTGGAACTGTGGAGGGAAACTATAGAATCAAAAGGTTTTAAAACAAGTAGGACAAAGATAGAGTATATGAAATTTAAACTTTAAGGATAGTAGAACTATAGGTAGAATTAGTTGAAATAGATGGGCAAGAAGTGCTAAGATGTGAGCAATTCTGGTATTTAGGCTCCATTATTTACAAAGACGGGGATATCACAAGTATGTGGTACATAGGATTAATCCAGGGTGGATAAAATGAAGGGCGGCGTCAAGAGTTGTGTGTGATAGGTGAGTCCCAAATAGGCTTAAAGGTAAGTTCTATAAGAATGATATTAGGCATACAATACTTTATAGAGCAGAATGTTGGGCACCAAAGAAAAGTTAAATAGATAAACTAAATATAGCTGAAATGAGGACGCTAAGGTGGATGTGTGGAATAACTAAGAAAGATAGGATTATAAATGAGTATATATGTGAAAACTTAGGGGTAACACCTTTAGGGGAGAAATTCAGAGAGCATAGGTAGTGTTGGTATGGGCATATACAAAGAAAACCAATGGATGACCTCATAAGAAAGTTAGAAGAGTTTTACTTAAATAATGCCAAAAGAGAGAGAGGGAGGCCTAAGTGAACTTGGATGGAATTAATATGCAATAATATGATATGCTATCTATTACAAAATAGTTGACACAAAATAGGCTAGAATGGAGGCATAAGATCCATGTCATTGACTCCAAATTGTTGGGAAAATGCTCTTCTTGACTACGATTATGATTTAATCAATCAACACTTGAATCAGATTATGTAAAATTTGGCCGAGAGTTTATTGGTCAATTGCTTATGGTGATAGATTGATCGATTGATGAGTCATACCCTAATTAGAATAGTGAACAATTGATCACTATTTTTACTAATCGATTATTGTTTATGTTACTTAAGACAATAAAAGTGTTAAAAAATAATATAATAAAACACTAGGTCATTGAAGGTCATTATAACATCTAATGATGTTCTTCATATGCTATGTTATCTCAGTTAAAAGTACAACAGAAAGATAGGTAATGCTTTGAATAAATGAAGGATTCAAAGAATTGTTTCTTTATAGCTCTGATACTGATTCTCACTTACAATATCTACAGGATGTTCTAGTTGTTCTTGTAGGGATACTTTTTGCAGCTATCAAGAAGTGTTCTTTCATGAGAGATTCTATACTCTTTCTTCGGTATGTTATCTCAAAGGATGAAATAGTTGTAGATGAGAGTAAGGTTGATGTAGCGAAACATTGACCACGACCTACTAATATACATGAAGGAGGTGTATAGATTTATTGGGAGGTGTCGCTTATGCCATATGGCCAAAGAGACTTCTACTAATGTTGGAGGCCATCTACATGATTGTTGATAGATTCTCGAAGATGGTACATTTTATTGCTTTCAAGAGGACTAATGATGCATCTCATGTTGCATTAGTATTCTTTCGGGAGGTATATCGTTTACATGGTTTACCATTGGCTATTGTTTTTGATAGAGATACTCATTTTATAAGTCATTTTTGGAGTTCTCTATTGAATTGACAAATACTTATTTAGATTTTAGTACTGCTTACCATCCCCAAATATATGGACAGACAGAGGTACTTAATCGACTCCTTGAAAACTTATTGAGAAGTTTGGTTGGTGCTAATATCAAATCCTAGGATCAACAATTATATAAGGCTGAATTTGCTTGCAATAAAAGTGTGAATTTTAGTATAGGTTTTAGTCCTTTTTACTATTGTTTATGATTTTAATCCTCACTCTTCATTGGATTTAGCTCCTATTTCATATGTGAAGAGGTTGAATGATCGAGTTGAAGACTTTATATCACAATTGCAGGATATTTATTCTAATACTCTTAAGAGATTGCAGGTGTCCAATGATAAGTATAAGGTAGCTACAGATTTAAACATAAGACATGTGTAGTTTAACGTTGGTGATTTTATATGGGTTGTTTTGACCAAAGACAAGTTTCCAATTGGTGAGTATAATAGATTATCAGTAAAGAAGATTAGGCCTTTGGAGATTGTTCAAAAGCTTAATTCTAATGCCTATCGGCTCAAGCTTCCAAGCCACATTTGCACTTCTGATATTTTTTTATGATAAACATCTAATTTCATATCTTGGCGATACTTCATATGATGATCATGTGAATTCGAGGACGAATTCTTTTGAGCTAGGGGAGGACGATGCAGATCAATTAGAATGACATATATGGAGCATTGGGATTGCATGAAGAAAAATTGAAAATTTCTTTCTAGCGATCGATTAACACTCGAAATGGCTAAGTGTAAAACGAAGACAAAAGTTGACAAACGGTCCACCTTATTTGGCGATGGATCACTATACAACGATACAATTTTTCATTATGTTTTGGATTAGAATTTGATTCCAAAATGGACTTCTTTTAAGTCTTTTGCTTTCCTAAGATTCTTATTTAATATTACTTTGATTATTTAGGGATTTTATTATTAATTTTTCTTAATTTTTATTGGTTAGTCATCAGGTAGTTAGAGATTAGATTCTTTTATTTACAATTATGTTACTAGGAGTGGTATAAAAGCATGGCTCTTCCATAGAGGCCATAACTTTGTAATTTTTTGAGATTTTGAAGAAGAAGAGGTTATTCCTTTCTCCTTTATTTTCCTTCTATTATCTATGGATTTATCATTGAGTTTCTCAGGAGAGGAAGGTTGTGTGTGTCTGTATCCGTATTTGTCAAACAACGTTCATCCCATCAATCCCGCCCTGAATCAATACTTATGTAATTTTTCATTCATTTTCACTTGTTATTTTTCTCACACTTTAATATGCTAAACCCTTTATGCTAAGTGTATGAATGTGATGTGTGTGGGTATTTTTACATGAGAAAACACTTCCGAGTCTTCTGATTTGCTTCATCTCCACCATGTAATATTGAGAAGTAAAAATTTTATTCTATGACTCAAATTATACATCAATTTGACATTGTTTCATTCACCGAAATAAGTTAATACAATACATATGGCCATATGGGTTCTTACAATATCCCCCTTTTGGCTATTTCGAGATAAAATACTACAACCAGTCATCTATAAAAGAAAATTACAACTCATAGTGCATTAATCAAACTTTAACAATCGTTCAACTTTGACAATGACTCTCCCCTTTAACCTATGACACTCATATCTAATGTGGTACGATGATCTTCAACCTGTATTTATCATGTACATAACAAATTAAAACATACCCACATAATACTATTCCAAAAGACAAGTAAATATAGAATTTAAATATTTAATTATTTGTGACGCATGATATTCAAGTTCTATTGAATTTTCTCTACCCTTAATGAACATTTTCACATTCTCTTCTCCTTTTTGTCAAGAATAGACAAAGGTAAAAAAAAGAACAATGTTGAGAAAAACACAAGTTAAGCAACTACATCATAAATTCAAATTTAGAAGAATAATGTCAATATGAGTTTTAGACATAAAAGATATAAGCAATTAAGTCAATGTCCAATCAGAATCATTAGTTTGAAGATATATCAAAATAATCATGTAATGTTCTCATCTCAAACTAAATCAATAATAGAGACTCTACTTTAATATACTCATTATGTGCAATGATCTCAATCTCATTCGTTTAAGACATTATAAGATTAATCAACAATATATAAACATATAAAAGCATGTAGAAACATCCTAAAATTGCCAATCAATTTTACTACATCTAAGGTTTTGAAATAAAAAAAGTCTCTTTGAATGGAACCAATCTAAGACTTGTCTTGAATTCATAAATGTTGTTTTAAATCAAGTTCTGAAAAATAGCATTCTTAGAATCGGTCAAAATCAACATCACCTTTCAAAATTCTTTTGGTACACCAAGTTTAAAATTATATTAAATCTTTTAAATGTAGAAAACTCAAAGTTTAACCAATTGAAATTCATAAAGCCATAAGGCAATAAAAATCTAGGCTCATCTAGCAACCTAATACAAAAATAAATGAAAAAAATAACCTAGAAATTGACTAAAATTTAATTATTTTATAAAATAAAAAACATGTTGTGCTCTCTTGTCAAATTTCATTAATTCAGCCCTAAATTTGAGTGCATCCATAGATGATAGTCATTTATACCTTGCCTTAGATTAGTTTGCTTTATTAGTTTTTGGTTTTCATTCCTCATTTATTAATTTCAATTTTCTAACCCTCTTTATTAATTTTTTTAGAAACCACCAATATCTAACTCTTGTCTCATTTACTCATGAATCTCTCAAGGTCCTTATTTAAAAGAAACAAATTTCTTCTTACTTTAGTAAAGGCATAGTTTTTATTTTTTTACTCAGTTAAGCTAGAATCTATATACATATTTTGCCGAAAAAATAAAATAATAAAAACTTATAAAATTATGCCCATGTTTTTTTTCCAAGATATGATATTTTTTCTGAAATCATTTTTTTAGGGCTTGACTTTTCAGAAATCCTCTCTACTTGTATCATTTATTTTTTTATTTTTTCTTTCTTTTTCATTTATTTTTATTAATGTTAAGTGGATATAAGCTTCACACTAGCCTAGGCTAACCTAAGTAGGTATCCTTTTATATCATCTTTACAAGGACAATTCTATTACCTAAAGAAATTAAAGTAAATAAAATTTACAATCATTGAAGTATATTACTTGGAATTTTTGTGCCATTGAATCCTAGATAGAAGTCTAGCTTTTGTTCTTCTAATTTGATCACTAAGACTTCACTAGAATATTAACTCATAAGTCAACTTATATCAAAGAATTCTCTATTGATTTTCAATCATGAAATTGAATGAGTTTAATATGATATGTGCAAGTTTTAAAAAATAGAAAATTACAACATCAAACAAAAGAAAATTTAATTGATCTTCACTTGCCTTGGTGCATCCTTTGTCAATTAAGGTACATTAACCACACATCATGATGCTTTTTAGCTTAATAATAAATTAATGATATTTAATTCAAGAGCTGAACATAAAAAAAAAATAAAAACAAAGCCAATTGCAAGAAGCAAAAGCTACACTAATTTTTTTTTGTATTTTTGATCATTTTTTGTTTTTTCTAATTCAAATCTATGAATTAAAGACATGAAAACTAAGTAAAAATGAAACAAAAACTAAAACATGTGTGTCCAAAAGATTGAAAGACTAAATAAATGGCAAAACTAATCTCTTACTTAGTGATTTAAGACTCCTTAGCCTTGCATGACCATATAATTCTAAGGCAACCTAAGGTGCATTTGCTGCCCCTAATAACCTGGGAATTAAGGTTTTCTAAGACATCTTTTCTAATCCAAAATTATAAAGTTTTCTTCTTATTGTCTTGAGTAACCTTTATTAGTGTGAAAATGTTTGGAAAGTGCTTAATGACCCAAAATTTCTTGATTCTTGGTTTATTATCTTGAGAAGTCATGTGGGTTCTTGTTGACTTCTTAGGCAATCTGTTAAGTTGGAAGATACCCAAGTTTCCTTAGTGTTGAATTTGTTCATGACTTATTTACTAAGGTATTTTAGGTTATACTTTATTGCTTGAATTTGTCTATTTAAGGAAGACATGATTTTTTTCTCTTCTGATGTCTCTTCCTTTATTTAGAGTTTGGACTTGTCACGGCCCGACGTTCGCCTAACCCGAGCAGAACCCAGTCCAGGGGCCGGTCGAAGCACACGGGGGCGACAAGATTGTTGGTTTAACACGTTGTGGAAGTCTTAACCCCTCTTACGGGCGAATAACATACACAGAGTCGCACACCTTTAATTATTTGTGCAAGAGAAATAAGGAAAGTAAAAGAGGATAATAACTCTGAAATAAATCCTCACTCAATCCACATACATATCATTTTGAGCCGACACATGGCTAGAATCAGAAAGTTAGAAATAGATTTACAATCATAAGAAATATACAAGTCTGGTACATAATCATCCACCCAAAGTGTTCTAGTATCATCAGAGAGTAAATCAGAAGACATAATAAGATCCAAAGGCATCTGTGATTACTCCCATGCATATCCCAATCATTCCTCATACAGGGGATCTTGATCAAATGCATGTTGCACCATGCAACCCTAAAATAAAACACAAAATGAGGGGTGAGTACGAAACTCAGTAAGGTTTTGAAATAGGGTAACATTAATCAGAAAACCATCATGACACATCAACATGATAATTCAGATCTATATTTCACATTATATCCCCATTTCTGATTAATCATGACATGAATAATCAAATTATGACATAGCATCCATCCTGCATAATAAATGATTCTCACCCAATCACATCATGCATAATCATCATATATAACCTGCATGAGAAGTGTCTCTAACACACATTCAGATCATGCATAAACATCACATATAACTTACATGAGAAGTGTCTCTACTACACATTCAGATCATGCATAAACATCACATATAATTTGTATGAGAAGTGTCTCTACCACACATTCAGATCATGCATAAACATCACATATAATTTGTATGAGAAGTGTCTCTACCACACATTCAGATCATGCATAAACATCACATAAACCTACATGAGAAATGTTACTAACACATAGTCACATCATGTATATTCAATTCTCATGCACCCATAGGTCATTCACCCTGCACACTAAGTGTCTCAATCACACTTAAACACATCATTCATAATAGATCATATTCACCTGTGTCATATAATCTCAATCATCCTTATACAATCTGTGTAACCTGGGCATAACATTATAACATACACATGCATCATCAACAAATGGTGAATATCTCCATCATGGAGAAATACAATCATCTCACCCGCCCTGAACAATTCACAAAGAAAGGTCCGAATTTCTACACAAAACCTAGGGCGCTTGGGGTAGTTAGCCCCTTTTCTGCTTGCCCTAGACAATCCTGGCCAAGAACGTCTAAATCCCACATAGGTAACCTAGAGTAGTGTGTTGGCCCTGGACATCTATGTGGTGGAAGAGTCCGAAATCCACATAGGGAACCTAGAACACGTTGTAGCCGGTGCACGAAGGTGTACCACTTTAGATTCTCAGGGTCTAGATGACTATTTGAAGAAATCTCAACCGTATGCAAGTACACAACTCGTCTCCATTCAACTCAACATCAACTAAGATCGACTCAACCCAGGGAGTATCCATGTTCCACATAGGAACTCAAATCAAAATAATGTCCTTTCGGACTAATCAATTCCCGATAAGTCAACGATCGATTAATCCGACATGCAATCTCACATCATTGCATCCATTCGATTAACCACAAATAATCTTGATAAAGTCTCATTCAGAAATATGTTTCATGATGCATGTAACATTGTACATACGTGGGCAATAAATACATGAATCCTAATTCATGATATGTGCTCCCATTAGCCCCTCATACATCATTTATAATCATAATATCAAGCATCATCATAATTATCCCCCACTTGTGTGTGTACATGGTAGAAAACATTCAATTCTAAGCATATGGATATGCCTTGTAAATAGCTCATCATCATACCACACACATGGTCATTAACATTAAATCATGGTTCTTACTGAAATCATGGATAAAAACCATCGGAAAAAATAATTCAAATCAAGTGTAATCTCATGCTTAACTTATGCAAACATATTCATACCACACTTGAAACTAGACATTGCACCATCATTCACCCATAATTTAATCATAATAAGTAAGGGCATACAAGTCCATTCTCCTTCCATAACCTTGCTGGAATCATGCTCAAAATATAAGAAATCATTCAACATGGATTTAAGATAAACAATCATACCATGCTTAACCAAATCCATATGTAAATCACATAATACTTAAACATTCTCCATAATTTCCAACCTCAATTTCATGACCTGCGAGTAGCTCATTCTAGTATAAATTACTCAACATGAATATAAGAAATGATATTTAAGAGTAAAAACTAAAAAATAGACAAAATGAAAAAAATCCCAAATCTGCTGTGTAGGCGTTCAAATGCCCTGCAGGGCCATTCAAATGCCTGGCCGTTCGATCGCCATAACGTACTTTTCTAATTCGTCTTTCCCACTTCGAAATTAAAACTGAAACTTCACATACACTTCATAAAACATCAAATCTCACCCCCAAACTTCCTGATAATCAAATCCATGCGTATAAAACATCAAATCAGCCATTACTAAGCAAAAACCCTAAGAAATCTCACCAAAGATTAAACCTTTCTCAAATCACCATTATAGCTCATAACCATGGAAACCCACTTCAAACCCATAAAAAATCAAATCTCAAACCATAGACACGTTTAGGACCAAAATACTTACCTTCAACAAGCTTCTTGACTTAAAATAGCTCCTCTAACACCTTCAAATCCTACCCAATATATGATTTTTGTTAATACCTTCAAATATCCAATTTAAAACACCTAAATCTCTCAAAAACTAGTAGATCTAAGGTTTAGGAACTGTAAAAACGAAATTCTCATCATTAGGGTTTGAAATAAAAGTTCAAATCAGTAGCTTTTTGAATAGAAATCGAGATTAAACCTTAGAGAAAGAAGAGATTTCAAAGATTTAAGAAAACCCTAAGAAATTAGTACAAGATTAAGCAAACTCCTACCTTAATCTCTATTCCCTTTTTGGAAAATGGGGATTAGGCTCTTAAGCTCCTGGTCTCATCTCTTTCCCAATTGGGAAAATGGCTGGGCTATTCCTTTTATAGTAAAGGTTGGGGTAAACCTAATAAATTTGTAGGGTATAAATAGGGTTTTATACTAAAAATGGTAAAACTTGTTTATTTGAAACCCAATTTGATGTCTAAATTTTTTGAAATAATTACCCACTATATTAGGTTGATGTTAGGGATATTTAGGGCTAATTATCCCAAAATTGCCCTTGGGGCCCACGATGGGTCCCGCCCCCTAACTTTTTGGGAAAAATAGTAAAAAATCTGAAAATTCCAGAAAACTTTTAAATGGCTTAAATTAACTTAAAAACCATAAATGTGAAGATAATTTTGGTTAAAACCTTTGGTAACCACTTTAATTTTAAAAATAGTCAAAATCGATCAGAATTAGCATTAAACCACACAATGACAATTAAATAGAAATAAAAGTAAATTGATTCAAGTTAAGGGATCTTATAGGACTTCTGTTCGTTTGAATTTATTTTTGTTTTGCCATGTGATAATCTTTCTTAGGGTTAATGAATTTTTTAGCCTTGGCAAACTTAGTGACACTATTAGACTTTATAGGATTAGTCTCATTAAATCCTAATCATCTTTTATCACTATAATCCTTTCTCATGTATAAACAACTTGTCCAATTTTTCTTGCCTTAAGATGAAGATTTTCATTTTTTCTTGAGTGGCTTTTAAATCATTACCTAGATCTTCAAAATTTTAAGCATAATTTGTTTGTCTCTAATTTATCATGAACTTCAATCTCTAAGAATTTTATCTTATGTAGAAGATTATTATTCTTAGATTTGAAGGCATTAACTTCTTTATTAGTTGACACAAGTTTATCTTCTAAAGATCTAAATTTCTTTCTATCTTTCTTAAGATCACTTCTCATAGTTTTCATCTCATTCTCTAGTGATTTCTTATCTTCAATGAATTAAAATTTATGAATAGAAATATATTCAATTGCCTCCTTATTCAATTTGACATTCTTCTCTAACTTTCTTACACTTTTCATTCAATTCAATGGTTTTATCAAAAATAACTTTCAACATCAAAATTCTCATTATCACTAGAAGAATAATAATTAGACAAGATGAACCATATAGGCACAAGAAAACAAGTTTAAATAATCACACAAAAGCACCAAAAACACACCTTTTTGGAAATTGTGTGAGTCTAAGAGGAATTGATCAATACTAACACATCCAACTTTGTATATGCATGCAAAACGTGATAAATAGCATGAATTAAAAGAAAATTTAAAATTAAATCCTTAGCTTCCACTTGAGAGTTTAATATTAGTCTAATTGACCTAGTGAATTACTAGATTACTCATAAAACTAGTACTTCGGCAAGTAAGAATTAAGAGTTGTAGTCTCTTTGCTTAGAATTTCTTCTATAATGGAAACAATAAAATCCTAACAACTATGCGCATTCACGATCAAGCTATCATGAAATCAAACCATAAAGCATGTAAAATCACATAAGGATTTCATATGAAACCATGAATGTTGCTCAACGACTAAATCAATGTACTAGTAAACGAGACATTACATCGACAAAAATAAACCACCAACCATTTTTGTTAACTCTAACCCAAAGACCCTTTTTTTTCTTAGATCTCTAACTAATTCCGTTTGTTGTCAACCTCCTATTCTTTTCGTCAAGCACTTGAAACTTTTCTTCTGCATGCTTTATCTTTGTCCCCTTCTATACTCCTCAAATAGGCTCCTTTTGTTCTTTGACTTAGGCCTTGAGTCCTCTTCAATCTCCCATTGAAGATTTGCTGCAAATCCTCAAGCTTTGTGTGAGTTGTGTTACAAAGGACTCTTCTCTTTTGGCTAATTAAAATAATAATTAAAGTAGATAGCCAATGGAAAGCTCTATACTCTCGAAACTTAATAGAGTAGACTTACCAATCTCTCTCTATAGTAACAATGGCTTCCCTCCTCTTTTCATACGTCCAAAATACCCCTTATATGGATAACTAAGTCAATTTAGGTGTTAACCTTAAATAGGAATCAAATTCAACTCTAAATGACCTATTTTGGGAAACTATAGGCTCTTGCAATCAATCGCTATATTAACTAATCGATCGTTTAACTCACAGCTTCATTTTACACAGAAATACTACAATAGCTAATCGATTGCTATAGTAATCGATCGATCACTGTCACAGTAATTTGCTATAGTACTGCTACATTGCCAAAATTCAAACTTCTTCCAAATTGATCTCGATTAATCTTGAATGAAAATTTTACATATGTAATTTTTCATTCATTTTTCACTTATTCTTCTTTCTCACACTCTAATGTGATAAAACCTTTATCCTAATGTGGTGTGTGCGCGTATTTTTACCTGTGAAAACAATTTTGAGTCTTTTGAGATGCTTCATCTTCATTATATGATATTGTGTAGTAAGCATTTTATTCTATGACTCAAATTACACATCACTTTGACATTTTTTTATTCACCGAAATAAGCAAATACATTATATATGGCCACATGTTCTTACACAAGATAACTCAAATTTTGAAAAATAAATTTTATAGTAAATTGATTAAAAAGGATAAGAACATATACATATGAATCAAGTGTTTTATTATTGCCAAATACTAGTTGTAAATAAAAGGTATACGAACAAGCATTTTACTATTCTCAATTCAAAACCAATCAATCTAGTTCCACCTCTAATACAAAGAACATAAGTACCGTTTAGGATTACTCACCAGGAAATTTGAGCACCCACTAGGAGAGGAAGAAAACCTTATCAAGCCTCAATGCTTGACAATTCAAGTCATTGAATTGTTGAAGAAAATAATAGAATGAAAAAACAAAATTGATTTGAGATTGTACTAACATGGAGAGTTGATCATCTGTAAATGATGGCTTGTATTTGAGGTTCGAGACAGTAAAGCCTTTTGCATTAACAAAGCCATTCAACTACATAAAGTTCCATCGCATAGAAGAAAATGAGCGCCCGAAATTCTCTTATGAAGGTTGCTCAATTGCCTTACATGTCCTCCACGACTAGATGCACATTGAGGTGAAAAATTTAGTGGGAGGGAGCATTTAGGGTTAATTAAACACTCCCACACCAAACATATAGTGGGGAATCATTTTTTTAAACTCTGTGCCAACCAGTGTTTTAAAACCCGGTCCGACTCGAATGGTCGAACCGCGTTCAACCGGACTCGGCTAATAAACCATACCGATTCTTTAATTTTTCCGGGTTGAGTCGGGTCAATACGACCAGGCCGGTTCAACTGCTGACCAGCTTGGCTGGGTTGGACTGGTTTCATATTCTGAGTGTGAGAAGAAATTGTTTTTGCTTTCTAAGGGATTCAAACTCACGTCCTGTTATAAAAATCAACGATCTTACCCATTGGGTCGTCACAGTTGTGTTGTACACATTTATATTTCTATTTTATTTAAATCTATATCTACTTTATACCAAAAGAAAAACCCGTTCCCAATAGGATTTGAACGCACGACATAATACTAAAATCATTTGCGCTCTACCCACTGAGCTATGATAATATTGTGTGCATATTTTGTATTTAACATTATATTTAATATAGTATATAAGAAAATCGAGTCAACCCAAGTTGACCCACGGTTGAACCCAGTTAACCCGGCTCTGCCACCAATCTGGGTCAATGGCTGGGTCGGTTTTAAAACATTGGTGCCAACCCCACAAGCATATGTCCTGATGGTTTTTTCTTCAACGGCCACTAATGACATACAATGAAAGTAAATTAAGTGACTTTAGAAGTGGATAACGTGATTCTCCCTTTTAGCGGGAACTTATAGAAGTTGCTACTAAAACTTTCCCTCTATTAGATCTTAATTTTGTAATGCATCTACTTGACATAAAAAAATGGCATACAAAAATGAAAAAAATATTGAATGATGCAAGTTGAGTGGCTCTAGAAAAAGTCAAGTCCATTGAAAAATGAAATTGGAAAGAGAAAACCATTATTTGAAATAGGCATGGGAAAATATTCGGAAAAGTTTTATTGCTTTTTAGAAAATCTAATGTAAATAGAATCTATCTGAGTAATAAATGAAAACTTTCTCTTTGCTAGAGTCTATATAAATGTGTCTCTTTTGGATGACAATGATACTAAGAATTTTATGATTGAAGGAGATAAGAGTTAAACTTGATAGTTTCTTAAAAATTGAATAAAGAGAATTAAATTGTTTGAATGAAGGAGAAAAATTTGAAATTCATAATCTAAGGAGTAGTGTAATCAAGGGTCAAGAACATCAAATCACAAATCCTTGGTTCTATAGAGATTAAGTACAAAATTGACAAAATTTAGACTAAGCACTCAACATTAATTTTTCATTTACTTGTTTTATTTGTACATAGTTTACCAGTCCTATCTGAGTGATTTCATTTGTCATCAATTAATTTTTAGCTGCAGAAGTTAGTTGATTATTTAGGATCTTTTGAATTTTTTTTAAAATTGTTCAAAATTGATTGATTGCACTTGTTAGGCAATCAATCAACTGGGCGGGCAGCTCGAAGCCAAACAGTTGCGCAAACATGTTTGAAAACTGGTTGTCTTATTTTAGCTCCATTTTCTACCAAACATCAGAGGAAGCTCTGTTTTGGTGTTCTTAAGGAAAAATTTGACTTATATTGATAGATTAAACTCGATATCTTTGTGATTTCATTGTATCCCCAATTTGGATGGTATGTTCTCCTTTCATATATTTTTATTCTTAGGGTATTGAGCCATTAGGATAATTTCAAATGTATATATTTGCATTATTTTCAATTTTCACTCGCTTCTATCTGTTTAACATCAAGTGTTCAATGATTTTTCAAGTGGAACTTTTGCACACTCGCCCCTTTTGGTGACAAATTGAAATTCATGCAATTCTAAGTTAAATTCATAGTTGTGATAGTTGTAAAACTTGTTTAGGATGCTGATATCTACAACATACTAAAAATTTGATTCATTTATGTGAAACATTTATGCCAAGGGTATTTTCAAAATTTCATAAAATTGAGAAAGTTTTTTTAATTTAAAATTTTTGGAAAACTCTAGGAGGCTTTAAGTGTTATTTTTACTTCCTAAATAAGTCTTCGCCTTAGTAATCTACTTGTTTTAGATGGCTATAGGACATTCTAGTGGATCTCAGTTGAGTGCTTCTCGTGCCTCAACTTCATTTAACAAGTTAGACCCTAGGACTGAGTGACCTATAAGATTTGAGTGATCGATCATGTACCATCATGATATCAAGTGTCTGGATTGGTTAGTTAGCTAACCAGAGTGGACACACTTCTTTACTACTAGAGGAATTGACCAAAGTAGACTCCTACTTTGGTCAAATCACCAAAATGTGAGCAAGTTTCTACTTTTTACCAAAGTAGACTTGCTCACGTGGGAACTTGTAAGCATGTGAAGGAATTTTACCTAATTACCCTCTTCTTCATTATATGACAAGCCGGCGGGAAAAATATGCCAGATCGGTTGCTCAGCCCAGGAAAAAGATGTCTTCTTCTCCTCCTCCTCCTGTAAAACTTCATCTCACAGTGATTTTTCCTCCTCCTGGGTAGGTTCTTCTTCCTTATATTTTCGTTTTTCCAGTTTGTTTCATCTTCTCTGCTTCTTTTCTCCTGGTCTTTACATCTTCAAGCTGCTTTATCTTCTCTGCTTCTTTTCTCCGGGTCTTCACATCTTCGAGCCTCATCTTCTTTGCTTCTTTTCTCTGGGTCTTCACATCTTTGAGCTCTGAAGACCTAGTAATTTATTTCCATTCCACCAAGTAGTTTGGTTTAGGTTATTTCAGATGATAAAAAAGGTGTTATCCAATGAAAATGTTATTTTGGGTTGGTTATATCTTGGACATTACGTAGTTTTTTATAGTAAGATTTTCTGGGTAGCTGGAAAACTGGAAACTGAAAAATTGGAACACATGATCATTGAAATACTGGAAAAGTAGAAAACTGGATTACTGATATGATATGAGAAGAGTATGGAAAGGGACACAAAAGGTTTATTATGTGTTTGAGACATCCATTGGGATGCAAGTGGTAGGAAATATAATTTTGATAATGCGGAAACAAAACTAATTTAATCACCTTTCAAGTTTTTCATTTTAGTTTTTCAGGATTTACGTTTTCCAGTTGTCTAGAGTTTTAGTTTTCCGGTTTCCAATTTTTCGGTTTTTCAGTTTGACAGTATGTCAGTTTTCCCTTTAACACATGGATTATTCTAGTCGATGCCGGCATATATATAGGGTTCCTTCCATTTTTCTTCCTATGTTGTGAAACTAATTTAGTTTTTTTTAGGATTTTTGTTCATAAGTTGTTTCTAAAATTATCTAGTTTTCAATTATCCAGTTTTTTAGTTTTATAGTTATTCAGTTTTATAGATATCCAGTTTTATAGTTTTTCAGTTTTCCAGTTTTTTAGAAATGTTGCATCTGTAGGAGATGAAACAAGAGCCATATGCTATCACACAAAATAACCAACCTAATCACTGACCCTAATTCACAAAAACATCCACCCAGCCCAATGTGAGTACACCACTAACAACAAGCGAATATAAGATTCAATTCTCACATAGATAAGTTTTCCAGTTTGACAGTATGCCAGTTTTCCAATTTTTCCTTTAACACATGGATTATTCTAGTCGATGCAGGCATATATATAGGGTTCCTCCCATTTTTCTTCCTATATTGTGATGCTAATTTAGGCTTTTTTAGGATTTTTGTTCATATGTTGTTTCCAAAATTGCTTATTTGTGTTAACTATGATTTTTCCTCTCACCATTCCCGAAATTACTCATTTGTGCCAAAATATGAGATAATTCTTTTAGAAGAAAATAACAAATATGTGAGTAAACAAGACAATAGTAATTTAACAATAATTCCCTGATTATCATCGCTTAGGTTCCCTACTACATCTCTAGAATTTGACGTATCACTGCCAAATTTAGATCCATTGTTATCTCACTCCCTCATCAAACTGCATCCTGCCCACCCTTCATCAATCTTGAACACATGACATCCTTGATTTATTAGGCTCGCTTTTCCTATTTCGGAAGGGCGTTGTCATCCTCTGAAAAAAAGGATTTAACAGCTCTATTAATTATGACTTTAATTAAGTGATATAAAAAGAAAACATATGATGAGTGACTAAGTCATCCTATCATGCATAACATAGAAATTCATATCATAAAAGTTTTTTTGTCAATAATTGGTAAGCTATTTACTTCCTTAGCCAGCGCACTTCCTCACCTGTGAAGTTGAAAACATAGCGGTGTTACAAATACTACATGTATAAGCACCACAAACCCCACAATCATCACAATTAAAATTTGACATTCCCATATACGGAACACAACCAAAATCAAATGATTATTGTTGACATGGGGTGGGAAGTGATGAGCTCAAAATTTTGAAAATGGTGTTCCATTCACACTCAACAAGCTCTTCAATGATTCTGGAACTGTTGTCCACATGGCTGCCTATTGCTCTAACTATGGTAGTTTGTCATGTTCACATTTAAATGTAATTCATTTATCCAATGCATCTTTTTAGTCATGCACAAGTAGTATATGCAAACACATTACTATGTACCTCCGTTTCACAAGATTCAATTTACACTTATCCACTTCATAGTTATCCTATTTATAGTTATTTAGTTGACAGTTCATAGTTTTTTGTATGAAAAAAAAACTTATCAAAAAATAAACTGAGTGGAATATATGGTCCTTAATCTAGTGAGTAAATTTACTAGTTAACTATAAAACTGAATAACTGGTCATTTGCAAGTTACAAATTTTAAAACCTAAAGTAAATTTTGCTACTTCATGTAGCGAGACTCCTAGTTTGGTGGTATAACCAAAATGTGGGGAATTTCAAAGATTTACCTAACTAAACTTATCTATGTGAGAATTGAATCTTATATTCGCTTATTGTTAGTTGGGTACTCACATTGGGCTGGGTGGATGTTTTTGTAAATTAGGGTCAATGATTAGATTGGTTATTTTGTGTGATAGCATATGGCTCTTATTTCATCTCCTACAGATGCAACATTTCTAAAAAACTAGAGAACTAAAAAACTGAAAAACTGAAAAATTATAAAACTAGATATCTATAAAACTGAATAACTATAAAACTAAAAAACTGGATAATTGAAAACTAGATAATTTTAGAAACAACTTATTAACAAAAATCCTAAAAAAAACTAAATTAGTTTCACAACATAGGAAGAAAAATGGGAGGAACCCTATATATATGCCGGCATCGACTAGAATAATCCATGTGTTAAAGGGAAAACTGACATACTGTCAAACTGAAAAACCGAAAAATTGGAAACTGGAAAACTAAAAATCTAGACAACTGGAAAACGTAAATCCTGAAAAACTGAAATGAAAAACTTGAAAGGTGATTAAATTAGTTTTGTTTTCGCATTTTCAAAATTATATTTCCTACCACTTGCATCCCAATGGACGTCTCAAACACATAATAAACCTTTTGTGTCCCTTTCCATACTCTTCTCATATCATATCAGTAATCCAGTTTTCTACTTTTCTAGTATTTTAATGATCATGTGTTCCAATTTTTCAGTTTCCAGTTTTCCAGCTACCCAGAAAATCTTACTAGCAAAAACTACGTAATGTCCAAGATATAACCAACCCAAAATAACATTTTCATTGGATAACACCTTTTTTATCATTTGAAATAACCTAAACCAAACTACTTGGTGGAATGGAAATAAATTACTAGGTCTTCGGAGCTCAAAGATGTGAAGACCCAGAGAAAAGAAGCAAAGAAGATGAGGCTCGAAGATGTGAAGACTCGGAGAAAAGAAGCAGAGAAGATAAAGCAGTTTGAAGATGTAAAGACCAGGAGAAAAGAAGCAGAGAAGATGAAACAAACTGGAAAAACGAAAATATAAGGAAGAAGAACCTACCCAGGAGGAAGAAAAATCACTGTGAGATGAAGTTTTACAGGAGGAGAAGAAGAAGAAGACATCTTTTTCCTGGGCTGAGCAACCGATCTGACATATTTTTTCCGCCGGCTTGTCATATAATGAAGAAGAGGGTAATTAGGTAAAATTCCTTCACATGCTTACAAGTTCCCACGTGAGCAAGTCTACTTTGGTAAAAATTAGAAACTTGCTCACATTTTGGTGATTTGACCAAAGTAGGAGTCTACTTTGGTCAATTCCTCTTACTACTATTGTAGACACATACCCACACCTCCATCCCCTACTAATCAGGCAATTTTATTCTCATTGGTATTGCCGAATGATGACACTATTGTAGGACAGATAAGCGGGATGCCTATTACAGTCACTGCAATGACTATAGCCTAGGCTCTAGGTCTAAATAGGAGGCACATTACCTACCATTTGTTTGAGGAGTATGAGATGCCCAATGACAGTATCATTATTGGATGTCTTCAGGGTACGTATTCATAGAGGTAGGACACTGGATACTCCTATTCGTGTAGGGTTGATGGCTATTCATTATCGAGTGTTTCACGTTATATGTCTATATAACTTGTGGTCTTCCCAGAAGGAGTTAGTTGATTTGACAATGGCCTAACTTCTAACTAGATGTCCGACACTTCCTTTTGACTCTATATCTTTTCACATGCTCATTACCCATGAGATGCTTACATACCCTCATATCCTTTCTAGGATATTTACCTCACAAACGACTAGGATTCCCATAGGAGAGCCTACACAAATCGACATAAGTCCCATTCATGGCATTGTTTGTTGTTAGGAGGATGCATTCTCCCCTTCGTAAGAAGCATGTTGAGGCGGAAGAGTGTCAGGAGACTGCAGAGGATGATCAAACTAGGCAGAGGAGACAGAGGAGAGATGTGGTCGAGGAGCTTGCACCAGTAGATCATCAATGTGATATAATCCAGGAGTTTAATGCTTTTTGCATTGAGATTTAGGACCACTTTTATCATATGGATGATATAATACATTACATTCTTGGCTATATTACATCTTTTAATGATGAGGACATTTGATGACTTCTTTATGATTCCTTGTTGTTTTTATTCAAATTTTGTTCAATCCATGATAAGCACTTTATTCGACTATTTGTTATATCATGAAACTAATGGATGAGACTTTTTCGTTAATGTTGTATATATTTTTATGATGTCTTCCTGGTGTTTACTTGCCCTAGAGTATTCATGGTTGATTTTTATATTTATTGCATTACTTTTTTACTATTCCATACCAAAAAAAGGGTGAAGAAATTATGGAAAATTAGAATTGTGCTTAATTTAGCATTTATTTGAGTGGTGCTACCCAAATCATTTTTGTTTTAAGTGTGCAGATTTAGTATAATATTGATGGCTTTTCAAGATTCAATTCCAAATGGTTTTAGAAAATCCTAGAGAGGTAAGTTGACTATGTTGTTGAAAATCAATTCACTTAAAGGACATGACATGTAACTTTGGATTTTTATACCTTGTAAATTTTTGTCACAAAATAGCAAAATAGGGAGATTGTTAGAATATATGTGGCATGTGTTGTAATGGGCTTTATTTCATGGAACAGAATTATGTCCATTCAAGTGTGTAAGTAAGGTTTAGAAGTCTGATTTAGTTTGTGATGTTATTAAGTCAAATTTGGAATTGAAATACATTAAGAGTGAAAACAAACGTGTTTCAAGGATTTAAGGTGGAAGACTTAAGTGATTGAAGTTTGATGTTTAATAAGAATCACACACACACAAAGTCCCACACATATAGGATTGTAATGTCCTTGATTTTTTTATGATTTTTTGTCATTTTTCTACTATTTTTATAATCATTTTTTGTGAGAAAATGTGACGTTTTGATGTATTTATACTTATGTATTTGACCTCAGCATTATACCCATAGAGTTCGGTGTGAGTAGGCCGTGGGCCTCGACACGCACTTTTGGTGCAAATTTTGGATATACAACGAGCAAACAGGACGTTAGCGTGTGATGGGGACATAAAATGGAAAAAAGGTATATAAGTTTGGAATGGATCAACACATTCTAGAAGCTCCAAAACGTCTAGAAAGTTTTGACGTCTAGTAAGAATGAGAAAGCCCGAGAGAGTTTCCGGTTGCTCCATCATGCTTCCTCCTTCATCAAATTCTATTTGTTCTTACCAGGATCCACTTAGCCTTACCGTCATGAGTCTGTTGGTACTAGCTAGGTTTGTTACCATGTCCTCCTTTCTCCTCTACGAGGTACCAATCTTTTCCTCAATTTTTCTCACTGTCTAAATTTATTTTTGGGCTGCCGGAGGGCTATTTCATTGTCATTTGTTATAGCCCTCCACTGGACTTATATTTGTTCGGCTGCCAAGATTACATAGGCACTAACTAAGGCTGCCATCATGCTCTCCTTGTTCCTGAACGAGCTCCCAATACTTTTCCTTGTTTTTCTTCTTCTCATGTCTAGTTTATTTTTGAAGCTGCCAAAGTGCTTTTGACCATTGTCCGGCCTCTAGCTTACCTCCAATCAATCTGTCATGGCCCAACGGCAGTGGTGAAAATTCCCCACTTGGCCTGATTACGCCTTCATGGGAATGGGCCGCTTGCCCTTGCCTTATAACGTGCTTGTAACGCCCGAGATTTTTCATCACATTTTCTTAAAATTTATAGAATATTTTTGTAATACAAAGACTGTAAATCAGAGAAAAATAATGAAATACAAAACCTGTACATATAGTTTATAATTTAAAACATTATATAGCAATTTTTTTCATCCAAATTTTTCTTCAGACAATTAAACATCGTACGACCAAATCAAATCTCCTCAGACGCTACTCAAAAATAAATGTATGAATAAATTATCATGATCATGAATTTTTAAGTACAAATAACTCACAAGCATCCCCAAGTACAAGTCCCATAAACAGTCCACATTCTAATCCAAATTAAAAGTCTAGAAGGTAAAAACATCTTAAAGCTCATCTCACCCAATGCATCAGATCGTGGTATAAAAAATACTCGCATTGAGTCAAGTATACCTGAGTCAAAGGGAAAACAATCTACCGTAGAAACGAACATCCATCTCCCTGAGCTCTTCAACACTTACCTGTAAAAGCCTCCGAAACAATGGGGCTAAACAAAATAGGGAAATGAGTATTTTCATACTTAGTAGGGGAAAAAATAAATCAATAAACTCTGCAAGTTCACACATTGATGCTTTCATTCAATCACACATGAAGCAAACAAAATAAGAAACATGAATATGGTCACACATACAATCATCGTACAAGCTGAACTTACACTTTATACCACAAGAAATTGATGGCGAGCCAATGACGGTGGCGGCATCGATGGTGGAATAGGCGGCCAAAAGCATTACACTGAGAGAGTTGCTGTCCCGAAGGTTTAAGACAAGCCAGAAATATTCATGGCCAAACGGGGTGTCCGAAGTCAATGCAGAAAATTCGTGATCCACGGTTACACACTAGGGGGGGTTGGGAGAAAGGTCGTGCTAACGAGTAGCAGGTGTGATCGAAAGTTGAGGTTGCACTCATTGAAGGTCAGTCGGCAGCTAAGAATTACTCAGCCAACTACAATACGTCGATTTTATGTTTACTAGGGGCCCACATAAGGGCGAAGGGTGTGGGGCGACACTTGAGGACAGAGGATTGGTGGTGGACTATGGTGATCAAATCGAGACGATGGCAAAGCCATCCAACAGTCAGGCAACGCCAAAGCGACACCTAAACCCTAAACTACACGCGTGGCTATATGCACATGCGGCCTAAGGAGAGGGGAAGAGGGCTGGACAGAGGCGGCCTGAGGTTCAGAAAGGTTGGTAGGGCCATGCCTATGAGTGGTGACTAACAGGACGACCTTTTCCATTGTCGTGCCGAAGTAGGCCGACTAGACGCCAATCGAAGCCCAATAGGGGTAGGACGGCTAAAGGGCAAAACGTGGCGCTCTTTATAGCGGCCAGACACATAATCGGTAGAGGGGAATCCTGGCTTATGCCAAAACAATAGGGTCGGTGTCGCGCTTGGGCAGCCAACTATCTCTAGGCTGAGATCCACCGAACTAAAGTGGTCCAGGAGTGTTCAGCGTCGAACGATGCTACGATGGCCCAAAACGGGCAAAAAACCTAAGAACAAATGGATGGGGAGGGAATTACTGACAGTTTTGGCCTGGTTCACTATGGCCCTGATGACCGAGTGGAGTTGGGTCACATAAAGGGGTAGAGGCTCCCGGTGGCAGTGGCCCGACACAGTGAAAAACACAATCAAGGGGAGGGGCAGCACCTTAGCAGAGGAGAGACAGAGGGGACGTAGGAAGAACCGGTCCGGGGAAAACATCCACCTGGCTGGGGCAGAGCTAGACGAAGGTCCAATCGTCCAAGTCCGACATTTGGCTCACGGCAACAGTCAGAAAACCCAAATAGGCACATTCAATAAAAACAGAGGACCGGTTAATGGTCACAGACGCAGGGCTGGGCTGAGGCCACGACAGGGCAATCGCCAGCCCTAACGCTGACTGAGCTGAGGTGAGCCGGAGGCTAGCTCTCGCCGGGGCATCAACAAATTTCCGTTACAAACATAAACAGGGGAGGAGAAGGGTCTGGCCCGAGGAGAGGAAGGGCGGAGGTGGAACCGGGCAGGGAGGGGTGGTCCACTACCTTCGCCGGACCAAGGCGGGACCGTGGCTAGCTGCCGGCGGTCACTGTTTAACCAAAACAGTGGGGCGGCAGAAATTAGAGGTGAAATGGGAGGAAGCAGGGGAGACCGAACCAGGAAAAACGAGGCTGGGTACGGCCTTCCCTGGTTGTCGCCAGGCCGGGGTGGAGCCCAAGATGGCCGGCCGGCCCACGACGGAGGTATAACGAAAATACAGAGGGGAGATGAGCTAACCGAAAAAAAAACAAAGCATCGGAGGGAAAAGAGGAGAGGGGCGGCGGAGGAAAGGCCCTCTGGGGTCGAGATGAGTGGTCCCTCATCGTCGCCGGGAGGGGGCGGAGCAAACAACGGCCGGGTGGCCCTTGCCGGCCCACGGCGGCGGCGGAAAAATACTATAGAGAGAGAGGAGAGGGGCTAACTGGAGCGAATCTGGGCGGGGGGAACCGGAAGGACTGGCCAGGGACGGTAGCATTGCCGTCGCCAGCCCAAGGCCGGTCGGACGGAGGCTTGCCGGAGCCTACCGCCCATCGCCGGTGATGTCCCAGGCTAAAACGTAAGAGACAGAGTAACGAGAGAGCGAACCAAAGCGGTGTTGGGGAGGTCGAACCGGGGTTGTGGCGGAGGAGGGAAGGTGGCCTCGCCGTCGCCCGGCCATGCCAGGCCGAGGCCGACCAGCGTCCATCCGGTGGCGTCTCTCTGTCTCCACCAGAACGAGAGGGGCTTCGGGCGGTTCTGGGTGATTCCGGAACAGTCGCCCGAGCCCAATGTTTTTTGTCTTTTTTTTTCTCCCTGTTATTGTCTTTTTTTTTTCACTCTCATTCTCTCTCAATTTTTCCCACCCTAAGCGCGCGCCTACGCCTACAGCCTACAACGGAAACTTACACCCAATTCTACAAGTATGAATACCGAGGTTAAATACGTTAAAGTGTCAGATTTTCTCGCTGAAAATGATCATAAAAATTACAAAAAATTATAATAAAATCCAGGACATTATAGTGCTAGATGCACAATTATCCATGCCATGGGGTTTGGTTGTGGGTGGCAATTGATAGTGTTGTCATCTCTATTAGCCACTATTAGGGCCTTAGCCCTGTTGCCCTTTTTGGCCTTGGGTAGCCACTGTCCAGCCCCTCTCCCCCCTTGAGTGGCCTTTTTGGCCACGTGTACATGTGGTCGTGAGTGCGATTTAGGGTTTAGACGCCATTTTTGTGCCACATAACTATCGGATGTCAATTTAGATGTGGAGGGACTGCGATTTGTACTTCCCTTATAAATTAGGGGAGTGGTTAACAAGGAGACTGGGGGATGGACGCACCAGTCTTCTGTCCGACCACTCCTCATCTGTATGTTCCCTATAAACTAGGAGAGTGGTTAACAAAAAGAGTCTGGGGCATAAGCGCAAGTCTTATGTCTGGCCACTTCTCTTCATATTTTTCCATGAAAAACCACTACCTCTAGCAGTAGAAGGGAGAGGAGTCCAGCACCATCAAACCCAACATAGGAGCATGGGAGCAAGGATTTGGAAGAGGCTGATAGAGGTAGGATGTTCTTTTTACACTAATATTCTTGCTGGTCATGATCTTTATGCCTTTCCACAACTTGTATACTATCAAGAGTATGAGTTCTTTACCTAGTTTGGAGTTGTTGTTAGGCTGTTAATTTATGTGTTTTAACCCTAAATCATTAGGATTTGTCAATGCTCTCTATACGTCTCAGTTAATTGCACAGGAGTTCGTTACGTCATTACAATTACAAGCTTGTTCTCCTTTATATCTTTGTGTGTTTTGGCATGTCTCGGTTTCATGTTGTTTTATGCTCTAATTCATTCATGGCTTGATGTTTTGGGTTCCTTAGTCAAGTGGTACTAAGAAATTCGTAATTGTGTAGTCGTTTAGTTCTTTTCCAAACATAGCATAATTATTTTATGACTGCCCAAGCTTGAATAAATGAATAATTTTAACCCGGGCCAATATTACTAAGATGATTATGATGTCTAAGTTATCTAATATGACTAGGATTGTAACCACTGGGTTCTTTACAGGAGGAAAAAAATAGTTCAATTTTACCATTGTGTTGGACTAACTTGGATGGGGCAAATTGCTATTGTACTCTTGAATTGAACTGAGCTTTGTGTGTGTAAAACCCCCTAAATATTAATGTACACAATGGTATTTGTGTTGTCTTTTGATTAATGTAAGAACTACTTATTCTTAGTATAATAATGGTTGAGTTGTACCTAGATTAGACCTTTTTACATGGCACCAATCTCATACACTGATATGCTAGTTAGTTTTGGGGACATTTGCATAGATCCAATTTACTTCTTAACACTTGTAGGCATGATGATGGCAATATATTTGATTTCTAAATAGGGACATTATTGCTTGTTGCTTCTTAGCTATAAGTTGAAAGTGTATTGTTTAACTTCTTTTATGGCTGAACTAGAATTCAAGTAAACTCACTGTAATAGCCATGGTGGCACTATCATGCCTTTGTGGCCTCCACATTTTCGGGGATGTGGTCCCCATCTCTTTTTGAGCACTTCGCGTCCAATTAAGTTTTTGAGCATCTTGGAAGGCTCATCTACCTCCGGCTAGTGTGTCCATGGACATGATGGTACCAACAACTTTAGGCCTATGGTTGATCCAAGAGGATCTCTAGGCTTGGTGGGATTTACAGTTAGTATACAATTTGCTCCTTTGAGTGGGAGTCTGTATTTGGGTAGCAATAAATTAATTTTTTTCTAAGCAGAGTCTACTTTTACCTGAGTTGATATTATTCTTTATTAATTAGAGGTTCGACTCTGTAAGTAATGTTTCAAATAAGTATATAGTGTGAAATATGCCATTGTGTATTTGTGATGTTTTTAAACCAGTGTTAATAAGCACATTATCTACACTTTCCCTTTTGTTTCTATATCCATCTCCATGGCTTGATTATGAGTGATTATTCTTGCATCTTACTGAGTATGAGTGGAAACACTGATCCATCTTTGTGATTCAGGTTCTGTTCCAAATTCAGAGTAGCAGGTTTGTGTTTGTGGGCAATACACATTGCTAGCAGGGTAGACTTATGAAAGAACTAGAACTACAAAATTTATTTTAAATTCTAGTCTATAATAAGGCATTTTGTTTCCCAAAAGATTACATAATGTTATTTCATTTGTGTTATTGTACTTGCACTTAGCAATTATCCTTGATTGTGACAATCACATTTTATTTGGTGATTTATTTTAATGTTATGTGATGCTTGGATGCGTATGATAACACCTTGAGTTTCAAATTATCAATCGGTTTATAAAATGAGAAACTTGGGGTGTTACAATTGGTATCAAACGAAACCCAATATATTACAGTTTATAAACAAATTACCTACGATTAGGGGTATCGGAGCTCATGGTTAGGATTGAATTATCCTTCGGTGAGCAGAAATTAAGTTGGCTTTCATGTTTGATTTCGATATTGTGTGATTGTTGGATTGTCAAAGCTATTTGTATGTTTTTTGTTGGTTATAAAGTTCTACGGTCATGGAAAAGAGTGGGCTACTATGTTGAGGATGAGTGACTGACCCCTCTTACTATTATCATTGGTTTCTTTCTACCAACTTGTGTGTTAAATGTTTAGTACTAAATGTACGATGTATAGTGGTCAAGGAGAGAAGTGACTTGTGGAGTACTATTGTAACGTCTCTGCCTGGAAACACCGACCGGAGCCGGGGGTCCACAAGGGATATCCCACACTCGGGGCTATCCCGAAATGATAAAAAGCAAAACCCAGAACCGGGAGCTGCAGACTCTGAGTGTGAGAGTCTTCACATTCCTCTACACGCTACGGAACTTTAGCGCTCTATTACGCGTAGGCCGAAACTAACCTAATTACATAACTAATTCGGATCGGGCCAATGTTGCCTTGCTGTTGGTTGCCTACGTACATAATAGATAACATCCACAATGTTACTTTAATACGATCAGATCCATATGTAGTTCTGCCTATCGGCTACTACGTACATCAAACCATATGAAAATACATACGTATACCCGAATATTTAATCGGGGTCATACAGAAACCAATAAAACACTGGCAACACACATCTCGATCTATCATAGAGTCGAGTACCACATGACCACCACAACATGCCTCGCTCTACCCCAGAGTAGATCTAGTCACATTCACACATCTCGCTCCATCACTGAGCTGAGACCACACGCATCACACATCTTGCTCTATCACTGATCATAGACCAAACATAACATATGTCTCTCTCTATCACTGAGCCGAGACGGAGCACATCACCCATCCTGTTCTATCACTGAGCCGAGAATGGACACACACACCACACATCTTGCTCTACCCTAGAGAGAGACGAAACATAAACATGTCACATCAAAGCATAGCATATACCCTAACTAGCACATGCATTAGTATATTTAAAATAGGAGGTCAGAAATGCTTACTCCCTTGATGTCTCGCGAGGTAGAGGTATTTGGGGTTGCTCATTTTTGGGCATCCTCCCCCTTCGGATCCGGAGACAGCGGATGGAGCCTCCTCTGGCCTCCGCATGTTCTTCGCCTTGCACCAGAACACGACACACAAACGCTCCCCTTCCCGGAGACTCTTCCCATTTTCTGCACCCCTGGGCGGCGAATAGAACCTCCCCTACTCGGGGATGTTCCTCACACATCGTGGCCCTTCGGTGGAGGGCATAGCTACTCGGGCCACTTCTCTTGATTCAGCCCGGTGACAAAGGATAGAACCTCGTCTCTCTCCAAGCTGTCTTTCTCTCTCTTCGGGGCATGAGGTCGGAGGACAGTGCCTACCCTTGCCCCGAGCCGATCTTCCCCTTCCCAGTGACACTTGACACATCGCGCACCCATAGGCCACAGACAGAACCCCCCTTACCTCGTAAGAAATGGATAGAACGTCCCTTTCCTCGAGGCATTTCTCACACTGTGCCACCCTTCGGTGGAGGATGGAGACTCCCCTACTTCGGGCGACAACTCCCAATGTGGCCCGATGGTGGAGGACAGAGCCTCCTCTCTTTCCTGGGCTATTTCTCTCTTCTCATGGGGCAGGAGGGTGGCAGACAGAGTATCCTCTTGCCCTAGGTTGTTCTCCCCCTCTAAGAGAGCCAACTCGAAGAATGAACCATGCCATTGTGTAGATTACCCTCGAATTAGCTAGAAACGCCTCAAGAACGGAAGAAAACGGACTCAAAATGAGCCAGAAACTCCTTCGGAAGTTTGAACGAAATCTGAATTTATAAAGGAGAAGCCGCGAGAGTACAAAATGCCCAAAATCTGGGCGCACCACGTGTCACGTGCCTGGGCTATGAGAGTTGCATTGGCCGCTCGGGGCCCGGCCCAATACCGCACGGGGCGCGGGTATGATGGCAGCTCCCACGCGTCACGCGGGAGCCGACCCGCGTTCACTGACCCCATCCCGAGGATGCGCGGGCCTATGCATGGCCCATCGCATGTCATGTGGGTCTGTGGGCCCCTGCGCCACGCAGTGCCGTGCTGTGTCGTAGGCGGTGCGGTTGACGCCAGCCGCTGCCGTCATGATGATGTCAGCTATTTCGCCTTATATGATTAAAATAATATTTTTCTTATATTATTTTAATCCAAAAATACCCAAACTTCAACACGCGATAACTTCGTACCCTGAAGTCGGAATCGTGCGTTCTTGGTACCAATGGACTCGTATTGATGAGCCATTCAAAACAAAATCACACATGAGTTAGTTATCCCACTTCTTTTAAGTGGGTCCCTCCATATGGCATGATTCTTGAGGCTGTATCATTTGCTCCTGACCTCCGTTTTGTGTGTTCTTCGATTTGTTATGCTCGTTACTCCAAGCTCTACCCGGATATATTGATTTCATCCCTTAAAACCCCCTAACACTTATTTAAGGGATGAAAAATGGGTCGTTACAGCTATGCTAGTCATATCTATCCCACCACTAGGGAATATCTTTTAGCCTATTTGACAGGAAAGAATTTAGAAAATTTTCTAGTTATGATCTCATTAAACCATTATTGAGAAGTAGACTTTTGAAATGAAAATTTCTTATTGGGCTTTGAGCAGATTTTTATGTAGAATAGGATGAGTTGATGCTGGCCATATCAATTCCCTGAGTTCTACATAGAGTATGCACAAGTGTCAATGCTTTTAAATATATTCGAATAGTGTTGTCGAAATTTCAAAAAAAGAATGATTTGAAAACATTGGGGTTGCAGGTCAAGAGCATTATAAATTTAGCGAACTTCGAGGACAAAGTTCAATTTGTAGGTAGTTGATTGTAATAACCGATTTAGTACTCGGTGAACTTCGAGGACGAAATTCATTTTTATGGTGGGTAGAGTATAACGACCGGTAATTTTGACCCTAGTGCCTTGTTTATCTATTTCTTCTCCCACATAATAAATTTACGTGTGAAACCTATTTAAATAGAAACTAATTTTAAATTCGTAGTAATGATACTAAGAACACAAAAAATAGAACTTGGAGAGGGAGATACGATTTTTTAAATATTTATTATGATTTTATTCTATAATTTAAATATGGGTGTATATATATATATATATATATATATATAGATATATAAGACTCACTTATAATAAAAACTTAATAATTAATTACAAATTTTTATTTAATTGGTTGACCTAATTTAATTAAAAATTAAATTAAATAAAAAATTCAGGTAGAGAGGGATTTCGATCAGGTAAACTTCTTAGAAGTCCTTACGGGAGAGGTGGAGAGGGATTTTAATGAGGCTAATTTCGATAGAGGCTAAACTTCCTGGAGTCTTAACTTAGGAGCGAATTAATTCGGGGGAGGCGGAATTCGGAGCAGAACAATCGAGAGGAAGAGGGCCGAAGGCTTTGGCCATGGAAGGATTGTTGTCGTTCACTACCATCCAATCAAGGCCCTCAATATCTCATGGTGCCTTCCCTTGCCTTCACGAGAACTGCCCTGCTTCGTCCTCTTCTTCTTTCCCCTGAGCTCTCATATTAGCAGAAGAAAAAGGCATATGAGGATGAGAGCGTCCATGGTGGAAAACGGAACGAGCACCATTTCCTCAAGTTGGGACCTTTCTGCTTCTTCTGCTGGTCCGTGGATGCCCAGGCTTGAAGACCTCGACATCACCAACATGCTCCTCAAGCAGCGGACCGTCTTCCTGGGTTCTCAGGTGGATACTGTGACTTTGGATGCTGAAGACCAGCAAAAAGACATCAAACTATTTATTAATTCACCTGGAGGCTCTCTAACTGCGGAAGCATGTAGATGGGGTAGACAAGAGAAGAAAAAAAGAGAAGGAACGATGGAGAAGGAGAGGAGAGAGGGGACAACGGAAAGAGTCCACACAATCCGAGCGGTGTCTTCTTCCTCATCTTCTGCACAAAAGGACACGCCTTTGCTCCTTTTGGACTCCATTACTCCCTCTTCCTCGTTTGCATCCCTTCGCATCAAGGACGCAGATTCACGTGAACGTCGGTTGATTAAGAGGTGCATCAGAGGAGAGGAGACAAGCAGGGGGAAGACCCGGAACGGATTTATGTATAGGTCATTCATTGCAGTCGTCTCAGAGACAGAGGGGTAGAGACTAGATGCAGAGTCGCACAGCTTGATGGAGATTGGACCAATAGTTTCACCGTCTGGCTTATAGCTAAAGAAGAAAGAAGACAGTCAAGACACAGACCATGGAGAATCGGCAAATGCCAGACCGAGTCCACCCGAGTGACGACGCGGCACCAAAGGCATCCTCCTTTGCTTAGTGATGCCAAAACAATTTATGAAGGGTGTTGAGGAAAGGGCTGTGAGAAGCCATAAGCTTGTTACATTGAGGTTATGAGATTTAGAGGGTACAGCAGGGAACAGTGAGATGTGGGGAAGAGTTAACATGTCCATGGGGAACAGGAAGTGGGTTCTCTCTCCCTCAGCAAAATATGGGTCGTTAGAAAGCACTTCAAGAGATTTGCATGGGTAATATATAGAGCCAACTAAGATCATGCATGGCCACAGGAATCCTTTGAAGGTAAGCTTTTCCTATTTTTGCCAAGAATGGTGCTATTTAAACCCCTGTTTTATCCCAGTATCCCTGTTACTTATACACCTGGAGTGTAAAACGTAAAGCTGTTCACTTAAACCCTAATGCTACAAAATATTCCAAAATGGCGTTGTTTGAAATTTTTATCACTGTGTATACCCCGCCCTTCCTCCCTCTAGGCTTCACCCCCTATCAAAAAGTTCTTCGGCTTCAACTCCAGTCTCCCCCAATGGCTCTACCTGATCCCTCTTCGTCTCCACCGGAAAATTGTTTGATTTCTCAGTCAGTGCCTCCAATCAGCGCCTCTAGCTCAATCTTTCCCTATTTCACCTCCATCAGAACCCTACTTTTTTTTGCGTCGCTACTAGCACCTCCAGCTCCAGATCTCCCGCTCTAGCACCTCCACCAATGACTCCAGATCTAGCATTTGCCCCTGCCATTAAAAAGGTCATTTTTTTTATTTTCCCTCTGTTTTGCGACAATAGTTGGATTCACAACAACTACACAATGGATCAGCCACTTTTATTGTCTCGTAACTCTCCTGTCTACCACAATGAGTTCTTTTATTGTCTTGGGTTGGATGGAAATTTAGGTGCTTATGACCCCACAACATATACATGGAGTGTGATTAACGCTAGCATATCATTTCATAGCCCGGTCAGCAAGTGCTTTTTAAGCTATCATATCATTTGATACCCCGGTCAGCAAGTGCCTTTTAAGCTAGCATATCATTTGATAGCCCGGTCAGCAAGTGCTTTTTAATTGATTCCAATGGTGAGCTACTATCAGTGTTCATGGACCAATACAAAAACCCTATTGGAGTCTTTAAATTAGACTTTTCTCATGCTAGGTGGAAACGAGTGACAGATTTGGGAGAGCAGACACTATTTGTTGGATTGGAAGCATCTTTTAGTACTACGGTTGAACCAAGAATGACAAATAGGACATATTTGCCTAAATTCTGTGGACAGTACAACCATGAACTTGTATTTCACCGAGTAGGGTTTGAAAACATTTGTAAGCCCGGTAGGACAATGAAATACATGCATATTTGGATTGAACCAAAAGTTGTTGCATTTGGACTTGACCAGATGACCGTCAAATGCATATGCTTCATGTAATTCATGTTTGTTAACAAATGACAGAAAAGTAGATCGATCTTATTTGATTTTATATTTATATCTAAGTATTGGGCTCCAATTGCGGAATTGGAGAATGTCTGAACATTTGATAAGGAATTCCTAGAGTTGTGGATATTATTAAATATTAGCTATCCCACACATGTCTCATTTTGTGGACATGTCATGAATTGGCATCTACTCTAATGGCATAGCCATAGTATCATGGATAATTGATTTATGAAGAATTGAGCAGCCTCTGTGTTTTTTCAACACATACTGTCCCCATGTCAATCTGCTTGTTGTAAGCTATGTTTACGTCGTGTGATTTTCTTCATTTTTTGACAATATATCTCATGATCGAAAGCTGTAATTCCATCCCCTATATGTTAATGATTGTATGTTGATGTTTATATTTTCTGTTCTTCATTGTACATACATTCTTGGCACATGTTGTTATCTTTTAGTCTTATCAAGTTATATATCTTTTAGCATCTGATGATTAAAAATGTCTTCATTTAGGATCTTAACGCTTATTGCTTGAACCTGACATAATTCTAACGGTTTTGCATTGTAGAGCACTTTGATCCTCCTGTATATATAGTTGAATCTGTGAAGTTCTTGGTTCATGTCTTGCAAAGTAATTTGATCCTCTTCTGTCTTTGATACTTACTTGTAATATGTCTTGTTTGGTTTTTTGCAAAAAATTTCAGTTTTGCAAATACAAATCTTTTGTATTTTGCACTTGTTGCCTTCATGTTATGTTCTGATAATTTATTCATAGCAAAAGGTGTCATTAATGGCTGGTATTTAAATCGTTTTTTGCTCTAAAAAAAATCTCATTTGACCAAATCTCATTCTTACTGCACGATTTATGTTGTGATTATTTTGAGTGTTCTAATTCTCTTTATATTCTATAATTATGTTAGCAATGGTATTATGGGGTTTATGCATATATTTGCACTAATTAAAGAACTATTAAATAATATTGAGGCTAACCTTTGCTTTGATTCTCCATACACTAGATGCTGAGGACACTCCCAACAACATCAAATAGGAAGCGGCGAGCTAAAGCAAAAGATGGAGTTGTTGATGATGAATTAGAAGAAAATCCAAATGTACAAGAACGAAGACAGAAAGTTGATGAAGAAACTACTGCCATTGAGAGAGAACAACAAGGCCATATAGGGGAGGAGGAGGAGGAAGAAGAAGGGCAGACAGTGGAAGATGAAACTTATCCTTTCCCTGGAGGCCCTATAGAAATGACAGTTTTAAATAGTTAGCAAACTTATGTTTCAAACAATATATGGAAAAGCAAGGTAAGTCGATTTACCTTAAAACCTTTAGTGAATGCTTTCATTATACACAAATTTTTCTAACGAAATTTATACTACTTTTGTATAGGACCGTGGACCTCTCCGATGTGTACATCATCATAAGAACCTTGCCAAATGGGATTTACGTGATAGTCCAATAATGCCATTGATAGAGTCTAGCGGCTTGTATAAACCCCATAATATTGACGTACGTATCTTACAAGACCATTAATAGGATGTGGATCTCGTCATTGGTTGAAAGGTGGTATCCAGAAACCAATACTTTTCACATGTCATTTGAAGAGATGACTATCACCTTGGATGATGTCCAACAATTGATAGGGATTCCGGCGAGAGGACATGCCATGGTGACCCCTGACTTTAATAGTAATGAGTTGGTTGATTTATGTGTCAACGCCCTAGGAATTGACAAAGAAGAAATTGAAGATCAATTGAGCAAATGCAAATGGAAGGGTTTGACATTGAATTGGTTGCGGGATACATTTCAACAATTGCCAGAAGATGCTACCCAGGATGATATTGATTGTGCCGCTTGAGCTTATATTCTATATTTGTTAGGGTGCACAATCATGTGTGATAAATCAGGAATGAAAGTTCTGGCTAAGTACGTAAATTTACTTATGAATGTGGATAACATTGACAAGTATGCATCGGGAGCAGTTGCCCTTGCATTTTTATATCGACAATTGGGGATTGCATCAAGGACAAAAGCACGGAAAATAGGTGGCTATCTTACATTGTTGGAGGTATGATGACATTTGTTTTGATATTTGTTATTATATCACATATTGCTTAGAGATATAATAATAGATTTTCTTATATTGTAGGCGTGGTCATATGAAGATATCAAAATTGAGAGATCAGTCCCCAATGTGTTGTATGAAAAGGGGTAGCCACGAGCCTTACTGTGGAAGGGCAATATCTCACAACCAATAAATCCTGCTCATAAGCTTATTGAATTTAGGGAAGCGCTTGATCATTTAGATGCATGAGAGGTATAATATGTTAATTTCAGTTTTCATTGGTTGCAATTATAACAATTTTCTAGTAAGATTATAACGTCCATGTGTATTGCCTCATAGGTCATATGGGATCCATACAAAGAAGAATGAGTGCATTATCCACAAGCTAGTAATTCATTGTACTCGGGGTGTCTTTTTTGTTTTCAAATTAGGGAACCCTATAATCCTGCAAGGGTACTAAGACAATTTGGATTCATCCAAATAATCCCTCCACCACCACCACCACCACCACCACCACAGCCAATACCCAAAGGATCTAGCAGGGGTGCACACGTGAAGGGGTACAAGCTTGTGTATGATGCAAACATAAATATTTAGAAAAAGAGCAATAGACATACATTGCCTTCCAAAGAATGTGGAAACCTTAGTAGAAATCCATGGGATTGTGCACCTGATTACATTCAATGGTATAAAATAGTGTCACACCCCTTGGTGCAAAATCAAGTGGTATCTAAGTCTGCTTCCTTCAAAGATAGCAAAAATTGTCGAGGTTTCAACCCTACCTTTGACAAATTCTTCACAATTTCTATCTCCAATCCTTTCAGATGACCAACGTATGCATGCCCTTCTCCAAACTGGCCAGGGGGATGATTGTGACTACCACAAATTACTTTCAATTTCCACCCAACAACATTGTCAATATACATTTCCCTTGCTTGTAACTTGAATGGGCATCCACATTTCTTTGTGCTTGTTTGTCTACTATAAATATCCGACTTAGGCTTTTGAATAATACTTCTTTTGTAGTAACCTGCCCTTTCACAAGCTAAAGTAACACGTGGTTTCTGCTTTTGGGCATTCGATTTTAGGATTATAAACACTGTACCATGCCTCATACAAATTTCTTTGGCCCATTTTATTAAAGCATCTCATGATGGTAACACCTGCAAGTTGATAAAAATATATTAATCTTGACATTTCTTCAATTAATATGACATATTTCTCACAACATTTACAATTCATGATTTTACCTTATCATCAGAAAATGCAAAAGATATATCAATATTTAAGATGTCGCCCTGGCTTTGGCCTTCTCTTTTAGATCCATCCTGTTAACAAAGAGTTGCATCATAAGATTTTCATTTCACAACATTAGAAAATACCAAAATTCTTTGCGTTGCTCTTCATTTTTCTTTTTAGATAGAAAAATGGTCTATATCTCTTTAGAAGACTGGTTTTCTACCTCATTGTATGGTTGATTCACCTCTATTTGTTTCAATGAACATGGAACAATCTCATCTATTTCCTCATTTGGAGCCGTACACCCACTATTTTTGTAATAGATGACATCAAATACATAAATGACGAAGATTCACTAGCAAGATGATCCATTCTTGATTGACTTAATCAATAAGCTATAGTAACCTAAAATGACACAAAATAAGGGCAATGAAAACCTAGGATGATCATAAATAGACAAATAATACTTGGCAAGAGCTAACAAAAGTTTTTAGCCCATCAATATACATTTTTGTACTTAGAAGTGGGTTGTCCTCATGCAGATAATCACATTGTGGTGGGGTTTAGCAAGTATACTAACTGAAGCTTTTACATAGTTAATACGTGGCAGGGGGTGGTCCCCGTGAAGTGAAGAACAATGTGGCAAGGGCTAGCCCCCACCAAAAAAATAACAGAAGCTTTCTTGCCTCCGAAAATATTTTGGCAGAAAAAAATGCGATTAACATGTCAACTGGTGGGTCGTCGTAGCTTTTTTACCCACCACCGGAGCTTTTTAATCGTCTTCGAAGCTACAGTGTACACCGGCGGATATAATAATCGCCAGTGGCCGACGTCTACAGTGCTTGCCAGTGGCCCTTGAGGAGGAGAAGAAAGTAAAAAAACTCTTTCTTTAGGTTAACTCGTGGGGGGAAATCATGGGGGAAAAAGGGAAAGGTATATGGGAGATAAAGGAGTAAGTCAGTGGGGTATAAAAGTAAAAAAAAATTCAAAATTTTTACTTCTGTTTTGGGGATACAGGGAAAAAATAGGGGTTTAAATAGGCAGCTTCTTTAGCCAATTACTGCTCTATTTTGCACAGCGAAAGATAGAACACGATGGTCAAATTTTATGGGCTGGATCATTTGAATCCGGTCCGGTCCAAAAAAAAAAAAGAGAAATAGGAGAAGCAGACCCGATTCACTAAGATAAAAACCTTATAAAAATTTAAGAAAATTATGGAAGGACCTTAGCATCCTAATGAACGTACTCACAAGTTTTTCGATCAACCTAAAATATGCACAATAGTGAAAAATTATGAGTTTGCCCTTAATAGTGAATTTTATCTTGCCTACTGAACCGGTCACTGTTCATGGGGAAATATTGATCGGTAAAATTTAAACATTTTGCTATAATATTATATCTCTTAAGGAATTATGTTTAAATTTTCAGATATAACATATTATCAATAAATTATAAATTTTTTGAGATTACCCTTAAGTTTGAATTAATCTAATTATATGTATTATTTTTGGTTCAATACTTAAATGTGGAACTAGGGCTATTAGCTATATGCGTACATGCTAAGAAATCCTTGACTCTAATAGATGAGCACTAAGAGGCTTTAAAGAATATGGATTGACTAAAATACCCTTAAAAAGAAATTAAGGTTAAAGTGTATTGAACTAAAGTGTAAACTTTTTAATGAGCGTAGAAGAAAAGAACTAAGCAAATGAAAATGATTTTTAGAATCTATAAATAAGGGGTTGGAGCTCAAGGGCACTAGATCTTTGGGAACTAATGTTAGTCTCGCTGATTATTATGATGAAGTTATGCTTATGATTTGGATCATGTTTTCGTGTTAAATTAAGATGTTTAGCATTAGATCTTCATGAATAATGTGTATATTTAATGCTGAAATTTATATAGTTGATAATCATTTTATATGATGAATGTATGAGAATATGCTTGATCGAAGTTGAATAGAGGATGCTTCATGTTACATAGAGATCATGTTTAAAATTATAGGATTCATGCTATATATGTCTCTATATGATACAATAGATAATGGTGTACCATGAAGCCTCACCATATCCCTTATGTACAACTGTGTCAAACTATCCAAGTTTTGCTTCTAGCTCATAGGTAGAAAATGTGTCGCCTTTGTCAGCTTGTCAACCCACACTACATTATGGAGCTTTTAAATTCTAGGTAAGCCTACTACAAAGTCCATAGTGATGTGCACCCATTTTCACCTTGGAATCTCTAATGGTTGTAGCAACCCTGCAAACCATTGATGCTCTGCCTTGATCTGTTGACAAGACAAACAATTGGATACAAACTCTCCAATGTCTTTCTTCATTCCATTCCACTAAAAGCTATGCCTAAGGTCATGGTACAACTTAGTTCCTCTCGGGTGGATATTGTATTTAGAATAATGTGCTTCATGCAATATTTCTTGTTTCAACTCATGAACTGCAGGAACCACTAGCCTCCCCTGGAACCATACACCTTCATCTACACCTTTAGTGAAGTTGGGCCTATCTAACATCTTCTGAACACCAGCATCAACCTTCCGAGCTTCTATTACCCGCTGAATAATAGTAGACTAGATGGTGAGGTTGGTGAAGAGAGACTTTCTCTGATAGGAAGGCAAGTCAATATGACACTCTGTTAAATCTTGTACTAGCTTCCATTCTTTCACTATCATGTGAGCCACGAGTGCTTTAGTTTTCTACCAAGGTGGTAGTGAATGGAGGAGTCATAATCTCTTATGTACTCTAACCACCTTCTCTGACACATTTAAAGATCTTGTTGTGAGAAGATATACTTCAAGCATTTATGGTTTGTGAATACCTCAAATCTCTCACCATATAAATAATATGTCCATATCTTTAGGATGAAGACCACTGCCACTAGCTCTAGGTCATGTGTTGGGTGGTTTTGTTCATAATTCTTGAGCTACCTAGAGGCATAAGCAATCACCTGTCCATGTTGTATGAGGACACAACCTAACCCTCTCTTGGAAGCATAACTATAGATGACAAACCCACCCGTGCCTTAGGGCAAAGTCAACATAGGCACATTTGTCAATCCTTTCTTTAATTCTGGGAAGCTATTTTCACAAGCATCATCCCAAACAAACTTTACTCCTTTTCAAGTCAATATAGTCATCGGTAAGGCTATGCTGGAGAATCCCTCAATAAATCTTCTATAGTAACCTGCAAGACCAAGGAAACTACGAATTTCTGTAACAGTTTGTGTGTTTCCCATTTTAGCACCACCTCTACCTTTGCCAAATCAATAGATACACCATCATTAGAATCACATGCTCAAGAAAATTGACACTTTCCAGCCAGAATTTGCATTTGCTGAACTTAGCATACAATTTGTTTGTCTTGAGGATGTGCAAAACCTCATTCAAGTGCTCCTTATGCTTTGCAATGTTGGATGAATAGACGAGAATATCGTCCACAAATACAATCACAAATCTGTCCAACTATGTCTTGAAAATCCAATTCATCATGTCCATGAAAGCAGCAGGAGCATTTGTTAGACCAAAAGGCATAACTAAAAATTCGTAATGCCTATACCTTGTCCGAAATGCTGTCTTGGGAATATCCTCATCCAGAATCCGCAACTGGTGGTTACGAGACCTTAAGTCAATCCTCAAAAAGACTTTAGTTGATTGCAGTTGATTAAATAAGTTATCAATCCGAGGAAGAGGGTATTTGTTCTTTATGGTGACTTGGTTTAGCATCCGGTAGTCAATGCATAGGCACAAAGATCCATCCTTCTTTTTCACAAAGAGGATAGGTGCTCCCCAAGGTGAAATACTTGGTCTGAAGCAACTCCTGCAATTGCTTCTTTAATTCTTTCAACTCAGCGGGCACCATCCGGTATGGTGCTTATATATAGGGTATGTACCAGGCAATAGATCGATGACAAAATCAATATCCCTTTTTGGGGGCATGCTAGGTAACTCATTAGAGAAAACCTCAAGAAAGTTGCATACAACATCAACTTGCTTTATTGTTGATGTACTTGTCTCCTCGGAAGTTACATTGGCTAAATATGTTGTACATACTTTAGCTATAAGCTTATATGCCTTGAGAGCTGAGATGAAACGATATCCATCTCTATCCAAAACACCCTAAAAAATAATATCTCTCTCTAAGAATCCTGAAGGAAACCCTCTTCTTATGACAATCAACAGTAGCCCGGTTTTTTGATAACCAATCTATACCCAAAATTACATCAAAATCAGACATTTCAAGTAATACAAGATTAGCCGACAAAACCCTATCCCCAATCACAATAGGAACATCCTCTAATTTTTTTTTTGCCAATACAAAGACTCCTAAGGGAGTAGCTACACTCAAATTATACATAAGTCTAGACAATGGTTTGTCAAGACTGAAGAGAAAAATAGTAGCAATAAAAGAATGAGGAACCCGGGTCAATTAAAATTCTAGCGATTCTACCAGAAACTAGGAGAGTACATTCCACTACAGCATTGGAGGTTCTAGCATCCTCCGACTATAGAGCAAACACCCTAGCCTAAACCTTCTTCTTCTTCTTCTTCTTCTGCTTTAACTTGTCGAAGTTAGCTTTGTTGGAGCAATCTTGAGCAATATGCCTCTTCTCTGAACACGCATAGTACCTCCTATCTTCTGGTTGGAAAGGCTTGCTAGGATGATATTGCTTGCCGTATAATCGACATTTTCCACTATTCTTTGTGAATTGTTATGTTGGTTTGCTCTGCAGGTTCTGCTGATTCTGTTGATGTTGCTTTTGATGTTTACTAGGGCGATTGTTATCATCCCTGCCAGAACCTTTTGTTGTCTCCTTGCTTTGAGTTGTTTCCTTGACCCTTGCTCATACTTTTCTTCCTCTCATGCACCTGCTTATAGTCCTCTTCCATCATAGATGCCAACTTTATTGCCTTCTCTACTGTAGTTGGATGAGAAGGAAGTACTTTTGTATGTAGTCCATCCTTTAGGCCCCACACAAACTTCTCTACCCTTTTTAGCTATGTGGGGCCGGAGTGGGTGGAAAACCTCAGCAATTTTACAAACTTTTTCTTATACTGTAGAACAGTCTTAAAGCCCTATTCTAAGTCAAGGAACTCCTTCTCCTTCCACCACTAGCTAACCATGTATTGCTATTGTAATTAGGGATAGTGCTTTGCTGGCTAACCTTTTATTGCTTGAAATGTCTGATTTTGATGTAATTTTGGGTATGGATTGGTATTCAAAATACTGAGCTATTGTTGATTGTCCTAAGAAGAGGGTTTCCTTCAGGATTTCTGGAGAGAGAGAGGGATTATTTTTTAGGGTGTTTTGGATAGAGGTGGATGTTGTTTCATCTAAGCTCACAAGGCATATAAGCTTCTTGCCAAGGGTTATACAATAGATTAGCCAATGTAACTTCTGAGGAGACATGTACATCAACCATAAAGGAAGTTGATTTTGTATGCAACTTTCCTGAGGTTTTCCCTCATGAGTTACCTGGCTTTCTCCCAAAAAGTTATCTTGATTTTGTCATTGAACTATTGCCTGGTACTTCCCTTATATCTAATGCACTATACTGGATGGTGCCCGCTGAGTTGAAAGAATTAAAGAAGCAATTGCAAGAGTTGCTTGAGAAGGGGTTCATCAGACCAAGTATTTCACCTTGGGGAGCACCTATCCTCTTTGTGAAAAAGAAGGATGGATCTTTGTGCCTATGCATAGACTACTAGATGCTAAACCAAGTCACCGTAAAGAACAAATACCTTCTTCCTCAGATTGATGACTTATTTAATGAACTGCAATTAGCTAAAGTCTTTTCTAGGATTGACTTAAGGTCTGACTACCACCAGTTGCAGATTCAGGATGAAGATATTCCCAAGACAGCATTTCGAACAAGGTATGGGCATTACAAATTTTTAGTTATGCCTTTTGGTCTAACAAATGCTCCTGCTGCTTTCATAGACATGATGAACATGATTTTCAAGACCTCGTTGGACAGATTTGTAATTGTATTTGTGGTTGATATTCTCGCCTATTCATCCAACATTGCAAAGCATAGGGAGCACTTGAATGAGGTCTCGCAGGTTACTATAGAAGATTTATTGAAGGATTCTCCAGCATAGCCTTACTGATGACTATATTGACCTGAAAAGGAGTAAAGTTTGTTTGGGATGATGCTTGTGAGAGTAGCTTCTAAGAATTAAAGAAGAGATTGCCAACTGCAGTTGTGTTGACTTTGCCTTCAGGCACGGGCGGGTTTGTCATCCCAAGTGATACTTCTAATAGAGGGTTAGGTTGTGTCCCCATGCAACATGGACGGGTGATTTCTTATGCATCCAGGCAGCTCAAGAATCATGAATAATACTACCTAACATATGACCTAGAGCTAGTGGCGGTGGTCTTCGTCCTAAAGATATGAAGACATTATTTATATGGTGAGAGATTTGAGGTATTCACAGATCACAAAAAGGGAAAGTGTAGATAATGTGCTGATTGACACCGGTTTAACAACATCACAAATACACAATGGCATATTACACACTATATATATGTTGATTTGAAACATTACTCATAGAGTCCGACCTCTAATTAATAAAGAATAATTTAACTCAAGTGAAAGTAGACTCTACTTAGGAAATAATTTAATTTATTCCTACCTGAATATGGACATCCGCTCAAAGGAACAAAATGTATACTAACATAAATCCCATCATTACTAAAGATCCACTCAAATTAGCCATGGGCCTAAAGATGTCAGTACCATCGTGTTCATTGACACATTGGCCGGAGGTAGATGAGCCTTCCATGAAGCTCAAAAACCTAATTGGGTGCGAAGTACTAAAAAAGAGATAGAGACCAAAGCCGCAAAAATGCGGAGGCCACAATGGCCTGATAGTGCCGCCATGGCTATTACAGTGAGCTTACTTGAACTCTAATTCAGCCATAAAGGAAGTGAAACAAGACACTTTAAACTTATAGCTAAGAGGCAACAAACAATAATGTCCCTATATGGAAGTCAAATATACTGACATCATCATGTCTAATAGTGTTAAGGAGTAAATTGGACCTATGCAAAACACCCCAAAACTAACTAGCATATCACTCTATGAGATTGGTATCATCTAAGAAGGACTAATCCACGTACAATCTAACCATTACTCTACTAAGAATTAGTAGTTCTTACATTAATCAAAAGACAACACGAATACCATTGTTTACATTAATATTTAGGGGGTTTTACACATAGAACGTTCAGTTCAATTCAAGAGTACAATAGCGGTTTGCCCCATCCAAGTCAGCCCAACGACAATGGTAAAATTGAACTCTTTTTTTTTCTTCTCCCGTAAAGAACCCAGTGGCCGCAATCCTTGCCATATTAGATAACATACACATCATAATCATCTCAACACTATTGGTCTGGGTTAAAATTATTCATTTATGCAAGCTTGGGCAGTTATAAAATAATTATGCGATGTATGGAAAAGAACTACACCCCTACACACTTAAGAATTTCCTAGTGCCACTTGGCTGAGGAACCCAAAACATCAAGCCATGAATGAATTAGAGCATAAAACAACATGAAACCGAGACATTCCAAAATACACAGAGTATAAAGGAGAACAAGCCAGTAATTGTACATAAGGAACTCCTATGCAATTAGCTGAGACATGTAGAGAGCATTGACAAATCCTAATGATTAAGGGCTGAAACACAAAAAATTCATACCGTGACGACAACTCCAAACTAGGTAACGAACTCATACTCGTCGTGGAAAGGCACAAAGATCATGACCAACAGGAATATGATTGTATAAAGAACATCCTACCTCTATCAGCCCCCTCCAAATCCTTGCTCCCACGCTCCTATGCTAGGTTTGATGGTGCTGGACTCCCCTCCCCTCTATTGCAGAAGTTCGTGGTTTTTGATGGAAAAATATGAAGAGAAGTGGCCGGACAGAAGACTCGTGCGTCTGCCCCCCAGTCTCCTTGTTAACCACTCTCCTAATTTATAGGGGACATACATATCAGAAGTGGGCGGATTGAAGACTAGTGCATCTGCCCCGAGTCTCCTTGTTAACCACTCCTAATTTATAGGGGACATACAGATCACAATCCTATCACATCTAAATCCTATTTTTGAAAATCCCCTACCAAACTCGACTAAAACTCCTTCTCTCAAGTTGCATACGTAGCATGGTCTGACTCCCCTTTGCCAAAATGGGCCCCTCACAACTAAAAGCCCAACACTCCTTATACACGATATGGTGATAATAATAATAACACTATTCCAACCACAAAGCAAATAGAACAAACATGCACAAGTAAACAAAAATTACATACGATTAGGGATATTGCATCCCAATGTCTTATTTAGGCATTCTTAGACTCGTTATGCTCGTCTCACGGAGTTGTAGTCAACACATTGTTGATTCAGAGGTGAAGATGATGAACAATAACTCGGGTTAGTGTTCATTGGATATTATAGCAATCCAAATTTTATGATTTTTCTTAATTTTCTTTCAATCATGTAAGTTCTTTTTTACTCAATTTAATGGATATTATAGTCTTAGTTTTTAGTTTAATGAGTAACTACTTTTTTTAACTAAGGTTAAGATGAACCTCTTATTAATTTTGTAGAGTTCTAATTTATATGATTTGGTTAATTTTCCAAAAGGAGTTAATGTTAATTGTTCTTATCTCATTTTGATTTAGATATGAGTCTAGTCATGCTCTTCTCATTATTTGAATTAGTTTTTTTTAATTGAATGTTTGGTTTAGGGTTGTTGATTATTAGAATTGGGAATGAGTTGCGATTTATTAATGTGGATACCACTTATGACTTGGTTTTATTCCATTGAAGCGAGGAAGAACATACTTTATCTTTTGATTAGAGCTTTGAAAGATGAATTTTTCCATGATAAAGTGAATTGAATTCTATATTATTGTGAGTTATATTTGTGAAATAAATCAATGAGCATAGATGCAATTTTTAATTAGTTAATAAGATAGAATTGTGAAACCTTAGTCAATTTTTATTTATTACTTTCAACACTATAAATTGCTTTCTTAGTTTAAATAAATTTCAGCCTTTATCTTTTACTTTAATTTCTTTTCTTTTGGTGATTTAATTCATTTTAGCAATTTAAGATTATTTTTGTTTATTATTTGCTTTAGTTCCTCTTAACTAAATTATTTATTCTCTTTATTAGTTGTTAACTAGGTTAGGGTTAGTGTTAATTAGATTAAATGTATATTCCCGACATCAAGTCTCTGTGGGATCAACACTCAATTTGGCCACTTGTCTACTATTGATTTGTGTGCATATGAGTAAACAATCTAAACTTTAACAATAGGTATCTCCACTATTAAGATCAACAAGAAGATTAAGAAAAAATCACATTACTTTTTATAGCTTAAGGCTCAAGGCTCATAGGAATAAGATTGGCAGTTGCCAACAATTCCTAGTGCACAATACATGCATTGGTATTATGACCCAAAGTACTACATTTAGTACACAATTCTGGCTTCCATTCATTTGACACGGGTTGAGGAAAAGTAGAACCGATTGTTCTTTTGACATTGACAATATTACACAATTTGTGGGAGGCATCAATTTCAACACAAATACGAGGAAGTCTAAGTTTTGAAATAGTCAATTGATCAACATAAAGGAGTTTTCTAGTATCACTTGCAATAGACTCATGATAATCTTTACCCCAATACTGAAGCTACATATTAGGGAGACGTACCCGTATAAGAATGAAATTCAAAAGCTCTCGTACTGGGTGAATATCAATAGTCCAATTCTTCAAGGATAGAAGCCTCCCTGCTATAGACTAAATAGAAACCAAAACCATTATACAATCTTCTTCATTAGAAAATTTGAATAACAAAAACCCTTTGAAAGAGAGATGATTTCAAAATCCTTGTTGCATGTTTTCTACATAAAAGAACTACGTTTTTTAAGTATCTATAGAAGGGTTTCTTACGAAGCAAATATGCAACAAGGTAACTCCAACATTCACATTGAGATTGCACTACATCATCTTCAATGAGAACTAAACCTTGATTACAACTTCTAAGAAAATCATGAATCACAACATTCTCTCTTGTGGAGTTTTGGTTGAATAGTCTCCACCATAACGTAGGGGAAGGAGGGGAAGTCGACCAATGGGATAATGAAAGCGCTAAGAAGAGGAGAGATAATGGGTACCAAAGAGGGAAATGGAGGGAGGAGTAGTCTTATGTTGGTGGCGAGTGACAACTGGTTGGCTATGAAAAGGTGGCTGGCTTGCAGGAAGGGTTAAGAAAACTCTATTTCACAATCGCCCTATCCTCTCTCATGCACGCTTTCCTTGCTCAGTTACCCTTGACGATGTTTTGTACTTACAAACTCATAGTTATAATTAAAATATAATTCCTAAATGCAAAAGAAGATAGAGGAAAGTTGTTGGTCTTTATTTGGAGTTTGATATTCCTACTCCATTTTTTCTACACCAAAACCTTACTCCAATATTTGATTGTACAGAGAAAGGTGAGTCTCACCTGGCAATAGGGGGTTCTACTTTTCTCAGCCCAATCAAAGGTTAGAGTAAGGTTTTGGTATAGAGAAAGTGGAGTAGGAACATCATATTCCTTAATCTTTTTGCTATAAATAATGATAACCCTACTTCACTTTTTGTCCAATAAAACATTACACTAGGTTTTGATTGGACTACCCACTTTCTATAGTCCAATCAAAACCTGGTGTAATATAAGGTTTTGTTGGGAAGAAAGTAGAGTAGGAAAATCGTTATACTTTTGCTTTGCCTCCTTCAAATTGATAGGTGGGTTTCCAAGAAATAAAAAAAATGATGGTGTATTGATATGCCTTTCATGTTCCTTTACGTCTTGATTGAATTCATGTAACTTTGGGAAAACCTCCCTTCATTGTTGATGGTGAAATCTCTCTGATCTAAAGGGTTTGATAGTCCTTAGTGTTGCTTTTGAATCTAGAAGATTCAAGAACTTCCACCAATGTCCAAAGAGCTTGGCCATGCATTACATTCTCCTTATATATAGTGGGCTTCAAATAGAGCCATTTAATACACATTACAAGCCTTTTCGACCAACATTTCATGATTCTTTTGTTCAAATCTTCCTCTAGTTTTTGCTAAAATTACCAATTTTGGTAACATATAGCATATTTAAGTTATATTAACAACGCAGTCATGGAAATTCAGGGCGGGCGATTGGGAGGCAATTAGGGTTTAACCCTTTCGTCTTCATCTAGACGCCACCATCCACCCCTCCGGGGACTTTTTTGGCCACGTTCGTCTATCCCACATGCTCGCCGGCGAACGATTTTAGCTTCCCCCATAGTTCCTAGCCCCATCTGAGAGAAGAAAGCATTTGGTCTTTGGTTTCACCTTCATCTAGCAACTTCTGTCCACCTCGCCTGGGACTTTTTTGGCAGCCAATGTCCACCCCACATACTCGCCGGTAGAAGTTTTTGCATTCTTGTGTTCATATGTGGCCATATGTATTGTATCAACTTTTTTTGGTGAACAAAACAATATTAAATTGATGTGTACTTTGAGTCATATGATAGAATGCTTACTGCTTAATATTACATGGTGAAGATGAGGTAGATTAGAAGACTCAGAAGTGTTTTTGTAGGTAAACACACACACACACACATACACATCACATACAGATATTTAGGATCAAGGGTTAATCACATTACAGTGTGAGAAAAAAAATGAGTGAAAAATTACATGTGTAAATTTTTTATTCAAGATTAATTGGAAAATAAATTAAAAAAATTTGAATTTCAGTACTATAGTAGTGATCAATTGATGAACAGTAGTGATCAATCGATTACTATAGTAGTTTTCACAAAAATTCACAAAACGAAGTCAAGAGTTGGCAATCGATTGATGAATATTGATCACTAAAGCCAATATTTTCCTAAAATAGGCCATTTCGAGTTGAATTTGATTCCAATTCAAGGTCTAACACCTAAACCAACTTAATTAGCTATAAAAATGGTTTTTGGACATGGGGAAATGGCAGGGAAGCCATTGTTAGCATAGAGAAAGATTAGTGAGTCTACTATCGAACTTTTTAGAATATAGAGTTTTCCATTGGTTAAATGCTTTAAAGATCAATTCAATTAGCTAAAAGAGAAGAGTCTTTCACAATATAACACACACAAGAACTTGAGGAGTTATAGCAAAGTTTTTTATCAAGGAGTGATTGAAGAAACTCAAAGGAAAATTAACAATTGAAGAAATTTTTTTGATTGAGTTGCTAGAAGGAGACAAAGACGGAACACGAAGAAGGAAAGCTTCATCGTTTTGACATAGGGAATAAAACTTAAAGGCCAACAATGAAAAGGATGGAACAAAGAAAATGTATTTTCGTTTGTATCGAGTCAAAGAGGTTGGTTGGTTGTTCTTGGGTCTTGTAAGTTCTTTGTTGCTAGCACATTGATTTGGCAAAGAGTGGTTTCCGTGGGTTTTTACCCTAGTTTGGGTTTTACACTCTAATTTTATGGTTTGATTAATTGTTGATAGATTAACCATAAATGGTGAATAGATATTTGGTTTTACTTGTTTCCACTATAGAAAAAAATTCTATGTATAGAGGCTAGAACTCTTAATTTTTACTTGTTGAATTACTAATTTTATGAGCAATATAGTGATTTATTAGGTCAGTTAGATGGATATTAAACTCTTGCTCCTCCCATAGTTCCTGGTCCATCTGCGAGAAAAAAACATTTGGTCTTTGGACATTGTATGTCTTCATTGTACTTGCATTTGGATGTACAACAACCTTCATCAGTTCGTGGAGTTTCTACGTGCATGCTTTTCTTGGGCAACATTATTAATCATTAGGGCCTGTTATCTTCTTTGGTATGTGTCAGACATACAACAACAAAAGATATGGATGGACTGGATGGTTACTGATCTGCACCATAGTTTTTTTTCTCTTTCAACCTATCAAGGCATCAGATTCTATCTTGAATTGGAGTCAACTTTTTTCCAACACAGCCCTCTCCACCAATCTCCCTCCCTAGAATTACTTCATAAGAAATCTTTTTGTGTGCGAAACTCTATTGTTCAGTGAAATGCTCAGCACTGGAAAAATATGGTAGTTGGTTACGTCCTTGGTCGACGTCAATATTTTGTGTGGATGAAGAACACGCTTACCAAGGTATGGAACATTTCATGTGAGATGCGATGGTTTCTTCTTGTTTAATTCTCGTCTTCTGGTGATTTTTCAAAAATTATGAAGGGTTTATCTATGGGTGGGCAACCACTCATTATTCGATGATGGGAACTTGGAATGAAGCCAATTAGACAAATAATCCGTACTATACCTATTTGAATTCCTTTACATGATTTGATTGTTGAATATTTTGATGCTAAGAGGCTTAGAATTATTGCAAGTAATTTAGGAACACCCCTCCAATGTGATTTGTCTACTACCAATTTGTCAAGGCTTTCATATGCACGGGTATGTATTGTAATTACAATAGGGTTTGATTATTTCTATTATTATAGAAAGGGATGATGATTCCTTTTTTTCTTAGATGACTATTTATGAATTCAAGCCGCAGTTTTGTACTAAATGTAAAACTTTTGATCACACAGCAACATCATGCCCAATCAGGGAGGAATGGCATCTAGTTAATACTGCATCTCATGAGCTAGGTTCCAATGTTGCTCATGCAAAGTGCAAACACTAGTCCTATAGAAAATTCCAATGTTCCTCAGCAGCCCATTGATATGAATTAGGGAGTCTCTAATGGTAGTCCTGGTATGATCCCTTATGAAGCTCAAATTCATATTGACAGGGTAGAAATGACCAATATTGGTATAAATCATATCTGTCAGCAGGCTTTTGTTTCATGTGGATCTCCTTTCCCTAATCAATACACTTCTGTCATTGGTAGACATTTAGCAGTGTCTGCCCCAACATGATGGAACTCCAGCCATTCAGCAGTGTGTCCCAACATGATGGAGCTCCAGTCATTTAGCAGTGTGTATCCCAACATGACATTGCATCCTGGTAGCCAAATATTGATTATCCTACAGTTTAGTCTCGACAGTATAATGCTTCTAAAAGTCTGGATGCTAAGCAAAGTAATATTGACATCATTCTAGACTTGATCCAACCATCTTGTAACTCTCCAAACATGTTTGTACCATTACAAAAAGAAGACGGTATTGATAGCCAGTTGAATGAAAGTGATTCCCACAGTGATAATGGAAGTACTTCTTATACTAGTGATACAACTATGATTGGAAAATCATAACCTACATGTTCATTAAGTAAGAAAATGGTTGGTCATGGTATAAGCCCCGAATCCATTAATGATGTCTATATGTAACTGGATTACCAGGGGTTTAGGCCATTGGGTTAAATGGCCAGCTGTGACTTATCTAGTGAGAAAGCTTGATACTGATTTATTTGGCTTGTGCAAAACCAATCTGAAAACAATTCTCTTTTCCATGTAGCTCAACATCATTTGAGTGTGTGGTGTTTTCACAATAACATCGACTCTGCTCTGAAGGGATTCCTTCTTCTTGTTTGATATCCTTCTTAATTTGCTTTGAGTAAGCTCTTAGTTTCAAATCAATTCATCCATTGTAAATTCAAGTTATTGGGTGATAGTTTTGAATTCTTCTATACATTGATTTATGCTTCAAAATTTGGCTATTGAATGGTTTTTACTTCGGAAAGATCTTCTAATTTTACAAGCTACAGTTTTGGGTTCTTGGCTCTTGATGGGAGATTTGCTCAGATAGTGAAAAGTTTTGTAGTAATCTTACTCCTCTCTCGCAATTGCAAATTTTTAAGGCAAATTTAGTTGATAACCCCATTTCTAAAAATTATACATGGATTAAGAGACAAATGAGATATCGTCTTGTTATGAGTAGAAATGAATGTGCTTTATATAATGTTGAATGGTTGGTTAAATTTCGTAATGCTATCTTGAAGTGTGAATTCAGATCACTCTCCAATTTTATTTAGCTTCAACCCTCATGGTCCTAAACCATTCAGAAATTTCAATATGTGGCTCGTCATGACACTTTTATGCAAGTAGCTTAGTGGGCATGGCTTCTACCAGTGAATGAAAAGACTCATGTATGTCGTTTATAAAACGTTGTAGTATGTAAAATGTCAGTTAAGACACTAGAATAAAGAGGAATTTGGGTTGGTATCTCAGCGGCTCATATAAGCTAAACGTAATTTGGAGGTAGCGCAATCAATTTTCCAAAGTGACCCTATAAATTCTAATATCCAAACCCAAGAGCGTGCTGCTAGGGAGTTGTTGTTCGAGGATGAAGAGATAGAGGATAGTTTTTATAGTAAAAAGTATTGTATCGATTGGCTAAGAGAGGGTGATAAATGTTTCAGGTTTTTCTGTGCTACGGTTAAACCTCATGGTGTTCAAAACTCTGTACATGAGGTACAAAATACTAAATTTGAAATATTCTTTCTCATCCAGATCAAATTAGAATAGAGGCGGAAAAGTATTTTAAAGTTTCACTCCTTCTAGCCCAAGTAGCACTTGTTCTATTCTTTTTAAGAATAAGCTATCTCCATAACTTGCTATGAGGCTTTCTAGATCAGTTAATGAGAATGAGGTCAAGGATGTTAGTATAGCTTTTCCAGCTAATAAAGCTTGTAAACCTCATGGATTTCCTAAAGATCTTATTGTTGCAGTTAAGATTTCATTTCTTCTTCTAAGATGTTAAGGTTTGTTAACTCCACTTTTCTCACTATGGTTCCAAAGAAGAACAAGAAATTTTTTAAGATTTTTTCCCTATTTCCTTTTGTAACTATTGTGGAAAATTTATTTTTAAGAGATCTTGGCTAACTGACTTGTTGCAATGTTACCTTCTCTTGTTAGTCCGAATCAATCTGGATTTGTTAAGAATAGATTAATTTGTGAAAATATCTTGTTTGCTCATGAGTTAGAAAATTTCATCATAAGAATAAATCTAGAAAATTCTGCATTAAAGTGAACTTGAGAAAGGCATATGATTGAGTTCAATGAGATTTTGTTTTCATGGTTCTTTAAGAGCTAGGTTTTGATAACCCATGGATTGCTTGGGTTTATGAGTGTATCTCTTCGGCCTCATTTAGTGTTTTAATTAATAATAGCGAATATGAATACTTTTCATCTCATTGTCGTTTCAGACAGGGTTGCCTCTTATTTCTTCTTTAATTTATTTATGTATGGAGGCTCTTTCATCCCTTCTACATAAAGAGTGCGATGTTGACTCTATTATTCCTCTAGTTTTTCAGGGAGCTCTAGTTGTTAGTCATCTCATATTTGCATATTATTTGCTCTCATTCTCTCATAAGAGTGTCACATCGGCGCAACATATTGAATAGGTTCTTCATAATTTTTATGTTTTCTAGGCTTGAAGCTAATGGTCTTAAAAGTTTTATTTTCATCTCCTATAGTTGTTTCCACAAGGAAGAAATTAGTAATATTTTTTGATTTAATGTTGGAGATCTTCCTATCCATTACCTGGGCCTCCCTCCCTCTCTCTTCAAAGAAATTTACATACTCTCTATGTTGTCCTTTGGTTGTCAAAGTTTCTCACCATGTTGCAGGTTGGAAGTCTAATTTACTCTCTTATGCATGCCGACTAGAGCTTACGAAATCAGTGCTGAATGAGTTACAATTATTTTGGACAACTTGTTTTCGTTTTCCAAAAAACATTTTGAGAAAATAGAGTATGTTTGTACTGTTTCTATGGAAGGGCTTATCTTCCTCTTCTTCTTTCCATAATGTTGCTTGGAGGTGGGTCTTTAAACCCTTTAAGGAGAGGGCTCTTGGAGTTTGTTATCTAAGGGATTGTAACTTAGCTGGTTTGGCGAAATTAATCTGGCATTTCCTTGTCAAATAAGGGGTCTTTGTGGTGTAGATGGGTTCATGGATATTACATCCAAAATCAGACTTTATGGGTAGCCTCACCAACAGATTGTTCCTTTCCCTTTCGTAGTATTCTTGAGATGTGCCACTTCATGAGTAGATTTTGTTTTCTTAATGGTGGTGATGTATCTCATATCATGTATAGACACATGGATTGAGAAGACTCCTCTTATTGATAAGTTTGGCCACACCTTTTTTCAGATACTTTATCTTCCTCCTTTCACGATGATACTTGGAGCTTGCTACCAGCTAACAATCTTAGAACCATTGCTACTTTAGAGTTCATGAACTCTCATCAGCCTATTTTTTCCACGTGACCAGCTTCTTATGGTTGGATTTCCCACAAAGGAAAGCTTGATTTTAAGTTTGCAATTAATATCATATGGAAATCTTCACTGGTCATTTCTTGGTCAGAATTAATTTGGCACTCATTCAGAACTAGCTGGTAATCTCTTATTTCTTGGTTGGCTATGCCAAATGGATTATTAACCCATGATAATTTATATAAAATAGGGTTTTCAATCGCCAATCATTGTGTGCTTTACAACTGTCAAAGTAAAACTAGAGACCACATCTTCTTCTCTTGCTCATTCTCTAAGTGGGTATGAAAATTAATTCTTAGAATAGAGCAATATATTCATAATTGTCCTCAATTTTCATGATGAATTATTGTGGGCATGGTTCACCATCTTGGATCTAGGTCTCATCTCGGTGAGCTAAAAAGATGAGATGTCGGAGAGATCTCAGAGCGATCATGTAAAAACAATAGCAAGCATTAAGATGATCATAAAAAAATGGTGAACACATTTCTCAATGTGGTATATACTATCATTGACAAATATTGATACAAATATTAAATAATTATAAGCTTATGAAAATATAACAAAAATTACGTAAAATAAGTAAAAAATAGTTCATGAATGATCAATGGGCTCAGTTCCCGCTAATGCTTTGTTCAATTGATCATAATTCTCATGGTGCATGGCCACAAAAATAGTAAAACAGAAATCGACCACAGTCAGAAAATGAACAAATCATCAGCAACCTATCTTTAAATCAAATCATCATTGTAAGAATTAAAAAAAAAATCTACACTCATGTTTTCAACTAATATGAACATACATTTGTTTTTTGTTGTTTGGTCACTCAGTTATTCCATCCTTGTTTCTATTCGGCCATTATGAAAAATAACAAAAAACATAGTCAAACACAGATTTTTCTGCATAGCACTAATGCTAGTCACAGTTATGAGCAATGAACAAAATTTACCATGCAACCCAATTCATAACGATTTTTAAATACATTTAATGAACTGAACCCTTAAGCCAATACACAAGAAAAGAATTTGCATAATTGCTATGCATATTATCAAGAGTCAACTGCGTCTCAAACCAAAATACAGAAATGGAAAGAAAGTGTGGCAATATTTGATCATTAATGTAGGCCACCACTAAGGGTCTATTTAGATTGGTGGAAATCGGGAGAAACGGTAAGAGAAAGAGAAAGTGAATTCAGATGAAAGAGAAACTAGGAGATTCTTAAAAAATTTTCAGTGTTTGGTTTCATAAATGATGTTAGAGAAAATTGATGGTGACAGTAGTTGTAGTGGCAGTAGTGGTAGCGGTGACGGTGGCGATGGCAGCGGTGGTGGCGGCGGCGGTTGTGGTGGTGGAGGCGGAGGTGGTAGTTGTGGTAGCGGTGGTGGCGGTGGTGGCGATGGCGGCGATAGCGGTGGTAGCGGTGTTGGTGTGGCGACCTTCATTAAATAATATATGCCATAATGTGCATAATTATTATCCCACTCGGCACGTGTTACATCACATGTGAAACCGAACGTGACGGCCAACCAAATGAATCAAAGTAAAATAACAACGCATAAAATATCATAATTTATAATAAGTTGGAGCTAATGCACAACCAAACTTATTTCATAACATACATGATTTCAACATCGCAGTAACAAATTAGGACATAGTCTAAAAAACACCGTGTGTAGAGCAATCAGATAACAGAAATATAGGCCTAACAAGCCTTTACATAAGAGTTATAATATTACAGAGTTTAACGAAAATATTCAAAGAACTAAGTAGAAAATTCATCACTTGACAGCTCTGGGTTGATTTCACTACCTACAGAGTCTGGAGGTGGGTGAGAATTTTTATACTCAGTAGGTCGAATTAAAATCTAATTTAATGCTAAGTAAAAGATGATAATATTTTTTGCTAAAACAAAATTTATTAAATAAACGGATTCAAAAATAATTCCGCAAAACACTGGTTCGTCCGATGGCAATAAATCCAGAGTCGTGATACCAAATGGCATTCCTCCGATGCTCATGGGGCAATAGGAAGCTCAGAAGGTAGGAGTTTTCCCATGACACTCCATACCTATGTGCGCGTGCCAGATACTGATAATTTCCTCGATAGGTATCCAAACAAAGTATAATTCTAGGTATAACCCTAGAACTATCCAGAAAATATGCATATTGTATCACAATTCTATGTAAATAAAAGATGGCATACGTATAGCATTGTTTCTGAAAACATAAGCAAATAAGCATAACTGAATGAAACGGTGCATAAAACATCAAGCATACATACATAGTATAGACTAGAGTTCAAGACCCCCTACCTTAATTTTGGAGTAGAAATTCCGTAGTCTTAGAGAGCTTGAATGAAAAAATAGGCCCCGTCACAATGTCCAACACCAATGATTTAGTTAAAAATGCCTTTAAATGGCTTAAATCAGACTTAAATTCACTCAGAACAGAGGGTCAGAAGTTTTTAACCCATGGTAGAAAATGAAATAACCATCGGAGGTCCGGTTTTTATAAGAGAAACGGAACGATGTGGCATTATGAGTGCACGATGCTTGTGCAACACTCGTCGCATTCCGCCCCTCAGACGATGTAGTTCCTCCACATGGGTCCTGCAAGCCGTGCAGGGGAAATCGCGCACTGCGATGTTTCCACGCGGTTTACCACGTGCCGCGAGGGCGTACCCGCGCGGCGTTGGCCCGCAATGCGAGCCACCGTGCGATGCAGGCCTGCCACGCGGCCCGCATGTCGCGAGGTGGTGCGTAACCTAATGCGGCTGACACAATGCATGCGTCAGTCTCGAATTAAAATATTATTATATTTTTTTTCTTTTTCCAAAAACTTTAAATCGTTATTACTTTTTAACTATAAGCCGGAATAATACGTTCTTAGTACCGATGGACTCGTATCAACGAGCCCTTCGAAACAAGACCACTCAAGTATAGGTTATGCCATAGTTTTACCATGGGTCCTGCCTATGATGCACGCCTCCCACGATCTATACTTATGGCTCCCGTAAACTATTCAAAAACCATTATGTTTGTCTTTTAGAGTTCTACAATAACTCTTTAGGTACAAAATCTAAAATAGTACGATATCAATATATTAAATTTATATTATTAGAAACATACCGAAAATCTGGGTTGTCACAATTGGTGGCGGCGGCGGCAGTGGTAGAGGTTGTGGTGGTAGTAGCGGTAGTGGTGATGGCGGTAGCGGTGGCAGGGGTGGTGATAGCAACAGTGACGCTGGTAGCAATGGTGATGGTGGTGCCAGCAGTGGTGGTGGCAGCGGCAGTAGTAGTGGTGGAGGCGGTGACAGTGATGGTGGTGGTAGTAGCGGCAAGACATAAGTCTTTAGTACGCTAATTTTCTCCCAAAATCCATATGTTGATGGGTGAAAAGTTTTTGGGCTAATTTTTCTATTTATTTTATCTCAGTTTTCACTCTAGTTTATCTTTCCCTGTTGTACCAAACAGTGAAAACTAGAGAATTTTAAGAAAATTCTTTTCCTTTCCCCACTTTCTACCAATCCAAATAGACCCTAAGTACTCCACAAAACACATAAAAAATTTATTCCTCATTGGACATGAGATGTACTCCACAGAGCACATTGAAATTATGCTCCTCATAGGACGTGCGATTAAAATTGAGGCGAAAACCTTCTCCATTGACAATGTAGTAGGTGCATAAATTACCTATTCTTCCTCATGACGACAAATTGGACTTGAACATCCATAGTGCAGCTATAAATATCAACTGCCCCACCCTTCTATAGGCCGGTGGTTCTGATCATGATGCTTCTTAACCTGAATGTGATGCAACTTTACATAAGCAGCCAGTACCACATAGGAGATCATAGAGATATAAAACCTTCTTCAATAGAATCCAATGTGATCTTTGTGCACTTAGTGATTGACTTTATTCTGAAGTTACATGGCTTTACACATACATTTCTTCTTTTCATTCTCTACTTTCAAGTTATCTGCTTAGGGAAGTTAATGATCCATTGATCTATCAAAATTCTCGTCCTGTCAGAATAGCACTCATTAGTCTGAAATAAACCGCACCAAAACAGAAAATTTCTGTCAGAATCCGATGCCATGAGCTCAAAACTCTATTCATATACAAAAATAAAGAATAACCCACATCAAGTAGAAAGTCAGCAAGTCCAACTGGCCATCCGAGAGATATTCCGATTAAGAACTACTACAAATAAATGAAAATGGTACTAAAATAGATGGTCAAAGAAAGAAAAACATATCCTAAAAGAAAGTATTACGTTGTATGCCACCAATTCCTAACATCATTTCCCCTCTTTATTCTATCATTGACAAGATAAGATAAAAGGTGCCTGAACGACACCCAAAAAGCCTATCCTGACAACATTTATCTAGCCATAAAACTGGTACGAATTGTTTACCAGTAACCACAGAACTCACCTTCTAACACCGGCCTCAAACTAAGACAACCAGATTCGAGTGTTAAACAAAAGAAGGAAAATGAAGGAAGAAAGCCAAAGCCATGCATAACAGATAAATCAGAGGATGCACGAGGGCTACTACCTAAAATAGAGATTGCAGTCGAGAAGGGTCAGCGATCTTGTCTTGACTCTCAGTAGGAGGAGGCAGAGAAGGAGAAGGGTTACCGTTATCAACCTCATCAACATCGGCTAGAAAGTCTCCAATGCACAGCGGTGGCGCTCCTGCACTTGGCCTCCACCCAGTGGTACTGCCTCTCATCAAATTTCGGTTATCCCAGTGAGATCTCACCGGGATCTTGCCGAAATTACATAAACACAGTTCTACCTGATCTCGCGGCTCGGTAAATATCCCAAGAGAGAGATCTGGGCGAGATCTAGCTGAGACGGTGAACTATGATTGTGGGTAACATATAATGTGAAGAGTAATAAAAATCTTGGGGTTCATAAAATTTTGTTCTGTATATACATTACTTTCATATGGATGGAGAGGAACACTTGCATCTTTGAAGGCAAATCTGTGACTCTTCGTGGGTTAGCTACTCCTTTCATTAGACAAACTAGATTCGTTTCTACAACATTCAATCTTAAGCAACATCTTCTTCATTGCTTGTTTTTGCAAGACTTTTGGGAATTCTCGTGCTAGTTTTTATTATTTTTGTCTTTCTTTCTCTATTTGAGAGTAATTTAGGAGATCTTTTCATTATTTTTGATTTTAGGTTGGTTGGAGATAAGTTGTAACTTATGTATCCTTTTACTTCTTTTGTGCTTTTTATAAGATAACTAAGTTTCCCAAAAGCTTAAGCTGTTAAGAAAGAGAAACATTATTTATTTCTTTTATAATCTAACACCCACCCTCGCATGGAAGTATCTATTAAGTGCGATACGTGAAATATAATTAGGGTATAAATGCCTCCAACAAGACTTCAACCTAGGACCTCCTATAACCTGTTGGAGCTCTGATACCATTTGAGCTTTAGGGAAACTTGGTTATCTTACATGGTATTAGAGTTCTAGGTTACAGAAAGTCTTGGGTTTAAGTTTCATCGAAGATATTTATACCCTAATTATGTTCTACATGTCATGTTTGATGGATGCTTGCACGTGAAGGGAGGTGCTAGAATATAAAACTATTATAAACGAATTTTCCTTCCTAACAGCTAGAGCTTTTGAAAAACTTGGTTATCTTACACTTTTTGCTCAAATGAAATTTTATTTATCAGCAAAACAATGACTATAATCTTTGGATTTGAATCCACTGAAAGTGGTCTAAAATGTGAGTGATGGTAGCAGTACATGTCATGAAAATAACATGTGTGAATTTTCATGGGACGTGTTGCTGCTGGGCACTCGCATGTGAGTGAATTCGTAGTGGATCTAAATCCATAATCTTGCTTTTGAATTGTCTGCTGCACGTAGACATGGAAGATATGTGCAGTGCATCGGATATGAACTGAAAACACCTTGACAGGATATGCAGTTTGTCGAATCTCTTGCTAATGTGGGATTAGAAGACTGTAAAAATTGACTTTGAATAGATAATTAGATGAGAAACTAATTGGACGACAACCAAGGGGCGTTAGGCAACTGGAAAACAACCACATTTCCATATGCAGCACATGGAGCTTTAAAAATTTTGAAGCATGTTTAAATAATCTCCTTGGAGCTGGTGCCCAAGGTCTCAACTCTTTTTTATGCAGGTTTTCTTGATGATCATCTCAATCTTTGTGCAAATTTCTGCCTCAACACTGACCAAAATAAAAACAAGGAAAAAGAAAAGATGGTTTCATTATTATGACCGCTCGATGATAGTATATTTTCTTTGTTGTTGTTGGGTATATAAAAAAAAAAAAAATAGGGTATTCTATTCACTAGTAATAGTCTCGGCCATGACATGTATTCAATCATGATAGGGATTGAGGTTTTACGATTCCAATCTTATTTGTACATGGTCTTTTCACCATATATAGTCATCGATCTAAACACAAAACAAAAAAAAAACATTCTAATTTTTCATATGCAAAGATCAAGCATTTGAAAAAGATGGGCACGAGTCCGGTCATGTCTCTCACATGCTCTTTTGAGCTGAAACATCAAAGCCATGGGACAGATTCATATCTTTCATCATGTTGGATAATAGTATATCTTCTTTCTGCTTTTTGTTGTGCTTGCACTCTTCTACAATGTGTTTAAATTTTCCACAGAACGAGCAACCATCACGACCATTGCCCTTCATAGCAGATATACTGATGTTACTGGCTAATTTGCCTACATAAGAATCCGTCATTAGCAAAATAATCATGAATCAGCAATATATGCTATAACAACGATCCAAGTTAATCAATAATTAGATGAAAGTAGTCTGATTTGAGATCCAGGAAATGACATACTGCTTGTTGCCACACTCTTTTTCATCCTCTTCAAAAAAGCTTTTGCATGTAAGCGTTCTTCAAATCTGATGTTCCTTCTGTTCATCCAGTTTCATTAAAAACAAAATTTTCATATAGAAGCACCCAGGAATCAACAAGCCAGTTAACATATATTATCTGCTTTTTTCGTAGAAGCCAGTTAACAAAATTTTCACCTGTTGGCATGCGGGTTGAGAGGAATTCCATCATACATAACGTTGATGTATGTTGGCCAGCGGCGATCGGTATCTTCACCTTCGCTTTCTAACAAGTCTAGCACCTTTGGATCCTCCAGAGATATGAAATCACAAATGGGAGTTGACTGACAGTTTGTACTTTCGCCTTTCGTCATCTTTGCCTCACATCTGATGGATGAATGATACAAGTGTGGGCTATTAATACAAGGATAGCATAGCGAATATAGTGACCGATAACATGGAAGGAAGTTTATGGCATGTCACTTGCATAGTTTTATGGATTTACAGGCCTAGAATTCTAAGTTTTCGGAATGCAACCAAGTCAGATTACGCAGTCAACCCAGTACATCACCAACCTGAGGTGTGCATGAATGGAAAGAGCAAAAAAGAAGGCCCAGCAGTTTAATACCTTTCAGAAGGTAAATGAAGAAGTATTTTCTTAAGAAATATGATAAAACTAATTAAGTTATTATATTAATTGAAAAACATTTTTCTATCCGCTAGCATGACCAAAATGAATGACCAATGAACACATGGAGAAGGAAACTTGGAAACCAATTTGAAAAAGATTCTCAAGTTTCTCTCTCACCACTTTCTTGGTTATATGACGCCTCCTATTGTTAGTCACCAAGCCTTTTGTCATTAAAACTTACTAATTGTTTGATTCTCAACTCATTAAAGCTTTTAATTACACCTCTTTATTATGGCTAAGAGTTGTTTTTGAAGTCAATGCAGTGTGGACAAAGTGCAATTAAGACTGTACCACCGTAATCTCTGGTTTCAGAGGAATCCGCCAGCATTGATTCTAAGTTGAGAAGCTTTGAGGTTGAAAATGGTTGGAAAGGGGAACGAGGAGGAAATAGGAAGAAGATGATGGAAGAAGACGAGCAAAGAAAAGGTCAGACAGTGAAGACTGAATTGGGGGGAGCGAAGATAGAATGAGAGGGAAGAAAAGAGAAGGAGATGATTCAGACAACTAAAAAACTACTCTTCTAAAAATCATATTCTTGTTAAAATTATATATTACACTTCTTTTTGCCAAGCATATAGTTAGTAAAACTAGTCCTTAGCGAGTACTATTAATTTGTTCAATTTGGTTTTTCAGTAATCGGCTTCACCATTTTGTGGAAACAATTAAAAGGTTGAAGCGACTAGGGGTTTAGGGTTCAATACATGATATTCATTGATTTCTTATAGTCAACTGCACTATTGTAAATTAGAGTCTTACCATTGGGACAACATAGCACATCGCATACACAACTACAAGATAGGAATTGCACTCGTGTAATTGAGAAAATGATGTGTGACATGGCCAAGATTAAGAGATATCGGCAAATGCAACCTTTTTCATCCCTGAATCGCAGCAGTCTATGCCGCACTTCCCCCTCATAAGGCCTTCATTTGGGTTCACACCAGTGAATCAATGCAATAGGTTCCTAAAAGTTGTAATTCCCCTATAGCTATTAAGCAAGAATGCACACCTATTATGTGTGTATGTACATATAAAAGAAAATAAAATAGCATATATTAAGTAATTCATGGTCTCCCCTTCATGCTATAGTTACAATACGTAGAACAATGATTAGTAATTATATACACAAGGTCTATAATAACTTATATACATTTTTAGTAGGCAATTGTGAATTTAAATCTTATAAGCTAAATATTATGTTATAGGTTGGCAAAAACAACAGTGTTGAAGGACTTTGTGCCGTGGAGTACATTATTCATGTTTACTACCAAATGAGTCTTATTTAATAGAGCTCTTTGGGATGCTTTCAAACGGCATTAAAAATAAGCAAATCTGAATATGTATAATATATGCAAAAATATTAAAATTATTATTGAGAAGTATGCTATATACGTGAAGCCTACAATAAAGTTTGAGAAAACATAAGACATTTGGGATCCCATTTGATAGAGATTTTTGAGAGTTGTCTAACAATACTAGGAACGTTCGAATCCAAGTTTGCGAGTGCAAGACATAATATTAAAAAGTTAACATCGATATATCCTAAAAAATAAGGATTATGATTCTACTATATTTGGCTTTTGGGGGACTAAGATGAGTCATATAAGGATAAATTAGGGACTAATGTATAAAACATAGGTCAAATACTCAGAATTTGAAAGTTCTATAATATATCACCAATCGGCTTTATATTATAATATGATTAATACAATTGTGGTGTCATAAACTATAACATACCAATAAATTAAGAAAACCCACCAAATCCAACCTAATGTCTATTGGTTATATTGATTTTATTAAGTGGTTTGCTTATCTTTCTTCCTTGCTTTCTATTTTTTTTTAGTTTGATTGTGCATGGCTTGAGAATTACAGATGATCAACGCCTTCCTTAAACTATACATAGTAATGTTTCCAACAAATGTTGTATTAGAAGATTTGAAACAATCATTCTAAACAAAAAAATTAGATTTGGCAAACAAAATTGACAATTTTATTCAATTATAGGAGTCTTGGACTTGATATATTGCCTTATTATTGTATCAGAGTAGCTATTTTGGTTCAATGCTCACATTCTTCATCTACTTCACAGTAAATCACATCTTGAAATAAAGCATAAAAGAACTTTGAACCCTTCATTTGTTTGGATCTGACATTTAAATAGATGGGTTCGTTTGGCCATGCTACAAATTCATTGTCGTCATCATGTCCTCTTCTTTCTTCTTTTTGTAATGCATACACTCTTACACTTTGTGTTTGGATTTCCCACAGAATAAACAACCATCTTAATCACTGCCTTTTTCCAAAAAAATTAGGTCCATAGTTTATTTATCAAGTAAAAAGGGGAGGAAACTCCCTTCTATTAAATAAAGTGGGAAACAAAGTCATGAGACAATTGAAAAGAAATTACGGACTCCATCTTTCTTCAAGGAATGGAAATTCACCGACAATCCTAGAGAAATAAGGATTATTAGTTACATACATTCTAACTTGACTTTTATACTACATAAAAAGAGATCTCTTATGAATTCTTTCATTTTTGAAGATGTGATTGTTCCTCTATCTCTAAAGAAAATAAAATGTGCAATTCATGAATCTAAATCGTTGGTAAAACATATAGCGACAACTTAGGAGGCTTTAGTGGCGGTTTCAAAATCAATGCTAAAAGTAATTTTTATTGTAGTGAATCTTAAGGAGACTCTAAATTTATTCCATATTTTCTCTTTGTTGGAGGCACATTCTAGGGCACTTTACTTAGAGAAGCAGCAAGGCACTATTTGCTCCCGATTTGGGATGATTGGAGGTAATTCTTTAGCCATGCCGAATACTACGAATACCGATAATGCACTGCCCACTTCTAAATTTGCGCCATAGGCACTCAAAATGCAACCAAAACCTCTACTAGTATTGGACCAAAGTGCTTTAAGTGTGAAAGAATGGATCACAGAGTAACATATTGTCCTCAGAATAGCCGGACATGTAAATATTTATTTAGTGAACATGATAAGAATAATAATTCTAATGATATTAATTTTGATTACACTAACCCCATCTATGATGAGGATAAACAAGATGAAGAGGCGGTGAAAGGTTACTATAGGGAAGCTTTGGTGACACATCACCTTTATTTTGCCCTCAAGGAGGTTGAGAGTGACCATTGTTGACTTAGAAACAATATATTCTATACCACATGAATTATTGGAAGTAAGGTGTATGAACTTATGGTTGATTTGGGCAATTGTGTTCAATGTCTACATGATCAAGAAATTTAAAGCATGGAAAATTTTCCATAAAATTCATTAAGCCTATAATATTGGGATCCCGATGGAGGGCAACACTGAACGAGCTTGAGATCATTCCTACCTATTAGTGATTTATTGGTGGAGCGGAATCTCGACTCCCAAAATCCTTCCATTATGTACCTAATTTCTTGCCCAACTAATCAAGGGCACATTCAACCATATGCAGACTAGAGCATTAACTTGAATGTGGACTTGAGCCACACATAGGAGACCCATCAGGGCCCAACTCAACATACCCACCATGCTCATTCATCCACAAGACTGAGATTATGGGATCCTCTTCCATCTCCTCCCATAATTATGATGTTGATTTAGTTTTAGACCTCTTCTTGCTGCGTATCATCCAATGATCCACTCCATTTGATGCACTATATAAAACTCAGCATATGATTTTCTTTAAAGAAGACCACATGGCTGTTGAAGATGTTGAATTTAATGTCATTCTGAGCAACATTGAGCAAACTTCATCTAAGTTGGGGAACAATGCAACAATTAGGGCAATTGAAGTAAGAATACATTTAGTTTCTATTTTTGTTTAGAAGTATAACTCTTTAATTTTATATCACTAGTTTATTTAAGGTTGGGTTTGATAGGACTTACAATACTCAATGAATCTAGCTATAGGTGTACACAACTCTCCTCTCTCCCAATAGCAAATGCAAAAAATAGAGCTCAAGTAATGGTGAAAGAAGCTTTCCCTTCTTCTTCAACAATATTTAGAAAATTCACAACCAATTGCTTCCATGAAAGATCCACATCCTTTATACAAGCCCTAATGGCATAAAAGGTAGATAAAAGCAGTCCAACTATGACTAACAAAGCACTAGCAAATAGAAAATAGAGAAAATAAGCTAGAAAATGCCCAAATAAATAAAAGATTATAGGATTGAGAATACTATAGAAAAGAAAAGGACTCAAAAGAAAGCAATCTAGAACAAATCCCAAACCAAAAAAGAATTGAAGCTAATCGATCGCTCATAAGGCCGATCGATCGTGCATGGTTTTTGCTTGCACGAATCATTGGATCAATTGCCCTTGACCCGATAGATCGTTTGGGGCTTCAAATCGAATTGGAAATACACACGAATAGGCAATTGATCACTCTTGGGGTCTAATCAATCTCTCAACATTATGTTCTACCTTTTCTCCTCCCAACCCATTTCTCCATGTAGCTCAAGGCCAAGTAGTTTACATCACTAGTTTTCTAGTCCTTGGGTTGAATAGCTTCATTTAATTTTCTTTGTATTGGGGTTTCATTAGCTCAGTGTTAGGGGGGGCCTTCCTCCTCATGCCTTGTTCTTAGTTCCCTTTTTTTATCCAATGCAATATTTTAATACCGATTAAAAAAGGGTTATGGTTACTGATAAAAAAAAAGGTTTAGGGGTCCATTTTTGAAGGATGATTCATGAGCAGTCTTGCTATATTTTGGAAAGGATGTAGAGAATGAGGAAGAGGAATATGAAAAAAAGGGAGAAAGGGAAAGAGAGATGGAGAAGGAGGAGAAGGTTTGTTCAATGATAGAGAAAGTTGATATGCAAGTAAAATTAAAATTCATTTTTAATTTGAATTGAAGATGTTCATTGATGTCTCTCATAAAGGGACAGGGCTGGGTTGAAAATTGGAGACCGGGTTGAAAATGAGGAGAAGGAGGCAAAGAAGAAGAATGAGAAGGGGGTGGAGGAGTTGGAGGAGAAGGAAAGGAGGAGGAGGAAGGAATAGGAGATGGCAAATGAGCAGGAAGGGACAGGGCTGGGTTGAAAATTGGAGACCGGGTTGTGCCTTTTTTCTTCCAGCTATTCTGGAGTATGGAGATGAGATTGTAACTGGGGCATTTGGGTCTTTGCTTGGTGTGCATGTGGGCTTTTGCCAGTGTGTAGGCCTATTTTGATATTAAAACCAAAATCTTCGCATTTTTCAAGCAAAACCTTTAGGCAATTTCCTGACTACTAACAAAGTAATAGCTTATCTCTAGATCCTACTTAATATATTTGACTTAATATCTTTTGGAGAGAATGCATTTGAAGGGAAGCATTTTTATGCTTCATTTTTGACAATGAGCCTAATGTAAGCAGCACATGGGAACCCTTGATATTTAAGATTGACGACGCATGTATTAGCATAACACTGATACTAATATGCACTAGCGTGTGCACCATTAATCTCATGGATGAAAGGCTACTATATGCAACTTAAGCTAGGCTCATTGTCAATGAGGGGCATAAGAAAATGCTTCTAGTTTGAAGAACATTTATAGGGTTTACAACAACAAGAGGTTAATTTTAAAACAAATTGGGAATGAAGCACACCTGTATTTGATGTCCACGAATCTACTTATATAGTTTCATCAACATTTCCTACTTGTACGTTTAGGTGGATTATTTTAGAATTTGTTTGGGTTAAATGAAATTAACAGAATATTTATTTGGTGGACAAAACCATTTGTTTGTGTTTCTTGCTTTCTTTCTTTCTTATTTTCTCAAATTTGAATTGTTTGCGCTTTGTGAAACATATATATATATATATATATATATATATATATATATATATATATATATATATATATATATATATATATATATATATATATATATATATATATATATATATATATATATATATATATATATATTACGCTCATTGCAATGTGACAAATGAAAACTTGAGACAATAATTCTCAACAATAACTTCGATTAGGCAGTGGGTGTTACCCCCATGTTTATTGATCACCAAAAAAAACCTTAGATTAGGCATTGCAAATATGCTATTTTATTCATTCATAACAGTCTTGGCCATGACATTTATTCCCTTATTATTAAAAAAATGATAGCTGTTGAGGTTTGGTTTCACATTCTTTGATTACATGGCCTTTTCAGCATAAACATGGTGACATAAAATATAAAAGAACTTAACCCCTTCATGGGTTTGGATCAAACTTCTCAAACTGATCAGAACGGCTTCTCACACTCCCGTTTTAGCCGACTTGCCAGTGCCACTTGACAAGTTCATCTCTTGCATCATCCGGGCTAATTCATAAGCTTCCTTCTCCTTCCGGTGGTGCTCACACTCTTCCACAAAACTTTTATATTTCGCACAGAAGGAACAAGCATCATGAGCATCGCCTTTCTTGGCACAAGCACGGATGTAACTAGCAATGCTCCTAAATTTTCCTGCCGTAACTAACAAAAGAATTATGAACATATGAAAGTAAAGTTTATAAAAAGCATACGAAAATAACACTATCTGACCTCCAGTATACACCATCGTGGGTCTTTGGGCACCCTCCAATGACTTGAAAAAATTATTTTCGTGCAAGAATTCTTCAATGCTGATGTCCCTTACGTTTATTCAATTTCATTGTAAAACAAAAACAGTAAATTAATGAGAGAATAAAAAAAAAGAAATGGACAGTATATGAAGAAGATCATCAAGAATATCCTTCCTACATAAAAAAATGGTACTGGATCAATGGAATGACTGGAAGCAGTTAATAAGTTTTTCATGAGTAAGCACATTGATAGACAAGAATTCCTCCGTACTTAATGTTGACATATGCTGACAGGCGGCATATGGCTCCATCATTTACTTCTGATAAGTCGACCACTATCGGACCTTCCAGGGTCATGGGATCACAAATAGGACATGAGTGAATGTTGGTGATTTCTCCTTCCATGATTGTTGTCTGAATTCTCTTCCTTCACCTTCCCACTGGTCTGGCCCTTGTCTCTGCACTTGTGATATGCATGAACAGGAATGCGGGATAGTAATAAAGGATAGAATACCATATTTGGTTGCTGATAAGATGACAGTATCAGATTGTGGATTAGGCAACCCTTCATGACCGACATGAGGTGAGCATTAATGGATGAACAAAATCGGAAAGCTCAAAAGTCAAATTATGTGGCCAGGTGGGCGAAGTTTTGTCTTCTTAATAGCATGTTGATCAAACTGAGTGATATGTTGATTTTTGGTCTCCAACTCATTAAAGACTTGCACTACGCGTTTAAATTTTGTTAACGAGATTGTTTTGATGGTTAAGACTCTATCTTCCACCATAGTCAACCTCTAGTTTGGTCGTAGTCCAAGGGCAAGAGAGAAACTAAAGAAACAAATCAACGAGAACGCGGTGATAAAAATGATTTAGGCAAATAAAAATTACTTCAACTAGAGGATGTCTAGCCAGTCAAAACCATAATCTGACGGCTAAGGAGCCAGAGATGTAGTGAGTTGCAGCTCTAAGCTCTTTTCAAAATATATATTTGTAGCAGTGTTTTTTAAGTAAGAAAAAGTGTCTTGGCTTATACACAAGATTAAATGAAAAAAAAATATCCCTCTCCTAAACCAAGAGGCCTGAACGGCCTCAGCAAGGAGGAAACAATCTGAATTAGAACCCTGAACAAATAAAGAACGATCACATGGGAAATTTAATAATATGAAAGTTCATTAACCAGGCAAGTAAAACTTCTTGTGGCATCTACATGAATGTCTTGGACTATCATGGAGAATTTAGATAGCTTATAAATTTCAAAGAATGGAACACCCATGCAGCTCTTCTTTTGAAATTGTTGTTCAACGTTTATGTCATTTTATGTTTGGTCAGAAAGTAATTTATTGTTTGTCATTGCTCGTTCTTTACTGATTTTTGCTTAGTAGTTTAAGTTTTGTCTTCTTTGGAAAATTTTTCTCCTTTTTTTTTAAAATATTAATCTTGATTTGTTCTTTCTAGAGGGGTTGGCTAGTTTTGTTTAATTTTGGTGTACCTTCTTTCTGTTGCTTTGTAAAAATTTCAATTATCAAAAAAGTCAAAAACTTCTTGTGTTTTCCATGACCTCCCTTCTTATTGCCTTCATAATTAGAACTCTTTGAAGAGTTCCATGATATTGCTTAGAGAGGTTGAATTTGTCATCCTCATCCAATTGAAAGTTGTCCGCTTAGTAGGCTACAGTCTAATCTTGGATATCACCATTAACCTATCAAAGGAAGTGGGCGTTTGCACAAGGTTGGGCACAGACATATCTATCACTAGGTTGGCCCCGGAAGATTTGTTAATGCTCCATGCTCAACATGAACCTAGTGCTACTGACGCTAACATGCACCAACATATACATCGTCAATCTAAAATATTGATGGTTCATGTGCTTACGCTTGGTTCATGTTCAGTGTGGAACATTAAATTCATGTGATTGGAGATATAAGATGATCTCCTTTGGGCAATCTGATCAGAAATAACTGTAGAGAGATTTTTAGGGTTCAGATTTCACTAATGAAAAACAAGTGAATGATGGTGCAACTGTTGGTAAAATGAATCATATGATAGTGTTTCTCAATTGAGATATCGATCCCTAGATGAAGCAAAGATTCCCTTGAAGAGCGCATTTATCATAGGTAAAGAAACACCTGCGCGCATTGTCATGGGAGCAAGGAGTACTACCCGCGATAGCGTAAGCCCTAGGTGGTGACTCGGTGTGCGTGAACATCCTCCCATTGTTTTCTACTGCTTCCTTCTTTCTGAAATTATGGCCTCTAGGAAGCAATTAGAGGAGCTGCCACCGCCATTCAAGGTCATCTCACTAGTGTTTTAAAAGCGAGTAGCATTTTGTTCAACTATATTGCTACTATCTAAAATCATATTCCCTCTATCCTAAATTAATAGCTCCATTTGGCTTTTCAAAATAAACCAATTTTAGTTTGCTTTAAAAAATAAAATAGAGCGATTAATATAAGAGGAAGGGAATATCATCTACCTACCATTCAAGGAATCATGAAGGTGACTTAACTATCATTAATGGGCATTTTGTTTGTCTAGCTCACGTCAGTTATCCCCCAAATTTTTTTATGAACTTCTTGGCTAGTATGAACAAGCTTCTGAACAACTAATTAATAACTCTAAAAGCTTTTTGGTTACCGGTAAGTTAACTTGTCCCAAGAAGTTTATATCCTCTTATGTAACTTGGTGTTCCCACTATTTTTTGGTAGGACGAAGATGGCTCATTTTTATCCTTCGCTTGAATGGGTTAGAAAGAAAATTAATGGTTGGAAGGATATTCGCCTCTCCCTGGGAGGTCGTTTGGTTCTGCATAAACATGTATTGTTTTGCATCATGCCATTATATCTTTTCGGTCAATTCATTTGGTGTAATTTTGGGAAATGAAGGCATAGGATGGGCTTAAATAAAATTTGTAGGCAGGTTGAAGAAGGGCTACTCGGTTTTCGTAGCACCAAAGACTACCGTTTCTCTTGATTGTAAGTTCGTTTGGGAGTTACTCCTAAATGATGATCCTTGGGCTAAGTTCATATCTCAATAATATATTCTACCAGGTTTTATATTGGAGCCCCTATAAAAAATCAATCACTAGTTTCATTTTACCAACCAGGAGCCATTAAATAATTTGATTTGCTCTCTTTACATACTCCAATTTCTAAAAATAAACCCATAAATATGATCTACTACATAAATTAATAATAGTTTTTATTTTTACTTGATTTTGAGCTTTCTCTTTGACACCTTAAAATTCCATTAATAGCAACTCGTTGAAAATTGTCTTTTTTTTCTCCTCTTTAGTTCTTATATTGGGACACTCTAACAATAAACGGAACGTAAGAAATGTATGGATGCCCTTGATATTTGAGAATATCAATGGTGCACATACTATCACACATTAGCAGTAGTGGGCTAGTGTGTGGCTCATTGTTAGAGGAGAGCATGAAAAACTCTTCAATTGGTCTTATATATTGAATTCTTACCAGCTTTAATGCAATGGGGCCACCTCCTTCCTTTCATTACATGTGGCAGACCTTAGGATTTCAAGAGGATGATCACTCTAGTGTCTTGATTACGTGAAGAAAGTTAGATCAATGGAAGGAAGGTTTCTCTTCTCCATCATGGGCTATCAGAAATCTGTACTGCCGTGGCAACCTCCTCTTAAGGCATGGAATAGAGGTGACTTCCCAAACAATGATGGCTAGATTTACCATCTAAGTTCCCAACTTTTCCATCTTATTACCATATTGTGAAATTAGTTCATGTAGAAGACAATTCCAGTAGCAAAATAAAGTACAAAAACAAAAAAACAAAACAACTCTATCAGAACATAAAACAAATCAGTGATTATTTGTGGACTAGATAATGCTGTCAGTTGACAGATTAGATTCGTTTCTACAGCATTCATTTTTTTTTTTGAAATGGTACAAAATGGAGAGAAGACTCCCTTCAATAAAAACCCACGGGAATCTCAGCCAATGATACAATCGAAAAGAAAAAATTACAATTGCCATCTAGCAGCAATGAAAGGAAATTCACAGACAAGTTTAGATAGTGGCATCGGCAGCATTTTCTTTTTTATTGCCCATTTTTGCAGGATATTTGTCAATCCTAGTGCTACTTTTCATTATTTTTGTTTTCTTTTCTCTGTTTGAGAGTAATTAGGGAGATCTTTTCATTATTTTTGCTTTTAGTCTGTTGGTTGGAAATAAACTATAACCGATGTGTTTCTCCTGTGCTTTCTGCTCAATGAAATTTTACTTACAAGAAAAAGCCCATCCAAGTCAGTGGCCAGGAGTCACACTAACAAATTATTTTTATAGCTAAACTGCAAAATCAGTTCAAGCAGAAGACAACTCCGACATCAAACTAAACCATTAAAAAACAAAGAAGCAACATGCCCACAACACTGCTTGAGTATTTGTCATCCTGATTACATTTATATTCTTGACATGAACAAGCGTTGTACTAAGCAGTGAAGGAACATTGACACCAATATCGTCTATATATAGTTGCAGAAAAATAAAATATGGATGGAAGGAATCTATATGCTATATAAGATTCTTGCTGGCGATCTGTATTCTTGAGATTCTTTCACACTGCATCGCCCCCGTCCAGGCCATTATCACTTGGCTGATTTATGGCTCACAGCAGCTTGGACAAGTTAATTGTTTGATTTTCATCCAGCAAGATGCATACATGGTGTATTAGGTTGAGATCCAGGACAAGTATAAATATAAGTAATGAAATGGAATATGTGTGTGCTTCTTACCCTTGCTCTTTCAGCCATAAATGAGATACAGCAACGTCTCCCGTCTTGGTACCTGAAATGGTCAGGGATTGATGCAAATAAGTCCCAATCATTCCACAGTCAAGCAATATAGACTTGAGAGAACTCCTATATATAGCTGAGAAATGTTTCTCTTAACCATTGCTCAATGTTACCAAACTGATTTTCTCCTTAACCATGGTCACATTAATGATTTTAAACAAATAAACCTATTTCAACATTTCTACTCTTTATTCACTTTTATCTTTAAAAAAAAATTGAAGTGACCAATTATCTTCTAAATGGCACCACAGTGCCTGCCTTGGCCCCCTTTCCGTCTTCCAGCCCGGCCTTCCCTTCCCGGACGAACCAGGGTGACCCACCAGAGTCTCTGGCGCCTGGTGCGGGTGCCAGATAAGGGAAAGGGATGGGGATGATTTGCTTTAAATTTTTCAAAATTGTTTGTGGAGTAAGGAAGGAGCTGTGAAAATTTACAAAATGAGTGAAGTCTCTACGTTTCTAGGGTTCCTATATAAGCCTCAAAGACTTAAACTACGGCCTAGTGGACAGGTAATTAAATTACCAGATGGGCTCAAAGTCAGCCATTCTCTATCCGCCTTCCCATATCCACTCCTCAATGCTCGGAGATTTGTCATCCTGTTGCAGACATGAAAGAGATCCATGAGGAACAACATGAAGAGATCCATGAGGAACAACATATCATAGATTATACTTGAATGTTTTCTCATGATGTATGATATTGTTGACATCATTTTATGGAAGTCAATTTCTTCGGATAGGTTTTTAACAAAATTTGCTTATAAGGTTCTTTCTAAACATGTTTCCAAATTAAAATGAATTTCTTTTATTTAGTTTAAACATCATATATCCTGTCACTCCTTTATTAGTTTCATAATGCTACTGGGCCTCTTCTCACTTTGAATAAAATTCATGCTAGAGGCATTCATATTGTGAATATATGTATCCTTTGTTAGGCAGCTATTGAAACAACATAATACATTTTCTTCTCTTATGGTTACTCTAAGTGGATTATGAGTTCCATATTTAAGCTTTCTAATCAAGTTCTATAGACTCTTGAACATCTTTATTTCCTTAGTCATTTCATTCCCAATATGAGATTACTTTATTCTAAAGTTATTCATGAATTGTAGTTCTCTAGAGAGAGGTAAATAACCGCATCTTTAGAAATGAAAGAATTCACAAGCTATCTTTTTATGTCGTGTGAAAGTCATGTTAGAATGTGTATAACTAACAATGCTCATTTTTCTAAGATTGTTGGTGAATTTTTTTTTATTGCTAAAAGATGGAGTCTGTAAGTATTTTTTTATTATTTCATGACTTTGTTTGCCGATTGATTTTAATAAAAGAAAATTACCTCCCCCATTTACTTAATAAAAAAATAATGTCATAAAAGACAAAAAAAAGGTAAGACATTTTACTGAAGAAAAAAAAATCAATGCGAATAATATTTGTCCTTGGCATTCTATTCAGAGTATGGGGATTTAGGTATATACCTTTTCTTATATAGGAGCCTGGAGAGCACTATGGGATCGCTCTTTCTGCATGGACATGAGCATTGACTATGAACACAATTAAGAGTTCAATATACCAAAAAAATTATTAATAATAATAATAATAAGAAGAAGAAGAAGAAAAGAATCAAAAAGTTCATAAGCAAATTATTCCATAAGAATATTGCTTGTATCTTTCTACCTCACTAGATATCTAGTGTATTCTTCTCTCGTTAGTCTTTGCATAGTTTTAATTTCCTCAAGATATTCACTGATCTGAAACAAAAAATTCAAAAAAAAAAAAACAAGTGATCAATATTTATTATAGGATCTATTTGAATCATTTCATGTTATAATTGTAAAATGTTGCATACAATACCGGAAAATTTGTTCTTGCTGCTGGACCGAAGTATTTGATCACACCCAAGTCGTAAGCCTGGGCAGCAGATATTATATCGTCATAATACCCTGGTCAAAAAATGATTAACAAGATAATTTTTCACTTCCCATTCAACAGCTGCTTCTGTAGAAGAAATCCAGAAAGGATTCAAAAGAGTACTGAAGTGTTTCATACCTAAGAACACTGTGATGAAAATCATGTTATGAGGCCACAAGAAAGAACAGCTTAGCGTCAGATATCATCCTCGTGCAGCCAAAATTTAACAATAATTAAAACTTAGTGTAGATTATTTTCGACATTAATTCATTTACCATGTCTACCCATTCCCCGATTGAACGTCTTATCCCCGTCATAGAAGCTCGCTTCAAATTGTCCAGTCCAAGAATTTCTGCATTTTACCTCATTTTATGTGGATCAGCACATTGCAAATCAAGAAAGTAACTGAAATATATAATTTCATCGAAAAAATAATAAGAATCACTAATGCATATTATTCAAGAGATTAGTGAAGGCCGTTCCCCAAGGCCCAAACTTCTCTCAAAATAAATATCACACATGGTCGAGATGTACTGAAGATAACAATAATCTGCAAAATGTGGTCACATCTTCAAAAAGATTGGACAAGGTTCTAACTCCAAGTTTCATTCTTAAGAGATGGGACAAGTTGCATGAGAGAGATATTGATCATACTAGTTAGTGACCAACCTCTTAACTCCAGTGTAAAGGAAACCATTGTTACTGCGAGTCTTTATCCTCTTGGCTGCTCTTTCGTCATTAACGTCTTCTTCAATCCTCTTAAAAAAATCCCACATGATTGGCACATTCGACGAACCAGTTGATTCATCGTCGACCCTTTCTTCCACAGCAACCTGTGGCGATGTCAATTTCTCTCCCTCCATCTGTCTTCAGCCTCTCCTGTTCTGTATGTGCAGGTATTCGTTTGAGTCATATAGCATGAAGATTGGCCAGTGCTCTTTAATAAAATACATGAATCTTCATGATTCCAGAGAAGGCAACATTCACAATTAATTACCATGTTAGGCATGGCCGCATGGGAGCAATAAAAGTTTACCTGCGTTCGAAACAAGTATCTAATGGCCAAATGAAATGTGATATTGTAATCCTTGAAGATTTCAGAACCCTTGTTCAAAAGTAAACGCTGTAGTAATGAGGGGAATTATCCTTTTGGCTGTAGCTTATACTCATGGAATCTTGTGCTCCCGCGTGGTATAATAAAATAAGTGCAGATAAGTATTGTCTTTAGCATGTCAATATCTTCTTGATGAAACTAGCACTGATCCTGTAAAAGTTGAGGATTTTGCAAAAATAGCCCTGTGATATAATATGCTCTCTCCATCCTAAATTAATAACTTTATTTAGTAAAAAAGTTTATTCTATATTATTAGCTTTATTTTATTCAATTTAAGTGATCGAATACTTAAAAAAGGAATATCATAAGCTTATTTCCTCATCTCTTATATGTGGGTTTTACAATTCAATAAAAACCATTATTTTTCTAAATAGAGCTATTAATGTAAGATTGATAGACTATTACACAAAATGTTATTTATTCTTACACAATATACAAAATAGCCCTATGCACATGTAAACCATTGTATATGTGATATAATTTATCTAAAATACCTCATTCTTATTCTTTTCCTTATAACTTCACCAACACTTTCTCATTTTTGGCAGTTTCAGCTTAGACTCTGCGACTGGCTTCATTTCCTCTGCCATCAACCACCATCTCTGACGTGAACTTCCTCGCCACCGGCTCCGCTTCGTCCAACTCCGTCTTCACCTCCTCCCCCACCATTGACTTCTCCTTGTGCCCTCTTCTACTTTCACCTCCTCTTTCTCTTCCTCCCCCCTCCTCTTCCATCTCTTTGCCCTCTCTCTCTATCCTCCTCCTCCCCTCTTCTCTATCTTCCTCCCATTTTCCTCATCGATCGGCTCATCTTCCTCCCTCTTAGAATCTAGCAAGAGCGGTTACAAACTAGCCAATGGAGTTATTAAAAAATTATGTTTCTCTACGAGCTCGAATCTTGAAAAATGTACCCATAAACATGTTAAACTCAATCAAAATCAAGTAAAAATAAAATTACTCTTAGTTTTGAATAGTTTAACATATTTCTTGGTTCATTTTTAAAGATTTGGCCTTGTAGAGAAAAAAATAAATTCTTAATAGCTTTGCCGGTTAGTTTGTGACCGACGTTGATAGATTCTAGGAGGAAGTGGACCAAGGAAGAAAAAGGGAGGAGGATAGAGAGGATATGAGGAGGAAGAGAAGGAGGACGGGGAGGGGAGGAGGAGGAGAAGGAGGACGGGGAGGGGAGGAGGTGGAGGTGGTAGTAGAAGAGGGAAAATCTGTGTGAGAAATAATCTAGAGTCGTACACTGATTTGGCTTTGGTTAAGACTCTAAGTTAATCTAATATATAAATAGAATTAACTTGTATTCTTTGATTTTGTGGTTAGCTTTACACAATGCTTACTTACTCAGGATAACATGTGTAAGAGGGGATTTCAATTGACCAATATGTGTTTCCTTTGTTACACCCATGAAGAGAGCGAGGGCCATTTATTTTTAACATGTCCATTTTCTAAGAATATTTTAAAAAACTATAACACCCACAAGATGTTTTTGGACTATCATGGAGAACTTAGATGATTTATGAATTTCATGGAGAACACCCATGAAGCGCTTCTTTTAAAAATCTTGTTCAACATTTATGCACTTTTGTTTGGTGAGAAAGAAATAGTCATATCTTTGTTGATAGAAGGGTCACTACAAGCAAATTGGCTAAATCTATGATAGCTTAGGCACGCCTTGTTTTAACTGCTTTTGGACTAATACAATCTATTGTTCGTCGTTACTCTTTTGTTACTGATTTTTTGTTAGATTGATGGCTCCAACTCTGCCTTCTTGGGAATTGCTTTCCTCATTTTTTTATTTCTTCTTCTTCTGTTCTTTCTAGAGGGTGGACTAATTTTGTTGTACCTTATTTTTGTTGCTTAGTAAAATTTTCAATTATATAAAAAAATGTTATGGTGGAGGAGGAGGTGAAGATGAAGTTGGATGAATCAAAGTCAATGGCGAAGACAACAATGTTGGGTGTAGAGGCAGAAATTGATGGCGGAGGTGGTAGAGCCAGTAGTGGAGTTGTAGCTGGAACTACCATAAATGAGAAATAGTGGGTTGGTGAAGTTATAAGGAAGAAAATAGAAAGGGGGTATTTTATACAATTCATGCTACAAATGTGGAGGTTTACATGTACATTGGGTTATTTTGTATATTATGTGAGAATATGAGACATTTTGTGTAATAGGTTATATCCTAGGGTTATTTTGACAAAATACTCCTGAAAGTTTCTCCTAGTGCAAGTATGATAGAACATATTTGGAAATGAACAGTGATATATATTAGAATGCAAGATAACTCCCATGTCCCCCACATCTCCTTTTACCCCAAACAATTTTCAAGAATTCTAGGAAACTTATTCAAAATATAAAAAAAATCATCCTTACCCTCACTCCTTTCTTCTTCTACAGATACAGCACGGCTTGTGACCTTGAGCTACACCACCAGTCTGCCACCTCCACCTTCTCCCTATTGCCTAGTCCTCACCTAATCTTAGGCCACACCTACCCTCAAATCTCTTCCTCCTCCTTCTCCAATGATCTCTTTCTCCTTCTTTGACAGCAACAACGACTCACGGTGCCCAGCTCTTACAAATCTCCATCCCACCTTCCCTCCCCAACCATGGATCTCGCTATGGTCAGTTGTAGTACACGGCCAAAGGTGGTTCTCACCATGGGTGCAGCCCTGGTCGCCATGGCACCACCACTATGGCCAAAGTGGGAGAGAGCGATTTTTGTTTCTCTCAAATGTGAATCTCAACACATGCATGAACAAAGCAAGTAAGGGTGAGGCATTGCAAGGAAGAAGAATCACAACCCGGACAAAAAACAATGAGGTTGGTCCTGTGTCACTGTGGTTGTCACTAGAGAAGAGAGAGAAGCAATGTTAGATTTTGGTGGGTAAGAAGTTTAAAGTTTTTGGGATAGGTTGAGTAAGCAAAAAAATGTGTAAATTTTTTTAGCTCTGGGGACATGGGAGTTTTTAGGGGTCCATAAGCAACATTTTTTTGGAAATTGAACATAGCTATTGGGACCCCAAAAATATATCACTTCCACCAAAAATACAAAAATGTTGCCTTTGTAAGTAACTACAAGATGTAGCCTTGATGCGCATGAAATTATTACAAAAACCTAGTGCCATTTAACAAGCAAACAACCACACAAAGCAACATAAACAATTCTAACGTGGAACCAAACTAGCTAGGAAAAAAACCACACAAATTGTCTTTCAATTGAACTCAATGCAGTATTTAGTATAGAAGTCTCTAAATAACCAAACTCTCCCTAAACTAGAACTCCATTTTCTAGATGATTGTTGGCCGGTAAAGTCCTTCTTGGTAGTTTTCTATTTGAGTTTGACTTTGCCTTTTTTAATAACACAACCTTTAATTAAGTTCTTCATGATTGATGTTGTTGAAGCTATGTAAATATCCTTATTGTTAAGTCTTTAGCAAATCCTTGTATGTTGTGATGTGTGCCACAAAACTCTCCCTTTAATTCATAATATGCTTATGAACCAAAGCTCTCATATTTCAATTGCTTTTCTCTCAATTTTATCGAAGATGATTGTGAAAAGAATTAAGAAAAGCTACTCTTAGTTTTTCCACTCATAAATTCTCTTACCCTCACTCCAATTCATTACAATAAAGCCTTCAAACACTTATCTAAGTCGGCTAGTGTTTCCGAGTTATAGTTGAAAACAAATTATTCCCCCTTTGAGTTCAAACAAGTAACTGTTGCATAGAGCAATCTTTCATTACACAGGGCGATGATTACTTCATGTTCTATTATTCAACCCTATGTGTGTTGACCCATCATTTCACAATGCATTTGATCATCCATTGTTTTAGACTCGGTGAATTTGACTATCAATCAATTTATTAACCAAATGGTCAATCAATTAATCTTCTATAAAAATCTCAGGAAATATTCAAGCCCGATCGATTGCTTAATTTGAACACTATGCAATTTTTGTCCTTTTTGTGCAATTTACATCCAAAATACTTCATTAAGGTTTTCTATGAAAATTCTAAGTGTTTGTGTAGGTGAGTGTGTGGAATTTACCTTTCTTTTCTTCAAAGCTCATTCAATTTGATTGTCTTCCACCTTGAATCTCCAAAATACGTTTGCCCAATTCTTCAAGTCAATCAATTCCCAACCAAATTATTGACTCTCATTCCTCATGCTTGGAAGAAAATCAAAAGCCTTTGTCCTATTTTCCAAAGTTGTTTTAGCTACATAGTAAATGGTAGTAGATCTACCCGATTCTGGTTGGATCACTAGATTGATCATACCACATTTTAAGAAAAATTTGGTAATAGATTCATTTGTCAAATCTTTAGTTTTACCTCAGCCTTCATTTCTAATTGTTTAAATAATGATGGATGGATTTTGGATATTCAAATGATCCATTATATGTGAACTGGTCCAACTTAGTAATCTATTTCATCCAAAAAATAATCAATAGCCTGATGTGGTATAAGGTGGAAGCTTTCTAGTTTAGGTAGTTTCAAAATGAAAATTGCCTATTAAATTATTAGTTCACCTCACTCTCATCTTAACTGGAGTAATCTGGTCTAGTTCAAGCACCACATTTCGAGACAGGATGAAAATAAGATGTATCTCTCTTGTTAACCAATGTATTCTTTGTGCAGTGGCAAAGAAAACTAACTCTCATATTTTTTTTAGTTGCCCATTTTTTGAAGTGGATAATTGATTTCATTCATAGACTGCTTTGTCTGGATTCTATTCTTGCTTCTCACCCGTCTTTCTCTAACATTCTTAGTCATCTATGCCAATTCCACTATCCTATTAATGTTGTAAGCATATAAATGTCCTTATATTATATATTGATTTATTTTACTAATTAAAATAATGTCATGAATGTATAATTTTGAGTCAGTTTAAGTCTGAAGATGAAGTGATAGGAAGACTCAAATCCTTATTTTTGATTGGTAAAAACATGCATATGTATCACATTTACACACTTTAGGGTAAAAGAGATCTTAGGCGAAAGACTGATGAGAGTTTGAGGTTTTTTGGTATGAAATATAAAAAATTTGCTCATAAGCGATCGATCTTCCTAATGTTGTTAATCGATCGATCACTTCAACTAATGACCAATTGACATCTAAAAATTCACTAATGAAAATGAAGCCGAGAGTTTATTGATTGATCACGGGATAGAAAGATCGATGGATAGAAGACTCATAATGTGTCATAATGTAATAAGTACAGGGACCAATCAATTGCCTTGTAGAATGATCGATTGATGAAGCATAGAGTTGCCTAATTTAGACTTTTATTATTTGAATTAGATTCCTATTTTGAGTCATATTCCTTTTGAGACATAGAAGTCTATAAAAGGGCTAGGAACATGAGAAAATAGAGAAAAAAAGAGAGAGAGGGAGAGAGAGAAAAAAAATGCTCAGAAAAATTATAGAACTTGTGTAGAGTTATTCTAATAAAGTTTTGAGAGAATTAGTCTTTTAGAGAGATATTTTATCTACCTTAATCAAAAGAGTAATTAGAGGTAAGATGGGTGCACATAAATACAAGTGAGGCATGGTGTTTGATGAAGATTGTTGTTGAGAAGATCAAAGAGAAAAAAGATTTATTCCAAAGGAGGAGAAGAAAGATATACATTGATCGAAGAACACAAAGAGGAGAAGATCAAATTATTGTCGATAAACAACAAATAAGTGGTTGATTCAGAATCAAGAATAGTTTAAAGAAACAACCATTTAAAGAAAAAATTCTTTATTCTTTGTAATCTATAATTTTATAATATTAAGTTTAGATAGTACATAGTAGATCTAGACAGAATATCTTATAGTTTTTCCCTAGTTTGGTATCTATATAAGATATTCATTTTTGTTTCTTAGTAATTTGATTACAAATTCTCCTTAGAACAAATTGGCACATTGATTTGAACAAAATATATGATTATTTTATTTAAAAAGGGAAGGTAAATATTATAAATTAATTACAAATTAAAGATATTTATTTTTTCTTAGTTTGTGTATGCTGCACACAGAGATCACAAACCAACACATGTCATTATTCTCAAATTCCTTATCATTAATGCTACAATTTGTTTTATTTGGAGAGGAAAAAACTAGAGAATTTTTAATAATGACTTCTCCAATAAGTGGAACATACTAAAGATCTATGAAGTTGAAGTTCACACTTATATCTCTTCTTCTCCCAATCTTTATTGTTAATCAGATGAGGATTATCAATTTCTTAAATCTTGATGGGGGATTTAATTTGCTCTTTATGTATTTGACTATTATTTTTTTCCCTTTTACACTTTAATTAAATTTTACCTTATAAAAAAAATCAATTCCAAATTTGATTTGATCCATCGCAAACCTTGTTAGACTCTTACGACTTAAACAAGTTATGCTATGTACATAATTTAATAATTGAAATTAGTAAATTACAAGACGTTTGATACATATGTTCTAACAACCCAATCATCCCTTTTCATTCCCCTCCAACGTTGGCACCCTCATTCCCATTGGTCACAACCCCTTCCTGGGCTCTTCTTCAAGTCTAGGTTTGTTTGTAATCAACTCCTACTTGCCCAGGCTGCTCCTCCACATCCTCCTCTTCACGTTTCTTATTCTTATTATCCTCCTATTTTTTCGGCATTAGTGAGATGGGACAGTGTGAAATGGCTTTTTCTACAATTTTTTTGGCTATCTTAGACGTGGCTTGGTCAAATTTGGCCTATGGGCAACCAATTCAAGCTATCCACATTTCTCATCCTCCTCCTTGTCCAACTCTTCTTTCTTATTCTTCCTCCTCATCCTACTTGCTTGTATCCAACTAGAAGGCAAGGTTGGTAGGGCCTGGAGGCTGGACTGGATATCAATGCAGGGCTAGATATCGCCATGGGACGAGAAAGTGAGGGAGCATGGTGGATATTAAAAAAACTAATATGGGATAAAAAATATTAGTGGAGTGTACATGCGCTTTTAACAAAGTTCAAGCTTCAATACGCAATGGAGGAAATGAAACATTCTTGGGCTCTTAGTGAGAAACGGAGCATTCTTGGAAATATTCAATAACCTTGGCAGGGTTAATCATGAATATGCAAAATGACAATTTACCCCTAACACAATTGAAAATCCTAGTCTCTACAATCCACTCAGATGACGAAGTTCAAGTCACATGATATCAGGTTCAAACTCTCTCTAAGCAAGTTCATGAAAAGTAATCTTTGAAGAAGTCCAAGAAGAAAATAAATAAGAAAGGAGATTGTAGGAAAACTTTTTTTTGATTGCATGGTTAATGAGCTTTGGTTTATTAGTTTCAGGTTTTTTGTGTTTTGGTTTAGGGTTATGGTTCTTTTGCTTCTTCCATGTTGAGGCCCCTCTTGAATTTGGATTGGTGGAATGGTTTTTCTTCTTTAGTTAAATCTCGTGTACCCTTCTTTTGACCTAATGCTCTTTTGTTTACTTAGCAAAAAAAGAACTTGTGGCCACATACCGATTAAAAGAAAAGAACTGTCCTTCAGAGTGTGCTGAGCCATTTGATTTTTATAACTACATTAACGGAGGGAATGAATGAGTTAAGCCTTACTTCTAGAGAGCATTGGCATGGTAAAGGCTTATTCTATTTACAAATTGGGCAAATGATCAGATTCGAGGAAGGCTTTGTATTCTGAAATTTAGCAGCACATATACACTTCCGGAGGAACCAACTACTTAGAAAAGGATTGACGTGCATTATTGGGTTAACAACAATGAATAGAAGCACTAGAATACCTCTTACATGAAGTAAAAGATAAGCCATATTATTCAAAGAAATGCATCAATGCCGTAGTAGCAATATCATTGCCAGTTAACTCCTGAGTTTCACATTGACGATTATAGAGACCAAATGAACTCCACAAATTCAGATATCTTAAACCACAGGAATCTTACTCATCCAAGCCAAAAGGAAGCAAATGAAAACTTTAGAATGATGCACTCAAAGTACGATCCGAGCCAACTTAATAGAAAACGGCCAATATTATATAATTTCCAAATTCTTTGAGAATTTTGCACAACTCAGTCCTTAAACAGGAGATTCTCTTCCAAGTGTGCCTCAAATTTGATTTCTTTCTTGGTTCTAAAATGGAGTCCTTAGCATATTTTTGAGTAATGAAGTTCACCCAATAAGAGTGATAATTTCGGCATCACTCCGTGGGTTACACATCGGAGCAACATCAGGAGGTCTACAAATTACCAAGTAAGCAAATTTTTTTATTAGTAAATGAGCAATATAGTCCCTCTATTAAGATCAAAGAGAGAGTACTAGAGAGGAATAAACTCACAAGGTGATCATAATTACATTTTCCATCTTAAGGCAAGGAAAAGAAATTCAGACAAACTAATGAAGAAGAGCATTAGCACCATACCTTTTAAATAAAGCACCATGTTGGGAAGAGCATTAGTACCATATTGTACACACGAATTTCATTCTCATACCTTTTAAATAAAGCACCATGATGGGTTGATTCACTTTAGAAAATGAGAGCATTACTTTCTCTCCAAATGAAGTAAACAAAGCAGTTAAAATTAGGTTCAGAATGAGGCCCAAACGAACATTTTGCTTGCTGGAAAAGAGGATGTGCTCCATAATTTGGGTAGGACTGCCTAAAGGAATGTCAATATTTAAGAGTTAAAAGGCTAAAAAAACGATCTTCTCTGAATACGAGAAAGAGAAAAAAGGTGGCCCCTACTTTCACAAGCAGTTGTGCACATACACACTGGTTAGCAAGGGGAATGCCACGGCATGGCACTCTATCATTGCTTTGGAGCCTCCCATGAAGGTGCAGCCAGAAAATGGATTGCCTGGGATTAGGTATTTAAACCAAACTACCATGGACCATCTAAGTTTAAGTCCTGAAGATGTAATGACTAAATAAGCTAACTTTAAATTAAATTTCCCTGTAAATGAAGGACGCTATTTAATCACATCTTCCTCTTATACAATAGAAGGAACAATATACTCTATAACTTGGAGGATTGTTGACTTCTAATAATGTTGCCAATATTATTAAATGACCAGTGCCCCTCATATAAACAATCAATATTAAGAGTAGTTTCATGACTGTCAAGTTGGTGAATAAGCCTATAACAATGTTCTTCAAAGCATAGGAAATAGAAGAACTAATATCGCAGTGCCCACAAAGAGTACTTGTCCAGCAGGACGTGCCAGACGGATTTAGATAGTCGTATGCAGCACCACTCCTTAATGCGCGTAATACCTTTTTTTATATATAATTAAAGAATTTCATTAGATGTGCCTAATACCTAGCCCACCTTAATATTTGGGCATGCAAGTAAACTTCTAGTTTAATGGGTGTAATCACTTAGAATCCTCCGAACAGACCATAGGAAATTCACCATAATAGCTTATATAATTTGAACTTTGGATGGGAGCTGGAGAGACTGATAATCAAACTCTATGCAAAGTTTCCTCCCATAATATGACTGACATGAGTTACCATCAGTTATGCTACCCCAAACATCTGACTAAACCAATTCGATTAATTGTAACTTTCCAGGAGACGCTTCTGCCAGCCCCCAATCCAGTTTGAAACTACAGATAATATAGAACATATGATCCCGTAGGCTGCCAAAAAAAAGTGGAAGGCTAAGATAGTGAACAAGGAGCTCTCCTCTTGAATTGCAGAATCTAGAGGATATGATTTGACATGATATACAACTCATGTAGAAGAAAATTACGCTCTTTTCATTGTTTGCTTCAAGCCATGAAACTGCTGAAAATATGGATAACACATCCTTTATAGAATACACCAAATAGTATTTTCAGCTGAGAAGAGAAGAATGTCATCAGCGAAAAGACGAGAAATTAGGGATGGCTGCACCATGCTTGGAAGAAATATATTATTAAAAGAATGGGTCTATATGCACCCAATAATCCCCTTAGTACCTCGATTTACTTATAAATTCATGAGGTGGTTTATAGGGTTATTGGGGTACTTAGGGGATTATTGGGGTGCATATAAATCCATTCTTATTAAAATCTACATAATCATTAAAATGATCCATAAATATTCCCTGCCTAACAAGAATAAACAAAAAAAGAGACAAGGGGCATCCTTGATGCAGTCTGCCAAAGTACCTATGGCAACTTACATTGATCAGGACACTAAAAGAGAGAGTTGTGATACAAGCTTGAACTCAGGAACTAAGCCAATCTTTCCTTTTACCATAATCAGAACAGCCACAATGGAAATCAGAAACCAACCTCTCAAGCAGATAAAGAATGTACATATGTGGAATTAAAGCTGGAAACAAATAAGTCGGCTGTTTGCATAAAATATGTTGAAGTAAAACTGACATTTTTTCTCATAGTTCAAGTTTTGTTGTTTCTAATTCCCATTACTATCTTCTTCACAATTGAAAGCATGGAGCCAAACAACATAATGAGTAAGAGGAAGTTTCTTCCTTGTAAGCATCACTGTTTTCCATGATATGAATTCTTCTTCGGGACATCTTACATACCACAAAAAAAATTAGTGGCTAATTTCTTGAGTTTTTCCTTTTGTTTAGCTACAAACTTAATGAGTGGGGGCAACTACTCTAGATGTTAGTCTGGATAGGTAAAGAAGAGTTTTTTACGCTCCTCACTGACAATGAGCCCAGCCTAAGCTACGCATGAAAATTGTTTGTGGCACACATACTAACTCATATTAATGTCAATATAAATGAAACTAACATGCACTAGTGTGTGCGTCATTGATCCTAAATATCAGCAGCTCCCCATGCGTATTTGACGTTGGGCTCATTATTAGAAGGGATCGAGCATGAAAAACTCTTCTTTTATTTTCATAGGTAAATGTGGAAATCATTATTTACCCCTTTTATTTGGAATTTGAGCATGGTTGCCAATAACATCGTTTAATTATATGAAACGTTACAAATAAAAGTAAATATGTGCTCAAAGCAAACTTGCTCAAAGCCTCTATTTTAGTTGTACTTGAGCCTTAGTTGCTCTCTAACTCTCCCATATATATAATATCAAAATGTCCTTATTAATTAAGTATATATAAGAATATAATATTTAATTGTATAATCAATGTTGTCTCTTCTTTAGGATTTTATTTCAGTTTATTACTATCCCCAATTTTGGTCTCAGTATGTGGTGAGTCTTCTTAGAAATGTTAACATGTCATCCTTTGAATAATGATTATTAAGCAAATTATATTTTATTGGCAACAAGAAATTTAGAGTTTTGTCATCTTTGACTCATTTTAAATAAAAATAACTTGCCTTCATTTTATAAAATAAAAAGAGACTCCATGAATCAATGTTAATTTACTTCTAGGAAATTGTTCTAAAATTTTAGTTTCTAAGGATTTCAATATTAGTCTCTATATAAAATTTAAAAAAATATATCATAATTTGTTAGACATGTAGAAATGGTGGATAATATTACCAATACATTTTTGTTTGATATGTAATATAGTCTATAGTATATCCCATTATTTACTGAATATGCTTTATTAAATCAAATTTCTATTATACATCCAAATTTCAACATATATCACATGTGTACATATATGTGTATTTAGGGGTGCTAACGAGTCAAGCTAGCTCATTGAACAAGGGTGTCTCGACTCGACTCGAATATGGCTCGACTCAAAGTGGCTCAGCTCAAACTCGAATATTTTTGAGTCGAGCTCGAGCATACCCGGCTCGACTCGACTCGACTCGAATAAAACTCGAACTCGACTTGTACTCGACTCGAACTTGAAAAAAATTTATAAATATATTTTACAATACACATAAATATAAATTAACAACTATATATACATATGCACAATTATCAATCCATATATATATATATATATATATATATATATATATATATATATATATATATATATATATATATATATATATATAAATAAAAAAAATGATAAGTTAAAAATTGGGATACACTATAGTACATATCAAACTATGTGCCAATCATTATACAAAAATATAATTATGTCAAACAAATTATAATATATTTTTTCAAATTTTCTATCGAAATTAATGTTAGAATCCTTAAGAATTTAAATTTTACAATAATTTTCTAAAACTTATTTATTATTGACTCATGAAGTCTCTTTTGATTTCATAAGGTAAAGTCTCTTTTGTTTAATTTATTTCTTGACAAATTTGTTAGCGTGCATGGTTCAAATAGTAAACAAGTCCATCAAGATGGCGATTCTCTATAAGTGATAATTTTTATTTGGATCATGTCATTTTTGTGAGAATTGGTGGGTACGGGTTGTGGGTGGTTCAAAATTTTTGCATGTAGTTTCTTGAATTGCTCGTCATAAATTTTATTATTGGATTTCGATGCTCAATTGAGGTTCCTGTTACTTTAAATATGGATTTATTCATTTATTGTTATATGATCTCAATTTTTTTTTTTTTTTTTGCTTTGCTATTTGTTGAGTGTAATACCTCTTTATCTTGTGTCTTATGTTTGTTAGTAAGTGTAGGCTTTCTGATGTCTCTGTCTTGTCTATTCCTCCATTGTCATTGTGGTTTAGAAGCTATTCCAGAGGTATTATGTTGGTGATGATTTTTGTTGCATTGTCATTGTGGAGAACTGCAAAAGCTATTGTGGAGGTGCATGCCACTCTCAAGAAGAAACAAGTAATTAATTAAATTTTGTATTATTTTTATCTTATCTTAATTAATTAAAGAAATTTGATAAAAAAATTGATTTTTATTTTACTGCAGTTGTTATATTGGTCCGGTTCCAAAAAAAATTGGTTGCCTGAAACTAGGGTTGTACCAAAATACCGGAACCAAACCAAACTAAGCAAAACTGAACATAAATTTAGCAGTTCGGTTCTAGTTCATTTCTAAAGAAAAAAAATTGAATGAACTTTGGTTCGGTTCGGTTTTATAAAAAAAAATCCGAATCAAACCAAAATATTTACCCATGTAAAAAACCCCATGTCACAGTCACTTTCACGCCATTCCCTAACCCTAAACCTCACTCTCCCATTCCCAGAGGGCGGCAGTGCCGCGTTGGCTTCTTCCAGTCCTTCGTCTCCCTCCCCTGGCTTCATCCAGTCCTTTCGTCTTCCTCCCCTGGCTTCCTCCAGTCCTTTTGTCTTCCTCCCCTGGCTTCCTCCAGTCCTTTCATCTCCCTCCCCTTTTGCCCTTAATTTCCTTTTCGATGTTAACTTCAGCGGTGCATCTTTCAAGAACCACGAAGGCTGATCATCCTCTCCACAGCCCTCGACGACGAGTCTGTACATCCCGCCCATGGTGTCCCCGCAGGATCTCCTGGTTTACTACTTCGGCTTCATCATTGTCGTCTTTGGGATAACTGGCGTCATGTTCTAGGTCTGCAAAGTTTGCCGGATGGGTTTGTTGTGCACGATGATCCGATTCTATTTTATCTCTTTTATTTATGCTGGCTTAAACTATCTATTATTGTAATAGTTTAGTTTGCTTTGGTTTGGTTTGAATGTAAAACGATGATGGTTCAGTTAGTGGCCCGGGCTAGCCGAACCACTAACTGGTGAGTTTACCTAGGGAACCGGACCAGCCTGGTTTGGGGTTGGCACGACTCCCTAGGGGACTGGTTGTCCCCTATATGGGGCGGTCCTCTCTTGTTTTGATGTTTTTATGCAATTAAAGAACTCTGATTTCCTCCTCTTTCTTCCTTCCTTTTCCCCTTTCACTGCGTAGACCTCCTAGGTACCGATTGTGCCTTCACCAGGCACGCCATTGGTATCGGAGTGCTTACGATCCCCGGCCATGGCTCGAGGCAAACAGGCTGCCGTCTCCAAGGTTCCTTCAGAGAAGGAGGCTCCTGCCTCAGCGTCGATAGATAGTCCAAAGGCCGTTCCGGTTGCCAATAAAACTTCGCTGTCAAAAATCTTGGCTGCGTTACAGACCCTCACCGTGCGGATGACAAGCATGGAGACAAAGCACAAGGCGCATGCACAATTCATGGTTGCGCGCGTAGCGGCCATTCTGCCTGGGCCGCCCGCTGCTGCTACCCAAGAGAAGGGTGGGTCGTCCCAGCCTCCTGAGCCAATCCTTCCCGAACCCCCAGCCCCAGCCGGCCCCGACGTGAGGTATTCCCATGCCCCGCGCGCTTTGGCGCTGGCAATCAAGCACTTGGGGGAAGGCGCCAGGCCTGGGACATGCGAGGCATACCGGGTGTTCGAGAAAATGCCCCTGTGATGCCGCCCCCTCCAAATCAGTTCCAAGACGCAGAGGAGGAGTGGGACGAGTACCCTGGGCATCGTGGTGGACTGCGCAGGGGAGCAGAGCCCCGTTTGGCTCACCTACAGTTTCCCCGCTATAATGGCGATGACGATCCGGTCGAATGGCTGTACAAGGCTGAAAAGTTCTTCGCCTACCAAGGGACACATTCTGAGGCTGAACGTCTGCGCATCGCCGGCTTCCACCTTGATGGGGACGCTTTGGTCTGGTTCCAGAGTTTCGAAAAAGAGGTGCGCTACCCCACCTGGGTCTCCTTCTCCGATGAGCTTTGCATTCAGTTTGGGCCGAATGAATTCCAAGACTTCAACAAAATGCTTTCCTCCCTACGACAAACTACCATCGTCCGTGCATACTACACCGAATTTATGAAGATAGCTAACCGACTTCTAGAGTGGCCAGTGGCTGCCTTGGTGGGCACCTTCAAGCGTGGACTAAAGTCAGAAATCTCAAAGGAGATGCGCCACTTCCCTTGCACCAGTATGCGGGACATTGTGCATCATGCCCGCATCGAGGAAGAGAAGCTCATTAGGCAGCGCAGAGGCGGGCATCTTGGACCTCTGTCTCGACCTATTGGGAGCGCCAACCCAATGGCAGCACCCAATATCACCCCGGCAACAGGCCGTCCTGGCCAGCAGGTCGCACCAAGCCCAATTGTTCGACGGCTCACACCAGCACAGATGGACGAGCGCCGGGCAAAAGGGCTTTGCTTTCGTTGTGACGAAAAGTTCATTCCAGGGCACCATTGTTCGGTTAAGGGCAGCTTACTCATGGAGGAGGTCGAAGAGGACAGCCAGGGTGGGGCCAGATTTGATGCTTGTTCCCAGGAGGACGTGCTGCCCAAAATTTCTGTCCATGCCTTTTCAGGGCATTCACTCCACGCACGATGTGAGTTCAAGGATTCCTTAAGTGGGAACAGGTGGCTATCTTGATCGACAGTGGCTCTGCTCATAACTTTATCAACGATAAGGTAGCCCATCGGCTGGGCTATTTTGTCACAGACTCGAAGCCATTTGATGTGCTGATTGGCGACGGTAAGCATCTTCGGAGCACAGGGGTGTGTGCTCAGGTTACGCTCTCTGTCCAGGGCCATTCATTTGTTACCAATCTATTTTTGCTACCCACGAAGGGGGCGGATGTGGTGCTAGGTGTATAGTGGCTGCAGGAGTTGGGAGATGTGGTTTGGAACTTCCAGGACATGGTGATGGATTTCGAGCTAAACGGGCAGCAGGTTCGGATTGAAGGCTCGCGACCAGGCGCCCTTCAATCTGCCCAGGCCGTGAGCTCCTTCTTCCGGTTCGCCCCCCAAGGCCTTCTCTTGCAATAGCGAGCCACTCTTGAGGTGCCTCAGGACGACTTGCCTTCTGATCTCCAGGAGTTATTGACCGCCTACCAGGACCTCTTCCACGAACCACAGGGTCTTCCTCCGGTCCGTCCTCATGATCATCATATTCCTATTATTCTAGGCGCAGCTCCTGCAAATGTTCGTCCTTACCACTATCCCCACATCCAGAAATTTGAAATTGAGAAGCTTGTAGCGGAGATGCACCAGTCTGGCATCATTCATCCTAGTACAAGTTCGTACTCATCTCCCGTGTTGCTGGTTCGCAAGAAGGATGGGTCATGGCGGTTCTGTGTTGACTATCGTGCCTTGAATGCCATTACCGTCAAGGACAAGTACCCCATACCGGTGATTGAGGAGCTATTGGATGAGCTAACAGGGGCTACGGTCTTCAGTAAGCTCGACCTACATTTGGGTTATCATCAAATTCGGGTGCAGCCGGTGGATGTGCACAAGACGGCATTCCGGACTCATGACGGTCATTTCGAGTTCCTCGTGATGCCCTTTGGGCTGACCAACGCCCCGTCCACCTTTTAGTGCCTGATGAATGATCTTTTCCGACTGTTCCTACGACGTTATATATTGGTCTTCTTTGATGATATCTTGGTATACAGCCGCTCGTGGTCGGATCACTTGACTCATCTCAAGTCGGTCTTCTCTATATTGCGCACTAACTCTCTATTTTTGAAGCGTTCGAAGTGTTCCTTTGGCAGCCCGCAGGTGGATTATTTGGGCCATATTATTTCGAGGAGTAGTGTAGCTACAGACCCAGCCAAGGTGGCTGCCATGTTGTCTTGGCTGCCACCTACATGTGTTCGGGCACTACGGGGATTTCTGGGCCTTACAGGTTATTATCGGCGTTTCATCAATCAGTATGGCGAGTTGGCTCGACCCCTTACAGAGTTGCTTAAGAAGGGGGCCTTTGCGTGGTCACCGGAGGCTGATGCGGCGTTTGAGGGTCTTAAGCAGGCTATGGCATCCGCCCCGGTTCTGCTATTACCCGACTTCAGCCGGCCATTTGTGGTGGAGACCAACGCATCAGAGTCGGGCTTGGGGGTAGTTCTTTTGCAGGACGAGCGACCCATAGCTTATTTCAACAAGGCATTGGCTGGCAGCTCCCTCTCCCTGTCGGTGTATGAGAAAGAGATGCTGGCAATTGTCCTCACTGTTGACAAGTGGCGCCCTTACTTACTTGGTCACCGGTTCCTGATTCGTACTGATCACCAGCCACTGAAATACTTCTTGGAACAATGAGTGTCAACTCCCTCTCATCAGCGGTGGGTCAGTAAGTTGCTGGGCTATGACTATGAGGTCGTGTACAAGAAGGGGTCCGAGAACATCGTGGTTGACGCGCTCTCTCGCAGTCCGGTGTAGGGCTCTAGTTTGGCTTTCTCTACTGTCTCTTGCCCCTTTATTGATGAGATACGGTAGGCCTATGGTGACGATTCTTGGGCACAGGATGTAATTGCCGGCCTAAAAACTGACCCTGCTGCCCATCCTTTCTTTGTATGGTGAGATGACCTTCTTTTCTGAAAGGATCGCTTGTGGGTTCCTGATGTTGCTGATCTCCGCCGCCGCATCCTGTCACACTTCCATGACTCTCCTATGGCTGGTCACGAGGGCGCCTTCCACTCCTACAAACGGGTCAACCAGAGCTTTCTATGGCATGGCATATGTCGGGCAGTCCTTGACTACGTGGCCGCTTGTGATGTTTGTCAGCGGGCTAAAGCGAACACGACCTTGCCCTCTGGTTTGTTGCAGCCCTTACCAATTCCGGATAAAGTGTGGGAAGATGTTTCAATGGACTTTGTAGAGGCTCTTCCTGTGGTGCAGGGCAAGTTTGTCATTATGGTGGTGGTGGACCGGCTGTCCAAGTATGCTCATTTCTGTGCACTGGGACATCCCTTCACCGCCAAGACTGTGGTTGAGTTATATGTTCGCGAGGTGGCCCGACTTCATGGTATGCCCCGCACGATTGTTTCTGACCGTGATCGGATTTTCCTTTCGTAGTTTTGGCAGGAGTTTTTTACTCTACAGGGGACCTCTTTCCACATGAGCACTGCTTACCACCCGCAAACGGATGGGCAGACGAAGGTAGTCAACCGTTGCTTGGAGCAGTATCTTTGATGCTTTACTATGACGCAGCCCCGACGGTGGCTTCAGCTTCTTCCATGGGCTGAGTGGTCTTATAATACGGCTTACCACACGCGCGCAGGGTTCACTCCGTTTGAGGTGCTTTATGGCCGGCCACCGCCGACCGTTTATCCTATGTACCACACCGTTCGTCGGTGGCCGAGGTGGATTATCTATTGTAGACGCGCGATGAGGTCTTACGCCAACTCAAGGGGAATTTAACGTCTGCTCAAAACAGGATGAAGCAAGTCTATGATCACCACCATACTGATCGGGAGTTCTCAGTGGGTGATTTTGTTTATGTCTCTGTTTTGCCACAGCGCAAGACTTCTTTGTTTCAGCCTGCGCACTCTAAGCTCGCCCCCTGTTTCGATGGTCCTTATGCTATTGAGGAGCGAATTGGTCCGGTTGCTTACCGCCTTACTTTGCCGCCTGACTCTTTGGTTCATCTTGTCTTTCATGTATCCCATTTACGATGGTTTGTGGGTGATGCTTCATTGGTTGTTGGTGCTCCTCCTCCTCCCTTGATGGGCCCGGTTCCTCCATTCAACCCTGTCCCTGCATCAGTGATTGAGAAGCGCCGTGTCCGTCGATCTGGTCGCATTGTTACCAAGGTCTTAATTTCATGGCAGGGTTAGCCGTTGGAGGACTCGACGTGGATGCTGGAGGACGAATTCATGACGCGCTTCCCTGATTGGTCGCCTTGAGGACAAGGCGAATAGAGGAAGCGTGGTGGAGTGTTGTGCACGATGATCTGATTCTATTTTATCTCTTTTATTTATGCTGCCTTAAACTATTTATTATTGTAATAGTTTAGTTTGCTTTGGTTTGGTTTGAATGTAAAACGATGATGGTTCAGTTAGTGGCCCGGGCTAGCCGAACCACTAACTGACAGGTTTACCTAGGGAACCAGACCGGCCTATTTTGGGGTTGGCACGACTCCCTAGGGGACTGGTCGTCCCCTATATGGGGCGGCCCTCTCTTGTTTTGATGTTTTTATGCAATTAAAGAACTCTGATTTCCTCCCCTTTCTTCCTTCCTTCTCCCCTTTCACTGCGTAGACCTCCTAGGTACCGATTGTGCCTTCACCAGACACATTAGGGTTATCTTTTCACTAGTGGGGGATTTGAAGGGATCGTTGAAATTTTGATTCTCAATAAGATTTTTTGTGTGATTCTGATGTTGTGTAGGGTTTTAAAGTTATTGCATCCGGCTGGTGTGAATCTTAATCTTGAAAACTGGTTTATTTTGGCTTTAGGTACCTATTTTGTCTATTTTTTACATTTAGTTGATAAAGATTGAATTTTGGAAACTGGGCTTGATTGAATCCTTTTATTTTTTCTTTCGGTGATATTGGTCGAGTTCAACGAAAGTTTTTTTATTTGTGATTATTTATATTCTGCTAATCTGTATTTTTGGTTTGTTTGGAGGCTATCGTTTGAACTTCTTCTTGTCGGATCTGTTGAGGGAATCGAGTGCAGATGAAAAAAACCTGCCCTTGAACAACATTCGCCTCTGCAAGTGTCTAGTATGAAGATGTCATATGCTGGAATTGAATGGGGGACAAGCATTTGGGGCTTCATTCCCGTGGATGGGGACGAATATCACAGTGGTGAAGTTGTGTCAATTTTTTTTGGTAATGTATTGATTGATTTTTTTAATTAAAATGTTCTGTTATGTTCTGTTCTTATGCTTCAGTGGTTTGGTTTGGTACCACCAAAACCGAACCGAGATACAACCCTACTTGAAACCGAACTGGGATTTAGAGATTGAGCCCAATTCGAGCTACTTCCCTTGTGTAATGGAATGAGTTCGAGTTCGAGCTCGAGCTCGTATTTTTAGTTCGAGTTGAGCTCGAGCTAATAAGCTCGAGCTCATTCAAGCCTCGAGTCGAGTTTGAGCTGATTACTCAGACTTCGAGTTCGAGCTGCAAGAGGCTCAAACTCGACTCAACTCAACTCAGCTCGTTAGCACCCCTATGTGTATTATGCATCATTAAAAATTGAACTTATCAATCTCTTTTTCTATACATATGTACACACCTAACACATAAGAAATTATATATATTATAATGTATAAAATATAAATTTGTTGTATATGTATTTTGGGATTGATAATTGTGCATATTTATAAAAAGATTAATATATTTTTATGTATATTATAAAATATATTTATAACCTTCAATCAAGTTTGAGTTCGAGTTAAGAACGAGTTCGGTCTGAGCCAAGTTCGAGTTTTATTTGAGTCAAGTTGAGCCAAGGTATTCTCAAGCTCGACAAGAATATGTTCGAGTTCGATTCGAGCCGCTTCAAATTGAGCCATAATTGAGTTGAATTGAGTCGAGGTACCTTTTCTCGACGAGTTGGCTTGACTCGTTAGCATCCCTAATTATACATTCATGAGGAAGAATTTTTTGTTCTCCCACTTATTATATCCTCTATTCTATGGGAGTTGTCAATCATTTATATGTTAGTGCATGTTTATGGAGGATATCCTGGAGGATAATTATGGGACCAAAATTGTTTACTCCTCCATCGTTAAGAATGCATGAGTACAGGGACATAAATCTTTTTTGGTATAGAAAGTGATCAACTCATTCTACATGATTGATTTGTTTGTTGAATATTAGTTTAAAATTTTAAATTCAAAATTATGTTTATTTTTATATATAGATTGAATTCAATTTGAGCTGGCCGGGCTTACCATTATAATAGAATAAGTACGAGTTCGAGTTGTGTTCGAGCTAGTAAGCTTGAGCTCGTTTGAGTCAAGTATTTTGACTTCGAGTTCGAGCTGCATGAGACAAAAACTTGACTCGACTCATTAGCACGCCTACATACATAATACATAAAAGATGAAAATTGCCCACATCCAATAGAGGAGGAGGTGACTAGCTAGGAGTAATATAAAATTTTATTTTTGCTGCCATATTGTCCAAGAAGATAAACGAAAAGACAACCCCAAATTCCCCACAAATACTAAGCAGTAAAGGGACACTGACCACATTCATCTATAGTTTCATAATAAAAAATGGATAGAAAGCATCTATATGATATTTATGGCCGTTGCTGACTTATTCTGGGGCTCGATCTGTATTCTTATCTTTCTTTCACATTTCAACGAACCCCATTCCAGGCCATTGTTACTTGGCTCATTTTTCCTGTTGGTGTACTGGAAACAGGTTCAAGGTAGTACGAACAGATGACTCATGCGGCAACACGGCAGTAACATTGTCAAGATAAGGCGAGGATTCAGGTTGCAGCTGTGCTGGTTCAGTGTGGACAAGCAGCTTAGGAAAGAGATCCAAACTTTTGCTAGATTGCTGGCCCCTGCCCTGCAAGGATTTGATGTCTTTTGGTGCTGATGGCTGTTCGGATGAGGTGTTTGATTGTCCTTCATCAAGATGCACACAAACTTGTTAATTAGGTTGAAATCCTCAGTAATTTTGAAATAGAAGTGATGATTTCAATTGTTCGTTAGATGAGGAATCTGTAACTCTTGTTTTAACCAGCCCCACCCGGTCTATACACAGTCGGTAGATATCAACTGTTTAGATATACACAGGCAATGAATATCCACTTGTTAAGGGGGTGAGCTAACTAAAAGTGAGGTTGAGAGATTCATCGTTCTTGTTCTTTAATTGATGCTGGATATAAAGCTTAAACTACTGCCCATTAGAAAGTGAACTTACCGCATGGGCCCAAAGTCAGCCATTCTTTGTAGTCCGCAATTCGTTTTCTCATCTTTACAAGGAGACTGTGCCTAATACTGCAGACATGATAGAAACACATGAGCATGCTTCTCAACACCATCAGCTAGAACTTATCCTAAATGAAACATCGCCCCAAAATCAAACTTTTATTTTGTGGACTACGGCGTATACCCGGGCTTGTCAAGGTACTTGGTGTATATTACAAGATCGCTCTTCCTGCATGGAGATGAGCATATTCAGCATGAGTACATCTAAGAGTACAAAATTCGTGTTAGGAAACTATTCAGGGAAAATATTGCATTTATACGGTTCTGATCGGCTGTGAGGTCACTCACAGCACAAGAGAAGTGAGTGCACAATCAACCGCCCTTCTCGTGGGCTGTAGGTGTCCTCACAGTCGATCTGAAGTCGCATTCATCTACCTCACTAAATATTTAGTGTATTCCTCTCTCGAGAGTTTATGCATGATTCTCATTTGATCACGATATTCACTGGCCTGAACAAGCATTCATAAAAAGAAGTACAATGTAAAGATCAGAATGTTGGGACAATTTAAATCCTTGCATGCCATAATATGGAACTTTAAATCCATTACCGGAAAATTTGTTATTACTGTTGGACCCCAGTATTTGATCACACCCAAGTCATAAGCCCGCGCAGCAGATTCAAGCTTATTATAAAATCCTGGTAGAAAATTGATTAACATGATTATGCTCCCTACTTATTCAATAGCTGCTGCTATAAAAGAAATTTAGAAATGCTGTAAAATAGTAGTGAAGAATTCCATACCTAAAAACACTGTGGTAATCATGTAATAAAACGGGGTGATACGCAAGGAAGAACAGTTTAATGTCAGAAATAATCTTGAAGCAGTAACAATTAAAACATGATTAAAACTGAGGTGAAGATTATATTCGACGTGAATCATTTACCATTTCTACCCAGCCTCTTATTAACTGGGCACCAGGCCTGCCAGTCATACAAGTTTGCCTCATATTGGCCGGTCCAAGAATTCCTGCATTGTTACTCACTTTACAATGAATAGCAAATGGAAATTTAAAAAAAAAGTAACTTTTTCATAATAGAAAATGATATTTTTACTCCACTTCTTTTTGCTAAAAACTTACTTCAGCTTCTAATTGGATAGGGAAAAATGAATCGTCTATTGTCAGACTCACTTTCTCTATCTAATTAAAAGCTGAATAGGCTTTTGGTGTGTAGAGAAAGCTTTGGTGTATAGAGAAAGTGGAGTAAACATATCACTTCCTACTTAATAAATGCCCCCCTTTTATCTATCATAAAAATAAAATGAAAATATCTAACAGAACGAAATGTTCATGGAAGAAATAATAAAAATTAGGGATGCATACAAATAATAAAATTAATAAAAAAAAAGTGAATATGAGCCAAGGCTCAACACATCCGACAACAGGCACAAAATCCGAGCAGGTAGGATTTAAAAATCGTCGTCGCCATCATTTGAAATGGCCGTGCGATTTATAAGACAATATCATATCTCTTCAAAATATGGTTTCATCTACAAAAAAAACCAAATAACATTCAAGCTACACTATGATTTACCTTGAGAGATGAAATATGGCACATGACAGTCATATTCAACACACTTAGCTTGATAGTGATGATAAATCAAATCAGAAGAACCATGGGATTTGTATTAGTATGAGGCATAGCGACGGACCTGGAAACGCCGCGGTACAAGATGTTGTATCTGCGAGACTTTCGCATCCTTGTCATCCTCGTTCGCGGATTCGATGAACCAGCTGATTCATTGTCAGCATTTTGGCCCGCAGCAACCTTTAGGAACTCCATTCTCTCTTTCCCTCTCCCTCCCTCTCTCTCTCTGTGATCTGTGCTGGTCCTTGTGTGGGCTATTTAAAGTGAAGGTTTGCGCGTTCTTAGTCATAAAAGACATGAATCTTCAGGATGACAGCATCGTGAATAAAAGGCAGCAGTCGCCCTTACCATGTAAGGCCAGGGAGGAAGAAAAGTATTCCTGTGTGCGAAACTTTAAACTTGGATAGCCGTTGAATGTCTAAATGAAATGTGATATTGTATTAATACTTGCAGGATTTTAAGAGCCCTCGTTGAAAAAACTAAACGCTGTAGTAATGGAGTGAATATGTGCATTTGGCTGCAGCTCGTATTCATGTGATTTTGTGCCCTCATGCGGTATCTTAAAAGAGTGGATAAGTATTGTGTGTAGCATCTACCTATCTTCTTGTGTCTTAAAATGCACGTATCTTATAGATGAAATTGACATGGCTTCTCAAAATCTCCCAAGTGCTGGTACCATAAAACAGCTGTGGAAATGTTTGACATATTCCTCATGCATGCCTAGTTATCAATAAGAAAATAATTTTTTTACTAAAATTGGCCTGAACTCCTAAGGAATGCCAAACATGTGTGTAGGTCCATCTATAATTCCTGAAGTAAACCTGCACATTTGCGAGGCTGGCGGCTCATGTAAAAAAATAATCTTGTCTACCCTTAATGCTTTTCCACGTCTTTTCAAGATAGCAAGTCTAGTCCGGTAGAAATACGAAGATCTGCTGTCAATTTCGCCCTTGCTAGCCACTAGAGCTACTAAGAGAGACATTTTAGGCTCGCCATCCTCTCCTTGATGCCACCCTCTCCATCGCTCTAGACACGCTCCTCATTCCACATGACATTGTTGCCCTGCACATCCTCCTAGTTGTCTACAACCTGCAGGATCTCCTAGCTCCACACGACCCCTCTTGCCACTTTTGATTGTAGAAGCTAGAAGCCTAGAAGAAACCACAAAAAATGAACCTTAGTTTGAAATTATGTATGTCTCTCTTCCCATATAGAAGTGTTCTTGTTGCACATGCATTTCCAAATTGGCAAGGCGTGACTCTAATGAAGTGTTTTTGTGGCCTCAGTAAAGTGGATAATAGAAGAGTGTGAAGTAAAAGAAGACCAAATAACAAAAGGCAGACAAATGGAATGTCAAATACTAAATAACTATCCTTAAAATTGGACTTAAATTCTTCTTGTGACAAAGAATCAAATAATGAGCAAAAGAACTTCATTCAACAAGTAATGCTCTTAACTAGGAAGACTTGAGAGAGAATTGAGAAAGTGAAATGAAAATTTTGAAATTGTCTCAAGAATCAAACAAGTTGCATGAGTTAAACAAGAAATTGGTGAGTGAGTGGGTGACCTCAAGGATGAACTTGAGAATGAGAATGAGAGATCTAGTATTCTCAATAGAGAACTAATGCCCTCTAAAGAGAAGCTAGAAGGATTTAAGAGTGGGAAAAAAGTCCCTTAAGATCATAGTTAGCATTGGTGAATGGGATAAGAAGGGTTTAGAGTTTAAGTCATCCATCCACACACCTAAGGCTAAACCACAAACCAAAGTTAGTGCCCATTCCACAAAAGCCAAGAGGAGGAAAAGGAATCAAATTGAAGACTCGTACTATATGAATTTGTGATATTTTTCATAAAGATGCCCACACTAGGTTTGTGTACCCTAACAACCACCCTCATAAACCAAACCCTAGGAGAAAGGTGAAGAAAGACCCTAGACATAAAAACCCTAGGTTGTCACACTAATCCCAAGCTCACAACATGAAGAAATGATGAGTTAGGATGGTTGATCTCCAAAATTTGAAAGATCAAATAGGGAAGATGAGCAAGAAACCCTTATAGATTGTTTTAGGATTAGCTAGCTAGGCAATGCTAAGGAGGCAAAGTTCACCACTTAGATGTTAGGTGTTTATTATTCATGAGTTGATTTTTTTATCTTTTGGATATGTATGGTAAGAACATAAGTGTTTTTATGTCATGTATTGGATTAATTCATTGATCAAAATAATGTCATGTACGTGTAATTTAGAGTTAGCATGTGTCTAAATATTAATTTTTAAAAATGGATCGAAAGGAAGACTCAAATATGTGTTTCAACTGGTAAAAACTAAAACACACATTGGATTCACATATTTTAGGGTAAAAGCAACCTTAGGTGAAAGAATAGTGAGAATTAGAGGTTTTTATATTAAAAAATTAAAATTCTACTCAGAGTGATCAATTGCTTAACACGAAAGATAGATCAGTTATGAACTATTGTAAAATCTCCAAAATATAAAAATTGATCAATCACTTCTATAAATGATCGATTGACTCCTGAAAATACCATTTGTTAAATGAAATCGAGATTTTATCGATCATTCGCATGGCTGAGAGATTGATGGATAGAAGAGTTATAATGTAATTGCAATAGGGATCGATTGATCACCCTGTGAAATAATCAATCGATGCAGCGCATAGTTACCTTGTTTAGGCTTTTCATGTTTGAATTTGATTCCTAGTTGGAGTCATATTCCTTTTGAGATTTGAGAATCTATAAAAAGGGTTTGGGGCATGATGAAAAATAAAGATAGGGCTTAGAAAAATCAAACAACTTCCTTTGAGTTGCTCGAATAGAGTTTTAGTAGAATTAGTCTTCTAAAGTGAGAAATGTCTAACTTAATCAAAAGAGCGATTAGAGGTGAGATGGGAGCACTAGAACACATGTGGGGTATATTGTTTGATGAAAATTCTTACTGAGAAGATCAAGGAGAATAGAAGAACTATTCTAAAAGGGGAGATGATAGATCTACTTTGATTGGAGAGCCCAAAAAGGAGAAGATCAAACTAGTGCGATAAACAACTAACGAGTGATTGATTCAGAATTTAAGAGTAGTGTGAAGAACTAACCATTTTAAGAAAAAGAAAGAGTCTTTGTTCTTTATAATCGATAATTCTATAATATCAAGCACTACAACAAAATGTAGTATTAGCGACGCATTAATTAACGATGCTTAATCAAGCGTCGCTAAAATTAACTATTTATGACGTATAAAAAAGCGTCGCAAAAAAATAAACTATTAGCGACACATTTTCATATGCGTCGCTAATAGTCATATATTAGCGACATATAGTTCAAAGCATTGCTAATACTAACCCTATTAGCGACGCTTTATTATAAGCGTCTCTAATAGTTTCTATATTTGCGACGCTTTATAAAACCGTCGCTAAAAGATATATATTTTAAATAAAAAAATATATATAACTATTAGCGACACTTTTGAAAGCGTCGCTATTAGCTTTATCAATAGTGACACTTACACACAAGCGTAGCTAATAGTACTGCTATTAGCGACGCTTAATAAAGCGTCACTAATAGTTATCAATTAAAACTATGAAAAATAAAAAATTTAAATTATTAGCAACGCTTTTGAATAAGCATCGCAAATACCATTTCTAATAGCGACGTTTATTACCAAGCGTCGCTAATAGCTTTATTAATTAATTTTATTTAATTAATAAATATTAAAAAAATATAATAAACTTCTTAAATATAATATATTTTATTCAATATTTTCTATTTGTATATACAATAAATAAATATTAAATTTTTAATAAAAACTAGTGTTAATAATATAATAGATTAAACTTTCACTATTTATATATAATATATTTTATTTGTTAAATTTTATTATTAATTTTAAAATATAATTTATAATAAAAGAGAGAGTGAAGTGAGAGAGAGAGAGGGAGATTGAAAAGGTGACGAGAGAGAGGGAGGAGAGAGAAAGGGTGGAGAGAGGCACGACTCCCTATATGGGTCGTCTTCTTCCTTGTGTTTTACTTATGCAATAGAAATCAGTCATTTTCCCTCTTCCTTTCTTCTCTCTTCTATCTCCTTTGTGTGAATCGTATGAGGTACCAATTGTGCCTACACTGGGCACAACTTTTGTATCAGAACTGTCATGATCTTCGGCCATGGCGAGAGGCAAGCAGCTAGCCGTGGCCCCTAAAGTTCAGCCGGAGAAGGAGAATGAAATCTCACCAAACAGCCCAAAACTTGCCCCTGAGACCATCATCCCTCCTATACTCACGCAAATCATGGCCAAACTCGAGTCTTTGAATGTGGTCGTGGCACAGCTTCAAGCAGTGCCATTGCTACCCAGACCCCAGCTAGCCTACGTGGAGAAGGGGGAGTTGTCCCAGGCCTCCGAAACTTCATTGTCCCGGTCCTCAAGCTATAGCAAACAAGGAAGTGCAGCCGCCACACACCTCTGTGCGCTTTGGCACAATCGACCAAGCTGTTGATGGGAGACGCCAGGACTGGGATATGCGAGGCCTACCAAGTCTTCAGGAAAATGCCCCAATGATGCCGCCACCCAAAAATTTGTTTTAGGAGTTGGAGGAAGACTGAGAGGAGTACTCGGACTCTCCTGGAGGGCCACGGGGAGGAGCAGAGCCTCGCTTGGTCATTCTGCAGTTTCCACGTTATAATGGGGACGAAGATCCGGTGGAGTGGTTGTACAAGGTGGAGAAGTTATTCGCCTATCAAGGGATGCACTCCAAGGCTGAATGGTTGCACATATCCACATTCCACTTGGATGGTGATGCTTCCATTTGGTTTCAAAGCTTTGAGAAGGAGGTTTGTTACCTTACATGGGCCGCCTTCTCCGATGAATTGTGTGTCCAGTTCGGCCCCAATGAGTTCCAGGACTTCAACGAGATGCTCTCTACCATGCATCAAACCACCACAGTTCATGAAGATCACGAACCATCTTCCTAAGTGGCCGGTGGCAGCCTTGGTGGGGACATTCAAGAGAGGACTCAAGCTGGAGATATCAGAGGAAATGCGCCACTTCCCATGCTCAACTATGAGGGACGTCGTGCGGCATGCACAAATTGAGGAGGAGAAACTAGCCCAATAGTGGAGGGGTGGCTGGCTTTGACCCTCCCCATCGCCCCCTCTTAGCGCTGGCCCCATGTCCACCCCAGCCAGCAATCCAATCACAAGCCGTCCGAGCTAGTAGCACCCTCCACCAGGTTAGCTTGTATGACGCCTTACACCTGCGCAGATGGAGGAATGTCGATCCAAGGGGCTCTATTTCAAATGTGATGAAAAGTTTGTCCCCGGGAATCAATGTTCTGACAAAGGCAGCCTACTCATGGAGGAGGTCGAAGAAGAGGTGAATGTGGTAGACAGGGATGATTGCTCCCACTAAGGTGACATGCTGCCCGAGAAGTAAATCCATGCCTTCTCTGCGGACAATGAGTGTGGATCCAAGGGTCTCAGCTTGGCACCCTTCTCTCCGCCCAATCAACGAGCTCTTTCTTTCGGTTCACACCCCAGGGGGTTCCTCCTACACCAAGACGAGCTGCCTAAGGACCTTCTTGCTTTACTAACGGACCATGATGACGTGTTTGTCGAGCCTACAGACCTCCCACCCATGCGGCCTCATGAACACCACATCCCCATCATTCCAAGGGCATCTCCCGGCAATGTTTGCCCTTTCCGCTATCCCCACATCCAGAAGGCAGAATAGAGCGCCTCGTTGCTGATATGCTTCAGTCCGGCATCATACACCCTAGCACCAGCTCTTTCTCCTTGCCGGTACTGTTGATTCGTAAGAAGGATGGCACTTGGCATTTTTTTGTAGACAATGTTTGTCCTTGAATGCCATTACGGTCAAGGACAAGTACCCCATCCCAGTGATTGAGGAGCTCCTGGATGAGTTGGGTTACCATCAGATCGTGCATAAGACCACCTTCAGTAAACTAGATCTTCGATCGGGTTACCATCAGATTCGGGTGAAGCTAGAGGACGTGCATAAGACCGCCTTCCACACTCAAGATGGCCATTTCGAGTTTCTTGTCATGCCGTTTGGGCTCACCAACGCCCCCTCCACTTTCAGAGCCTTATGAACGATCTCTTCAGGCCCTTCCTTCGCCACTTTATCCTGGTTTTCTTTGATGATATCCTTGTCTATAGCAAATCATGGGTGGAATATTTGGAGCACCTCAGGTCTGTCTTCTTCATTATGAGAGATAATTCCTTATTCATTAAACATTCGAAGTGTTCTTTTGGCAGCCCACAGGTCGACTATCTTGGCCACATTATCTCCCGGGACAGGGTCGCCACCAACCCCTCTAAGGTATCTACAATGCTCTCTTAGGCCTCACTGGATACTGTTGGAGATTTATCAACCTCTATGGAGAGTTCGCCCGCCCCCTCACAGAGTTCCTGAAGAAGGGCAGGTTTACTTGGACAGAGGCTGCCCAAGCGGATTTTGATACGCTAAAGCAGTTCATGGCCTCTGCCCCCATCCTCATTCTACCGGATTTAAACTGCTCATTTGTGGTTGAAACGGATGCTTCAGAGGATGGCCTGGGTGTGGTGCTCTTGCAAGACAAGCGACCTATTGCCTTCTTTAGCAAGGCCTTGATAGGTCATTCTTTATCACTGTCTATCTATGAGAAGGAGATGCAGGTCATAGTGATCACCGTCGACAAATGGAGACCCTACTTGCTCGGCAGCCACTTCATCATTCGCACTGATCATCAGCCCTTGAAGAACTTCCTCGAGCAGCAGGTCTCCACTCCAGCACAGCAGCAGTGGGTTAGTAAGTTGCTAGGATACAATTATGAAGTGGTGTACAAGAAAGGGGCAGACAACACTGTGGTCGATGCCCTTTCTCGCAGCTATACCTCCGGCTCTTGCCTGGCCATATCTACTCCTTCCTGCCACTTCATTGCTGAGTTATGAAGAGCCTACCAAGAGGATCCTTCCACACAGTCACTGATTGTATCTCTCCAGGAAGACCCTACTGACCACCCTTTCTTTGTTTGGCGAGATGACCTTCTTTTTTGGAAGGACCGCCTCTGGGTGCCCGATGTCGAGGACCTTTGCCAACGCATTCTCTCCCACTTCCATAACACATCACTGGCTTGCCACTAAGGGGCATTCCACACTTATAAGAGGGTGGTAGGGCATTCGACGTGCTATTCAGGATTATGTCGCCGCTTGTGATGTATGTTACAGAGCCAAAGTAGCCATGATATCCCCTGCCGGATTACTTCAGCCCTTACCCATTCCCGACAAGGTTTGGGAGGATGTTTCAATTGATTTTGTGGAGGCCTTGCCCTTGGTGTAAGGCAAGTCGGTGGTCCTTGTGGTGGTGGATCGGTTGTCCAAGTACGCGCACTTCTGCGCCCTTGGGCACCCCTTCACCAGTAAAACGGTCATCGAGATATATGTTCGGGAGGTTGCTAAGCTCCACAGCATGCCTCGCACTATTGTTTCCAATCGTGATAGGATATTTATCTCTCAGTTCTAGTGGGAGTTCTTTGCACTACAAGGCACTACTCTCCACATGAGCATAGCCTATCATCCGTAGACGGATGGCCAGATTGAGGTAGAGAACTGCTTCCTGGCACAGTACCTCCGGTGCTTCGCCATGACTCATTCCCACCGGTGGCTCCAGCTTCTTCCATGGGCGGAATGGTCATATAACACTGCCTTTCACACGAGCATAGGGTTCACTACTTTTGAGGTATTGTATGGACGTCCACCTCCAACCATGTTATCATATGTTCCTCACTGCTCTTCGGTCGCTGAGGTAGATTATATGCTTCAGACGGGATTAGGTTATCCGTCAGTTTAAGCTGAACCTCGCATAAGCTCAGAACCGAATGAAACAGGTCTATGACAGAAAGTATGTTGAACAGGAGTTTAACATGGGAGACTTGGTCTATATTTAAGTCCTTCCTCAGCATCAAACCACATTGTTCTAGTTAGAGCATTCCAAGCTCACCCCCCATTACCATGGGCCGTATCATGTTGTGGGGAGCGATGGTCCAGTGGCTTATTGCTTCGCCCTACTGCCTGGCTCATTGGTCCACCCAGTCTTCCATGTCTCCAGACTCCGCCGTTGTGTGGGTGACACCTCCTTGGCTATTGATGCTCCACCTCCCCCTTTGATGGGATTGGCTCCTCCTGCATAACCCATCCCTGCCTCGATGCTTGATAAGAGTTGGGTCTGCCGTTTTGGCCGCATTATTACAGTGGTGCCCATTTCCTGGCAGGGCTAGCTGCTTGAAGACGCCACTTGGATGTCAGAGGAGAAGTTGATGGCTCGCTACCCAACATGGTTGCCTTGAGGTTAAGGCGAATAGCTGAAGCGCGGTGGAGTGTTGTACACGTTCACCCGGGCTCTCTTTCCACTATTTATCATTTATTTGCTTGCATTAGGCTACTTTATTTTGTATTTGCTTCTGTGATAAGTAGTGTAGTGTGAACATTATGTGTAATGGGCCAGTTAGTGTCCCCGATGATTAGTCGGGCCTACTAGCTGGCACAACCCCCAAGGAGAGAGGCACGGCTCCCTATATGAGTCGTCTTCTTCCTTGTGTTTTACTTATGCAATAGAAATCAGTCCTTTTCCCTCTTCCTTTCTTCTCTCTTCTATCTCCTTTGCGTGATTCGTGCGAGATATCGATTGTGCCTACACCGGGCACAACACTAGCTTGGGCAACCTTGTAGGCATGGCTACTGCTACCATTATCTGAGATCATGAAAGTTAGGAAATTTACTATTGGATCAAAACCTTGGTCACATAACTATTTCACAAATGAGCCACAACTTTTCGAAAAGTGCAATGGTTTGTACCCAAAAAAAAAGTTGCATTGGATAACCCTCTCTCCGTCCCACATTAATTGCTCAATTTAGTTTTTTTTTAAATTAAATAGAGATATATTCTAGTGTTAGGGAGGATGATTTTAGGGGGTCTTTCTTTTGGATAGTGATATTCATGTAATGAATCTACCCAACAAAAATTACCGCTTGAGTTTGGACAAAACATGTAGGCCTTACATAAAGTTTACTTGAGCTCACTTATTCTATCCAACTAAAACTCAACTGGGAATTTTTATTAGGTATATTTGTTATATAAATATAGTTTTTTCCTTTTTCATGAGATAAAAAAGGGTGTGTTAATAAATTTTAGATAAAATTCTTTTGTTTTAAATATAGTGCAATGTGCCTATACATTTAGTTACACATCTAACTTGTAGGCTTCTAAATAATATTCTTGTGTCTCATATTTAGCTTCAAATTGAACTAGTTTCAGAACACATAATATTGGATCGAGTAAGAGTTTGTAGGGCCCACATTTTTAATACAGAATTATGATGAACCTAATACATTACCGAAAAGGTTGACTCACATTTTAGATTATTCATGATTTTAGCTTCTCTCATCCAAAAAAAAAACAATGCATGTTATTTACTATTTTTAGTACTCTTATACCACTTTTCCATCTATTGTGCCTTTAAGAGAACTGTTATAGTAATATATTATCAATTCTAAAATTTTTTAATATGTATTAGTGGTCCAGGCCTAGTTTGATGTGTACTCATTGTATCATAGGCATGTACCCATTTCCATAGTCTTTGACACCGATATGGCCTTCCATGTCTATAAAGGGGGCTCATTTTCTGCTCATTGCAAGTGAGTATATTTAAAAATCTTCCTTCTAGATGGCTCACTACCAATGCCAAGTTTAACACTCACTACAACAAAACTGGGTATTAGCGACGCTTATGTATGCGTCGCAATACTATGCATTGCTAAAAAGTGCTAATAACGACATATAACAAACCGTCGCAAAAAATACAACTATTAGCGATGCATAATATTAAGCGTCGCTAATAATAGTCTATTAGTGACGCATAACTCCAAACGTCGCTAATGCTTACGTTATTAGTGACGCTTTTCTAAGCGTCACTAAAAGATATATATTAAAAAAAAATTAAATAAATTTCAACACTATTAACGACGTATGCTTACAAACGTCGCTATAAGTTTCAACAATAGCGACATTTAACAATGAGCGTCACTAATAATTCTCAATTTTAAAAAAAAAATAAAAAATAAGAACTAATAGCGACGCATATGCTATACGTCGCTACTACCTAATAGTAGTAGCTACGCATGAAAACATGCGTCGCTATTACCCTTGATAGTAGCGACGCATAGTCATATGCGTCGCTACTACCTGTTTTTTACTAAAAATTTATTTTAATTTTTTAAAAATTTTAGTGGGAGAGAAGAGAGAAAGGGTGGAGAGAGAAAGGATAGGGAAGAGAGAGAGAGAGAGGAGAGGATAGGGAAGAGAGAGAGAGAGAAGAGGATAGGATAGGAAAGAGAGAGAGAGAGAGGATAGGAAAGAGAGAGAGAGAGAGAGAGGAGAGGAGAGGATAGGGAAGAGAGAGAGAGAGAGAGAGAGAGGAGAGGAGAGGATAGGGAAGAGAGAGAGAAGGGAGAGAGGGAGAGGGGGGAGGGAAGAGAGAGAGGGATTTTATTTTGTTGTTTTTTAAAAAAATAATTTTTTATTTTTTATATAAAAAAATTAATTTAAAATAAAATATTAATAGCGACATATAGTATTATACGTCGCTATTAGTACATGTATTAGCGACGTCTATAATAATACATCGCTATTAGTATTTTAAATTAATTTTTTTTATTTTTCAAATTAATTTTAAAAAATAAAAAAATCTCAAAAAATTTTGAAATTAGAGGAGAGAGAGTGGGAGGGAAGAGAGAGAGATAGGAGAGGGAAAGGGTGGAGAGAGAGAGGGTGGAGGGGACAGAGTGAGAGAGAGAGAGAGAGGGGAGAGAGAGAGAGATGGAGGGAAAGAGAGGAGAGGGGGGAGAGAGAGGAGAGGGGAGAGAGAGAGAGGGAGAGAGAGAGAGGGAGGGAGGGAGGGAAAGAGAGGAGAGGCGAGAGAGAGAGAAGGAGGGAGGGAAAGAGAGGAGAGGGGAGAGAGAGAGAGGAGAGGAGAGGGAAGAGAGGAGAGGAGAGGGGAGGGAAGAGAGGGAGCGTGAGAGGATTTTATTTTGATTTTTTAATTTTTTTTAATTTTTTTAAATTTTTAAAATAAACAAATAATTAAAATAAAATACTAATAGCGACGTATAGGAATATACGTCGCTATTAGTACATGCATTAACGACGTATAGCATTATACGTCGCTAATACCTCTAATAATAGCTATATGTCGCTATTAGTATTTACTTTATTTTACTTTTTTATTTTCAAAATTAATTTTTAAAAATACAAAATTATAAAAAATTGAAATTAGAGGAGAGAGGAGAGGGGAGAGAGAGAGGGAGGGAGGGGGAGAGAGAGAGAGGGAGGGAGGGGGAGACAGAGGAGAGAGGGGGGAGAGAGAGAGGGAGAGGAGCGAGAGAGGGAGGAGAGAGAGAAATAAAATATATTTATATTTTTTTATTTATTATTTATTTTTATAAATTTAATAATAATAAAAAGTGTATTAGTGACGTATAGACATATACGTCACTAATACCTTTCAGTATTAGCGACGTATACAACTATACATCGCTAATACTTAAAGGTATTAGCGACGTATATGCCTATACATCGCTAACACTCTTTTATTTTTTTAATTAATTTTATATAAATAAAAAATATAAAAATAGAGAGAGTGGGAGAGAGGGAGGAGAGAGAAGGGAGAGATAGAAAGGGAAAAGAGGAGAGGCAGAGGAGAGAGAGGGGGAGAGAGAGAGGGGGAGAGGGAGGAGAGAGAGAGAGGGGAGAGAGAGAGGGAGGAGAGTCGGAGGAGAGAGAGAGGGGAGAGGGAGGAGAGAGAGGGAGGGGAAGAGAGAAAGAGAGAGAAGAGAGGGAGAGAGAGAGAGAGAGGGAGGAGAGAGAGCCGGGGGGAGAGATAGATGAGGGGAAGGAGAGTAGATACCAATTGCGACGTTTTTTGTCAAACGTCGCAATATGTAACGTAGTAGCGACGTTTCTAAAAAATGTCGCAATATGTAAAAGTAGTAGCGATGTTTGCTAGAAATGTCGCAATATGTAATGTGTTAGCGACGTTTCGGACGAAACGTCGCAATATGTAAACGTTATAGCGACGTTTCCTACGATACGTTGCTAAAAAAATACCGCTTGGTGAATTTTCATTCTCTCGCGCGAGCGAAATCACCGGCGCAATATTTATTCCTCCCCCCCAGCGTTTCTTCCATCCCAGCCCTTCTCTGCCGTTCCTCCACCTCTCCTCCGGCGTTTCTCCCTTCCGCCGCCATTCCTCCACCTTACTTCCGCCACTACTCTCTTCCTCCGACATCCCGGCCCAACTGCCTCCCTTCCCTTCCCCTCCCCCACGCCTTCCTCCCTTCCCTTCCCCGCGCCCCGCCCAGCTTTCCTCCCCTCCTCGGCCTGGGCCGCGCATCGTCGCACCCCCACAGCGCTGTGTCGCACCCCGCACAGCGCTGTGTCGCACCCCGCACAGCCCCTGCCGCCCCGCCCAGCGTCCCTCCCTACCTCGGTCCCCACTACGCATCGTCACACCCTGCACAGCGCCGCGACGCACCCAGCACAGCCCCTACCGTCCCGCGCAGCGCCGCGTCGCACCCCGCATAGCCCCTGCCGCACCGCCCAACGTCCCATCCCGCACTGTGCCCGCCGTCCCGACCCGCACATGCCGGCCCGCCCCGCGCCCTCCGTCCCCATGCCGTCCCGCCCCGAGCCCGTCGTCCGACCAGTGCCGGTGCACAGGCCCGAGCAACACGCCCTGCCCGCCCAGCGCCCACCGTCCCCATGCTGTCCTGCCCGAGCGCGCCGTCCCACCCCGTGCCGGTGAGCAGGGCGTCCCGCCCCTCCCTGCTCCCCGCGTGGGGTGCAGGAGACTTGCGATGCAGGTGCAAGGGACCTGCAACGCGGGTGCAGGTGACCCACTATGCGGGTTAGCTTCCAAACCGGGTTACTACCCGGTTTGGTTTTTTTTCTTTTAATTATTTTTTTTCTTTTAATAAAAATTAATTTTTTTAATACTTTTAACGACGCATTCGTAAATGTCATAAATTGTAATGATTTATGTTTTATTTATAAATAATTTTTTTATTATTTGTTTAAATAATTATATACATTAGCGACGTTTACATAAACGTCGCTAATACTAGTTTTTAATTTTTTTAAATTATATTTTTTATTACCAAACGTCGCTAATACTACATTATTAGCGACGCTTAGTAAAAAGCATCGCTAATAATATACTAATAGCGATGTTTATTATACGTCACTAATACATACTTTTAGCGACGTTTTGTTATGTGCGTCGCTAATATGCAATAGCGACTGTAGTTTTATCGACGTATTTAGCGATGTTTTTTATGTGTCGCTAATACTTATTAGCGACATTTACGGTATTATTAGCGACGCTTAACAGTATCGCTAATAGTTGTTTTTGTTGTAGTGACTCACGTGTTGTTATGTGTCAATGCATGTATTATTCATCTTCCTCAAATATCGATGTCCTCATCCACATATTGATGAAGGGCCAATGATTAGAGCAAATGAAATAAAGTTCTCGTTCTGGTGCTCAATTATTTCCCCCTTTGTATAAACATTTAACCACAATATTTGTATTTATAAAAAGAGCAATTTTAACTATAATTGCTACTCATATAACTATATAAATCATGCTTACCATAAATACTCTATAATCACACTATAACAAAAAAAAACTATTAGCGACGCAATGCAAAGCGTCGCTCAAAACTACTATTTGTAATGCATAAAGTGTCACAAAAATCATAATTATTAGTGATGCTTTTTACAAAGTGTCGCCATTAGTTCAACTATTAGCGATGCTTTTTTAAAAAGCGTCATAAATAGTTATAAATTAATTTAAAAAATAAAAAAATTTAGAACTATTTGGGATACTTTTATTAAAGCGTCACAAATCATATTACTATTAGGGACGATTTTATTAAAGTGTTGCTAATAGTTATACTATTGGAGACATGTAAAAAAATCCGTTGCAAATAAAAACAAATTATGTTTTAAAAATATTTAATCCTATTAGTGAGGCTTTTTAAAAGGCATCACTAATAGTATACTATTTGCAACGCGTTTTAAAAAGTGTCTCTAATATTTTTATTATTTTATTTTATTTAATATTTCTTATTTAAACAAATAAATATTTAATTTTTATAAAAAACTTCATATATATATATATATATATATATATATATATATTCCCCTATTTTATCCCCACTCCTCAAAGTTGGAGAGAGGACAAGGAAAGAAAGAGAGAGAGGAAGATGGAAGAGAGAGATAAGGATAGAGAAGGAGAGAGAAGGAGAGAGAGAAGAGAGGAGAAGAGAGAGAGGAGAAGAGAGAAGGGGAAGAGAGAGAAAAATGAGAGAAAGAAGAGAGATAAGGGATAGAGGAGAGAGAGGGGAGAGAATTTACTTTAGATTTTTATGGGAATTTTTTATTATATATCATATTTTAAAATTAATAAAAAATAGTCGCTACTACCTATGTAAATTTGTAATATGCTATGCGTCGCTACTATATTTTTTAATAATTTTAAAACATAATATATAATAAAAAAGAGAGGGGGAGAGAGAGAAGGAGAAGAGGGAGAAAGAAAGAAGAGAGAGTATGATGAGAGAGGGAAGAGAAAAGAGAGGATGACAGATAGAGAGAAAATGAGAGAGAGAGAGAGAGAGAGAGAGAGAGGAGAAAAGAGAGGGAGGGTGAGAGGAGAAGAGTGAGAAGTGGAGAGAGAGAAAGATTGAAGAGAGAGAGGAGAGAGGGTTGAAAGAGAGGATTTTTTAATATATTATATTTTAAAATTAATAAAAAATATAGTAGCGACACATAGAGTAATGTGTCACTACTACCTACGCATTATGTTATGCCTTGCGAATACTTTTTGTAATAATTGTAAATATAATATATAATAAAAGAGGGGGGAAGAGAGAAAGAGAGACGGGGAAGAGAGAGTTAGAGAGAGTGGCAATAAAGGGTAGAGAGAGAGGAAAGAGAGAGATTTAAAAAAAAAGCATATTTGCAGTAAAGAGCATCTATCACAAGCCTCACTACTGTTTATATTATTTGTGGCGCTACTTATGAGCATTAAAAATAGCATAAAACTATTTTTTTAATAAATATTACTATTTACAATGCTTAGTAAAGAGGGTCGCAACTAGGGCTGTAAATGAGCCGAGCTAGCTCGTGAGCAAACTCGGCTCGGCTCAAGTTAAACTCGACTCGAATCAAGCTCGACTCAAACTCGATTCGAGCTCGAATAAGTTCGAGCCGAGTTCGAGCTGACCCCTGCTCGACTCGGCTCGGCTCGGCTCGAATAAAACTTGAACTCGATGCTACTCGGCTCGAGCTCGAACTCGAATATAATTTCAAAATTATATATAAATAATATATATAAAATAAATAATGTATATATATTCATATTTTATATAAATATAATTGTTAATTTAAATATATATTTATAGCATACTCCCTCCGTTCTTAGATTAATAACTCTATTTGATTAGTTCATTTTGAAAAATCTAATTGAGCTATTAATCTAAGACAAATGGAATATATAAAACGACGTATAATCACATATTTATATACTAATACTATGTATCGTATTGATATATGAGACCCGTTTATATGAGTCAAGGCTCACTCATGACTATGTGAGTATAGATGGCATACATCATCATATTACGATATAAGAACACACATAACTCGGGAGGTAGATTAGTTTATGTCTTCTTGCGTATTTGGATCTCGATCTGATGGCCTATAATGTTTTTGATCATGCTGACGTACGAGAGTCTAAACCCATATAAAAAAATTTCATGATATATATCATTGTTAAATTATAATTGATATATAATTTTTATATATAATATATATTTTATAAAAATAAAAATATTGGAGATGCAAACACTAATATACTCCTTTTGTTCCAAATTAATAGGGCTATTTGATTCTTGAAGATAGACTAAAATTAGTTCAATTGAAAAACCAAATGAAGCTATAAGTATATGACAGATGGTCAACATGATATCACACTAATATACTTAAAAATATTTTTAAAAGAAGCATGGCATTTGTGGACCAACCTTAGTTTAGAAAAGAATGATTAGATATTCTTTTAAAAGTTGAAGCATGACATTGGGACCATCCTCATCTTACAAACTGTATATCTTTATTACATGTACTTCAGAATTTTTTTGAGGCACACTAAGATTATAAAATACCTTTTTTATTAGTGATTTATAAACATGTAAAGAAAAGAAAACACAAAAAAGTAGATGACAATGTTGCCTAAATAATTTTTTATTTTTTACATCTTTTTTAGTGATTATATGTACATAAAGAGATAAAAATAATAATGTTGCATTTTTTTAGCATATGTAACTAAAACTTATTTGTCATAGTTTTCTTTTTTCATAGTGAATATAATCAAATGTTCACGGTGTAGTCGTAATACTTGTTTAAGTATATATATTAATATTTAATACTAAAAATATATTAGTATATGTGATACTTCATATACTTTATATTTATATATATATTATTTTTATTTTTTTAGTTCGAGCCGAGCTCGAGCCAAGGCTTATGATTTACTTATATAGGTTCGAGCTCGAGCTCGAGCCAAGCTTTTGATTTCTAATTTGAGCCGAGCTCGAGCTAAAAGGTTCGAGTTTATTCGAGCTTCGAGCCGAGCTCGAGCAGAGCTTCAGCAATTCGAGCTCGAGCCGAAACAGCCTAATACTCGGCTCAGCTCGGCTCGTTAACACCCCTAGTCACAACTATTATAAATAGTTACGACACTCTTTACGTAGCATTGCGAATAGGCTTAATTTTATTGAATCTCTATCTTCTCTCTCTCGTTCTCTCCCATCCTCTCTTCTCTCTCCTCTCTTCTCCCTATTTCTCCTCTCTTCACTCTCTCTCTCTCCCTCTACCCTCTCTCTCTACCCTCTCTTTACACACACACACTCTCTCTCTTCTCCCTCTCCATCTTCTCTCTCTTCACTCTGTCTTTCCCCTATCCCCTCTCTCTCTTCTCTCTCTTCACTCACTCTCTCCAGTCCTCCTCTCTCTCTTTTCTCTCTCTACCCTCTCTCTCTTCACTCCTCTCTCTCTCTCTCTCTCCCATCTCTCTCTTCACATACTCTATATCTCTTCGCTCCCCCTAGTTCATCACATTCATTTTACATGTAGGAGATTCATTTGCTCCTATCATATATATTTCATGCTAATTAGAAATTTTCATGTGTGTCGATTGCATAGCTCATGTGGCACTATCTATAAGTATGTGGAGGGGCTCTCTGCCATGTTTTCTATCTACTGCCATCGAAGATGATTTTAGGGGTCTTTCTTATCTATGTTGCAAGTTGGGGCTCTCATCCTTAATATATTTTTTTCATTGTTTGTTTTGACAATTAGACACATTTTCATGTACCGATGGGCTATGCTGGTAATTTGAAATATGAGTCGGCTTGCCATAGCCAACTCTAAACTCCTTTTGTAAGTAAATCCGTCAACCTCAATAGTCAATATATAGGATACTAGAGAATTTGTATAGTTTCCTACTAAAATTCGAACAGGTAGAATGTTATTCATCTACAAGAATTTTCAAGGATAATCCAAGGAAATTTGTTCAACCTTCACACACATATTAATAGGAAAGGAGACCCTCTATAGCTTTTAGACATGTCTCACCATTTACACTTGACAGAGATGGCGGTGCACTCAAGTCTTTTTAGTGGCAGGCAGGATACAATTTCAATCAACATCATATTAAAATGCATGTAATTTACTTTTTAGTCAAGCTGGAATTTCTTGGCTTCTTGAAGGGGAAACACAAGCCCAGCCTGCACTCTATGTTCTCTGCAGATTGAAACGAGGCCAACAGAACACGTTTTCTCGGACGAGAAAGAAACCCCCACTTCTTATCATGGAGACAATCCTGGCCGGCCACAGGAATGAAGATGCATTGCGTCACTTCCACGAGGAAAGCTGAAATATGTGGGGAAGAAGTTGGGCAATAATCCATTTCATTACCACTGACATGTCAACTTAAACATGAATGGTCACTTCGATTGGTCAATTTCTGTGTGAGCTGTTGTATTTTGGTTGTATTCAGCCCTGACTGTACGTTCTCTGATTGAAATCAGACCAACACTCCAAGTTCTAGCCAAGACGACCAACCAATTCTGCGTATGAATCAATTCGTCTATTATTTGATGAATTTAGTGTCGATTGTTGAGCACTATATGAAACTTTTTGGCTAGTATCTTTGAATTTTAACTTTTTCAGCTCGTGTGAGAAATGACTAGTTGCGTTTACACAAAGAATTTGCTTTCGCATTAAATTAAACTAAACTCCATCATGTTAATAACGGGTCATTATCTCTTTGGGTAGTTTATTTATGTAAATGACCAGGAAGACATCAGGCCAAGATAAGGTCATGACTGGTGAACCACACGATCCTGGATTACATATTCAACGCAAACTCAGAGGACGGAGACTGTCTTCAAAGACATAAGAAAGTACTAATTGCACTAAAAAGTATACTTAATTTCTTCCTCAACAGTATGTACTCCGTAATATCATGGCATGTGGTTTGGCACATTCCTATTTTACCTAACAGAATGATATCAACATTCTTAAATATACCCGTGATTAATTTGATATTTTTTGTGTCAACATTTTGCAACTGTGACTATTATGGTTGATCTTGATTTGGTGGATATAAAAGTAGGCCAATACATGCGAAGCCTTTTTAGAAGTGACGTTGCAAACTCTTAATCCATATTTATATGAAACTGAATTGTGAGCTCCATCCACCCTCAATTCCCTCGTCCAAGATAAATGAAGGCGGATAGATAGAAAACACAGGTGATAATACAAACTCAAAGGAACATACTCTAGTCACTAGTTCTCATGAGCCCGTGCATGTTATTACAATACTATATCCATATCTACAAGTACACATTGGACTATATACTTGCAGAAAGTTACGGACCACATGTCTAGTTGCTGATCCAATGACTAAGAGCTTACCCCCTTCTCTGTTTAAAATATGAATAAACTTATATATAGCCATGTAGTAGAAAGGTACCACTAGATACCTTCTAAATATTTAGGGGGCCTTGTTCACGCCCAAGCACAGACTAGTCGGGCCTAAAATCAAGGCCCAACCTTGTATACATATGGGGTTGGGCGAGGCCCAGTCCTTATTGTGAACGGGCCGGGCCCTTTGCCACCTCTATCTGACATAAAACTCCAAACATAGTATATATAAGGGCAATTGTACATAGATAGCTAGCTTCCCTCTATGTATCATGTTCCCAATCCTAAATGGCTGGTCATGGGCCTCTGATCATACAGCCCGGCAAGTTAGACACGCCCTTCCTTAATTGGTACTTTGCCAAAGCCATGAAAATTTAATTGCATTTATTCATGTAATCAGAGGTTGCAGAGCTTTTACAATTCGAAGAGAGCTTTGCAAAACATGAACTAAAATGGTAGGTACTGAAATTAAAAACCCGCATTAAAAAGTACGCATATACTGCCGCCGGAAACCCAAAACCCCAAGAAATTCAAGAGCATGGCAGGTTGGATGGGGGACATGGGGAAGATCTTGAACATGTTCTGCAAGTTACTGTGTGCAAAAGAAGGGCTTCCCGATAGAAATTATCTTTCGTCAGCCCTTCTCTTTATTGCTCCAAATATTTTAATAATTCATACAAAATGTACTCAGCTTAGTAAGCTTCACCAGCGTACATCATCAGTGGTGAAGTTTTACCAGCCGTCTGATAGATAACATAAGTTTTACCAGCGTATATTTTGCATGTTGGCATACATATTTCACACAAAAGTATAGTTTGCGTATACAAATTATGAGCTAATGAGTATGCTATCGATTTTAGCGATCAGACTGCTGATGAAATTTTACAGCGTGGTCGTGAAGGAAATTTTACTAATTACATCTCATTCCACACTTGTATATTCCATCGCCAAGTTGATGTGAGAGAGAGACAAATAGATGGTGACATTATATAAATATCTCCTTCTAACCAAGCCTATAAATATCTCCTTCTAACCAAGCCCGTGTTCAAAGGTCTTGTTTGACAAATTCCATGTAGTTATCTATCTCATATTAATAGCTTTATTTAGTAAAAAAATCATTTTATATTAATAATTTTATAATATTTAATTTAAATAGTTAGGTCCTTTTATTAAATAGGAAAAAATAAAACTCTATATTATTAGGTGTGTCGAAAGACTTTGTATATCATAAAAATATCATTTATCATTCTTAAAATTAGTATTTTTTGTAAAACAGAAGTACAACATAAGAGTAAATAGCAGCACCGAATAATTCTAAAAAAAAATTCTAAAAGCGCATAATTAACTAATTAGTGAGATAAGAAAGACAATAAAGTTGGGAGGCGCTCGGGCAGAGGGGCGACTCCTCCGCCTAAGTGTCCCCTGTCGCTTGTTTTTCATTCGGGCACGAGTCAATTTGTCAGGCGTCGGCCACGTAAAAATAACGTTTTCCCTGCAACTAATTGCCAAAAGTGCGAAGCCTTTTTAGAAGTGACGTTGCAAACTCTTAATCCATATTTATATGAAACTGAATTGTGAGCTCCATCCACCTAAAATCCCCTCGTCCAAGATAAATGAAGGCGGATAGATAGAAAGCACAGGTGATAATACAAACTCAAAAGGAACATATTCTAGTCACTAGCTCTCATGAGCCCGTGCACGTTATCACAACACTCTATCCATATCTACAAGTACACATTCCACTATATACTTGCAGAAAGTAATGGACCACACGTCTAGTTTTGAGGCTGGCATCCGCATTTGCATTGTCTTTGATCTTTTCTTACCCTACAACAGTACAAATAACAGGGGTTGCCACCGTATCCTCCCCCTGGGTACCCACCATATCCTCCCCCAGGGTACCCACCGTATCCTCCCCCAGGGTACCCACCGTATCCTCCCCATGGGTACCCACCGTATTTAGCATCTTTCACATTAGCTGCTTCATGACCCTTCTCTGTGTGAGGAAAAAAAACGGTCTTGTTACTATGCCATAGAACGAATCATATTCTACCAAACTGAAGTTAATAATTGCCTCATGTAGCTTCTATATATAACCTGTATACATATATGTTTATGTATATATGCATCCATATGTACAATAGATACCAAGTACACAAGTTCGATACTTGAAGTGCTTGAATTGTTGCACATATTGATCAAATGGCAGATTATATAAGACAATCTTTAGCTGTCTAGCTTCATCTCACCTTTAACCACTTCTTTAGATGTCTCAGCGAGGTCTCTAGCTGCCACTTCTAACATGATGGCTAGAGAAAGAGCAAGCAGGAGACTGAGGCCAAGAAAAACCCGACTAGCCATCTTCTTCTTCAATCAGTAACTTTCCACTGTGCAAGATTGTCGATGTGATGATGAAATCTCTTAGAACTTTAAGCCTATTTAAAGAGAGGAGGGGGATAGAGAGTCTCATTTATTAACTAGTTGATAGAGTGTGTCATTTATTAACGGATGAGAAGTCTGCCACCTCACACTTTATCCAGCCCACCCCACTTCTATACAGTGGGTAGATATTTAATAGCCCTATATACACTGGCAGTTAATATCTACCAACTATGTTATCGGGGTTAGCCGGATAAAGTGTGGGGGTGGGAGACTTCTTATCCTTTATTAACTAGTTGTCAACTTCAATTATCAAAATTGCGAGATATTAAGAATTAGGTAGTTGTCAAAGATACATTGTGACATCATCTGGGGTCCACCAAATTAGATGTGCAACTTATTCAGTGATCCGAGAGAACATTCTTCCTCCAGGAGGGTCTTCTGACATTAAAAACTTAAAATTGACCCATCCAACGCATAATTTTCTATACTTAATTAATCTTGCCATACAAAAATAGTTGATAAAGAAAGTAAAATAAAAAAGAATTCATTCCACTTCAACAAGTAAAACTACTAAACCTTTAGTCCACCAGGAATCAACTCTTTGGAAATTAGTTATAGCTCATTCGCATAGGTTGTAGATTTTCTATTCTTTCCATGAAAAGATGCTTGAGAGCTTATGTAAAATTTAGTAGCTGAAAGTTCTTAAATTTGGTAATACATGTACAAAAGATATCGACAAAATAGTAATGCATGTGAGGAGTTGTATCAGTGTATTATTTACATATGGTAAAAGAATGCGATAACTGCCTTCTAGCTCAGTTTTTACCACAGGATTCATACTATGCTGCACCAGGTCAAAGAATTATAAAAATAACAAAGAATTCTATTAATAACAAAGTGAACTGATTGTAAAGTCGTAATATGAGTCATTAAACATAATTAAAAAAATTTGATATACATGTTACATAGATCGAATTGCTGAATACAAATGTTTGCAACAATGAAGCTAAAAGTCCCAAAATTTAGCTTCCTCATGTCTCCCCTTCTTTCACCTCCAATGCTATACTCCCCCTCCAAAAGAATCTTCTAAAAAAACAAAAACCAACTTCACCTACAACAAAGAGCCAAACACAACATGCCCATGATGAGAATCCAGTTACTTTCTTCTTCGTTTAATCAAAGAAAGGAAGGAGAATGAAGAAAAGGTAAACTTACTATTTTTTTTTTCTAGAATGGTTACACCGGAAGACCTTTCAATTTTTTGTCTTACATCAAATAGGCAGTTCTTCAAATAAAATTAAAACTATAAATGCAGCTAACTATTTATATTAACAACATTCAAAAGTTATATAAAGTGTAAAAGATCAACAAGAAGTTAACTTCTAATTATACACTACCAATGCAAATATAAAAAAACACTTGCAAACTGAACTAACTGGATTCTATGTGACACTACATGACATTGTAAAGCATCCCCTTCATTTTTCCGCATAACTTCATTGATGCAACAGTGCACATGAACAATAAGAAGGATTCCCTAATTTCATATTGTGACTGCTTTGTGTTCACACATTTCAAAAAACCAAATTTATCAAACAAAATGAAGAAAGAGAAGAAAGTAGAAATCAAGACAATTGTAACCTAAAAAAATGATCTAGTCATCAAACGTTTGATAGATGTTCTTTCTATGATGGTACTCCGATGAGATGTTAAACAGTCATAAATCGATATTTAAATTTCATTACACACTAACCTCAAGAAAGGATGGCAAGACAGCTATTGGAAGATGTTTATAAAAATATATATAGGCAATTAGATTCTATACTAACCAGACCAGTTAGGAGCAGCTTCCGGATGAGAGGTCCAATGAGACATTCTAAGTTCATGTGGACTGGTGTAAGTATTTATATAGCATAGAAACTGTGATTTTCATCAAAAGCACTTCAAATACTGGAAAGGAAGGTTCTAAACCAGAAGCAGTCGAAAAAATATAAATGCAATTCATATTGTCTGAAGAAACTAAATGGAGAGCATCAACGAGAACATGATTTATACCAAAACTTAATAGAAATAGTAACATAGATGTTGCAAGGCGAAGTTCAGCTGCTTAAACCAAAACTAATCGCCCAAGTAAATCATTATCCTTTAGCACATATCTTAATAATCAATTTTTCCAAAACAGCAGACAAAATATTGAAAATAGAACATAGATGCTACAAGCCCGAAGGAAACACCTTCATACGACAATGGTGATATTGTGAATCCCAGCTTATTACGAGACCTTCATTTTACGAGTCGGACTGAAGAAATTGTCACAGAAATATCTGATAGTCGTTTTCACCTTTCTTTTAATATGATGTGATGGTCTCCCTAATGACCCCAATCAAATATACTTCTTTCACCTAGCATAAAAAGGAAGGGGGAGGATAGGAAGAGTGGGGAATTTGGTGGTGAGGAATCACGTATAGAAGGAGTTCAAACAAGGAGACAACGGAGAAGAGGAGGAGGAGTGCAGAAGAAGCCCGGCGAAGAGGAAGCCGTGGCGACTAGAGTAGAGGATACGAAGAGCTTCACTGGAAGATCGGAGGAGAGACTGGGGCAGAGGGGTAAGATGCCAACCCGTCACGTGGTCACAAAGTAGACCAATTATTTTGGCCGTGACGGTGACTGAAATAGTCAATCCATTCGGTTATGGTCAATTTGATCACGGACAGCGCGGACGTGGACTCAAACTCCGTGGACCGATGACCATTTCCACCCCTAGACAGATGGCGATAAAAATTGGGAGTGTTCTGGACAAGTTCAAGTCAATATCCATTTAGGGAGTTTCATCAATAGGGACCCTAATATATAGTTGGCAGGTATTCATTGGTTCAGTCTTATCTTTTTTGCCCGATTGGAGTTAGTGAAGTTCATCCTAGGTGAAAATAAGTTAATTAAATAAAATATATGAGCTGGAGTTAATTCCAGAGGAAGAAACGAAGCTTAAATGTGTTGGATGGGTTGCAATAAAACTTGAAAAGAAAGATGAGAAAATGCAAAAACAACAATGAGAGACATTGCATGCAATTTATAGTAGACAAAGATGTTTGTGGGGACAATGAAGCGATATAGACTTAAAAATCCTCTACATAACTCTTGATTATAGTAGCTGTGAAAGTTTATGGGGGTGACTGCTTAAAGATAAAGTTAGGAGACTAGGAGGAGATCTTATTATAACGTTTTGCTAGAACTTTACTTGATAGTCACTCCAAATGAACCTATTTTAGTTTATTTTGAAAAACCAATTGGAGTAATGGGAATGGAGGGTGTATGATCGTTCTTAATCTCTCCAATGAGAAGGAAAAGCTAGATACATGCCTTTCTTATGCAGTCAAGTGGACCGTATATTTTGTTCAAAAAATATTTCAAATAGGTTCCAAGTTTCACAAAAGACCTTGATTTCCTAAGTTGCCTTCATTCTATTTTCATGTATAGTTTCGATTACATATTGTTCTCTAAATATAACAGATTTACTTTCTTTATAGATACAAGTACTATATAATCTCATATCCGCACTTTTCTTTGGTCTTTTCTGTTCTGGAGGGAAGTCTGGAATCGATGAATTCTTATATAAGTTATATTAAGGACACTTAATTACGAACTTATTTCATGCCTGGCACGGTAAGTCTTATCCTAGTATAAAGATTTGCCTTTTGAGCTTACAACCAACTCGGGATATTAAACACCTTGTAAGGACAATATTGTGAGAGAGGAAGTTTCAGATAACGTTATGCTTTTTATTTCCATCAAATCGCAAGCTTTAGTAAATCTAGAATGTGTATGGATGTCAGTCCTCTTATTCATATTCCATTCTGAGACCACTTTCCTTCAACGTTTATGACACCCTTAATTTTTGTATAATTTATTAATTTTGATGTTTAAATTTGGTCCGAGTAGGTGAGAAATCAGGTAAGTAATTAAACAAGTAGACGAGGCGTAGCTGGGCAAGGTGTGTACTGAACAGGCCCATCATCCGGACTGCCAGGTAAGGCTGAGGGGCCAAGTTGAGAGGATACCTGAGAATTCTTCTATATTGGGTCACAATCTTAATAAATTGGTATATTGATTAATAATTGGTGAGAGTCCTATATAGGGGCCATTTGGGAGGCAATTTTTTTGAATGGAAAGTGATTTATTTACATTGGAAATGACTTTCTAAGCCAAAAACCATATGGAAGGGTCATTTAACCTTAAAATCGCTTTCCTCACATAAGTTAACTTTTGGGTCAATTCAAAACGAATTGACTCAAAATCTGTTTTCTTCAAGAACTCACCTTAAGCCATTTCTTTTTTGATCTGATATGAAATGACATTTTACCCATTAGTTAAATACATTTTACCTATTATATTGGAGGATATTTTTGTCATTTTTATATGAAAATCAAAAGTAAGCTAAAATCTGATTTCTTTTTTAAATCATGTAATATAACCCTATCCAAATGTCTTGTACTTTTGTTTTTTTTTGTCAAAAATCAGTTCTCTTAGAAATTGATTTTTTTTCTACTTCAAATTGCCTCCCAAACGCCCCCATAAGAAGGAAGGAGATATCATTGGCAAGAGGAGTCTTAGTAGGACCCAAACCCCTTTAAATACTGAATAGGCCCATCATCCTGACTATCAGGTAAGGCCAAGGGGCCAAGCTGAGAGGATAACTTCTAAATTTGGTCACAATCTTAATAAATTGGTATATTGATTGATAATTGGTAAGAGTCCAATATAAGAAGGAAGGAGATATCATTGACAAGAAGAGTCCTAGTACGACCCAAACCCTTTAAACACGGAACAGGCCTATCATCCTGACTGTCATGTAAGGCTGAGGGACCAAGCTGAGAGGATAGCTAAGAATTCTTCTAAATTGGGTCACAATCTTAATCAATTGGTATATTGATGATAATTGGTAAGAGTCCTATACAAGAAGGAAGGAGATATCATTGGCAAGAGGAGTCCTAGTAGAAGTAAGAATAGTAATAAATAGACCCAAACCCCTTTAAATACCCACCCCCACCACCACCTCTATCATGACGCAATTCTAGAGGATCCCTCAAGCTCGAGGTTGCAACTAGTACTTGCAAAAGAGTGAATTGTAAAATGGCCTGTAGAATATATTCGATACAAAAAATGTCTCATATTTCCTCGTAACACACAAAATGGCCATATGCAAATGTGAATCTCCACACGTGGCATGAATTGTCTAAAATATTTGTTTTCTATTTTCCTCCTTTTAATTTCACCAACCTACTACTTCTCTTTTCTAGTAGCTCCCACATGAACTCAACCACCTTTGCCACCGGCTCTACCACCTTTGCCACCGGCTCTACAACCTCTGCCAACAACTCCACTGCCTCTCCTGCTAACTTTTTCATCTTAGCCACCAGCTCCACTTCATCTACATTCACCTTCTCCTCCTCCTCCACCATCACCTTCTCCTCCACACTTCTGCAACCTCCTCCTCCTCTTCCTTTTCCTCCACCCCTTACTTCCCCCTTCTCCTTCTCCTCTTCCTCCTCTCTCTCCTCTTCTCCTCCTTTCCTCTCTCCTCTCCTCCTCCTTTCCTCCTCTCTCTCCTCCATTTTCTCCTCCCCTTCTCTCTATCCTCCTCCCATTTTTCTCCTCCCTTCCTATTCTCTTTCCTCTCCCCTTTTCTTCCTCCCTTCTACTCTCTTTCTTCTCCTCCTCTCTTTCCTCTTCCTTCTCTTCCTCCTCCCCTTCTCTCTATCCTCCTCCCATTTTTCTCCTTGGTCGCCTCCTCTTCCTCCTTCTTTGATTCTAACAAGACCAATCACAAACTAGCCAGAAGATATATTAAGATTTTTTTCTCTACAAGCTCAAATCTTAAAAAATGAACCTATAAACATGTTAAACTATTCAAAACAAAATGCGGATTTTATTTTTACTTGACTCTTAGCTTTTTCTAACACTAACTCAAACCTCGTATTGAAAGTTAACAGTAGATAGTTATAGGATTTAAGTTTAAATTGTTTAGATGGGTGAGGTGAAGACATTGGTTTCGAAAGGCAAAAAGACTGCCCATTCGATGTGAGTGATCTTTAGTCTACGAGCCTCTACAAACCGTGATGGACTAGATAGAAGATAAGAGCCTATTGGATGCCTTATTGTCAGACAATATCAACCTTCAGCACCCCGTTTACCCTAGGCTTCTCCATCAGCAATTTGCATCATTTCGATAAGAGGGAGAGGAGTCCTTGGTTGGTTTGGCCAGTGGGACGACAATTTGAGTGACCCCAGACATCATAACTGAGGCTATAAACGTAGATCAATGCCCAATGCATTATCCACACTTTTATGGTTGTGTATTTCCTGATTATAACATCATTTCTAGCCATCATACTAGACTAGAAGGAGGACCATGTCTTGACATGGCTATCTTTGCACATTCTATGACCCCTAACTTCCGACTTTTGCATGTTATCACTTAGTACAATATATGGAGTGCCCGCAAGGAAAGGGTGGATCAAACGATGGTTTAGCTTCCCTATTTGCTTTCTGAAACTGTAACCTCGAGACCTGATAAACTAATTTAGACCGGGGCTTAATTGGAAAACAAAATCAGAGTTTATTAAATTAAATAAAAAAAAGTAAAATGAGACCAACCAAGAGCAACAAATTCTGTATGTGACAGTCATAATGTTCTTCTACATACTACAGAGCTTTAATGTTCCCTTGCACGTAGATTAGAACAGACCTAATTTTATAACTATTTGGATCGAGCCAACATTATTGTACTATTGGTTGCCTATGTACGTATTAGATACTATCTCTAACATTAATTCAATACAATTAGATTAGAACATAGTTCTGCCTAATTGCTATTATATGCATCAAGCATCACAAAATTATATACGTTAAAATACATATATATTTGTGTCCGAATAAATCATCCGAAATCATATAGAAATCTAATAACTCATCGGAGTAGAACATAATCCAATAAATTAGTGAAATCACAACTATTACATTGAAGAACAAAACATTAGTAGAATCACACATGTCGCTATACTATTACATAGGGAAGCATAATACACAACATAGCATATTGGATCATATCTGATTCCATTAGATCATATTAGATTTCATCCGACCATATCAGTCATATCATATCAGATCACCACAGAGCATTTTAGAGTAGATCAGATCACAACAGAGTATATCAAAGCAAATCAAATTGGAGCATATCAGCATATATCAAATCATAACAAATTATATATCTTAATTAGCATATTAATAACAATAAGTAAGATGTACATACATATAAATCATATTGACTCGAAAGATCAAAAGCGCTTACTCCCCTGCAATTCCAGAAGTAGCGAGGTTCAAAATCACTTTTTCCCACATAGCGTCCTCTCTTTTTGGTCTAGAAATGGCTGGCAGAACCTCCTCTAGCTCCTAAATATCTTTCTCATTATGTCTGAAGGTGGCAGACAAACACTCTAACCCTTTCCCCTATTGTGGCTCGAAGACAACGAACATAACCTCCCATTAACCCGAGGCACTTCACACTTCCCATAGTAGATAGAACCTTCCCTACCCAGAGATGCATTTCTCTCAATGCATCTATAGATGACAAACAGACTTTCCCCTTACATGTAGACTCTTTTCTCTTTATGTGCCCGTAAGCTGTGAACAAAACCTCCCCTTAGCCTGGGGGATATATCTCATACTACGTGGCCCTTTGGTGGAGGATGGAGCCTCCCTTACTTAGGGCCACTTCCATTGTTGTGGCCTAACGACGAAAGACAACCCTCCTCTTACTCTGGGCCACTTCTCTCTCTTCGGGGCTCGAGTGTGACGGGCAAAGTCTCCTCTTCCCCCATACGGTTTCTCCCTTTTAAGGTCAAAAATTTAAGAAATGAACACTTTCATTACATATAACACTATCAAATTTGCTAAGAACACCTTTTGAACGAGTCAAATCGGACTTAAAACGATTGAGAAATGAAGAAAAGAAGTTTTGGAAAGTTCTTGAATCTGAATAACTGACAATTTATATATAAATAGAGAATTAACACATGTTTGACGTGTGTGTGATGCATGTCATGTATGAGACGCTTATTAATCAGTTTCTGACATGCTGCCGTGTGGCATGCACTTTGCTCGCACACTGCCACATGGCGACAATTTAAATTATTATTTTTTCTTTTTTCAAAACTTAAAAACGCAATATCTTCTTACCCCAAAGTCGGATTTGTGCATTCTTCATACCGATGGACTCATATTGATGAGCACTTCAAAAATAGACCCCACATGGCTAGGTTATTCTATACTTTTTATATGTGGTCCTGCCCATGTGATACACTTCTCGAGGTAGAAACTTTCACTCTTGACCTCCATTTCACATGTTACTTAGTTCGTTATGCTTGTTATTTCGAGCTCTACTCAAATATCAGGATTTCATCCCTTGAATCCACTTACAATTTAACTAAACTTTAGGTAATTACCCTTAACCCTCCAATTTAAGTGCAATCGAAACACGGGGAGTGACATTCTTCCCCCCTTAAATGAATTGCATCCTCACAATTTGCCCAAAAATATTCTTCCAAACCACAACAAAATCAAAACAAAATTTGATCGTTACGCGAATAACAATCACAAATAATATTTATAATAATTCATAATCAGACACCTCATTCAAAGGCACAACACGATAAGTTATAATATGATAACTACTCCAATTAAACTCAAATATTGCAAACAAAATTCGTTAAATTATAATAAGATTAAACACTCATAAATAGAATCTGATAGAAAATTTCATATTTCTTTTCATAAACAGGATGCAGTATTTTAAGAACAGATAGAACCATCACAACAAAATCCGATAGTTCACCATGGGGTCAAATACTTTAAACACAATCTGATTATTACATTGAAATCATATAGGTTATTATTCGTAGTCAAAACTCAATACATGAGGCAAGGTTAATGATATCCATAGACATAATTCCAAAAAGCCTTCATGTATTTGAAAACATAATCTGATAGTTTATGATTGGATAAAATTACTTAAGCACAATATGGTTATTACTTTGAAATTAGATAGGTCATTTTTGGGAGTCGAAACACAATATAGCGAAGCAGGTTTAATGGAATCCATATACACAATTCCAAAACCCTTCGAAATTTCAATTCTCTGATAACTCATAAACACAATTTGAAAATTTACGATCGGTTAAAACACAAAAACTGATTATTAATTTGAATTTAGATAAATCATATCATATAGAAAATTTTTTTGGAACCAGAGTAGATCAAAAAAATTTTCAAAATTAAATCATCCGATAAATCATATAATCAAAATTTGATAATTTAATATTAGAGAATAGAATCTGATTATTATTTTCAAAATCATATAAAGTTTTTGAATTAGAATAGAATAGATAGATCAGAATTGTGATACGAAATGGCCTTCCCCCCGACACTTATGGGGTAGCGAGAGGCTCAGAAGAATAGGTGTTTTCCTATGATGCTCTTCACCTATATGCTAGACAAAGAGTGCACTAATAATCCCAAGTTTTATCCCTGAACTACCCGGAAAGTGCACGTATTCAAAACATAATGTAGTGCATGTAAATTATTTCACAAATATGATAGTTTTTTACAAAACATGGCTAATAAGCATAAATTTACAATTTAAAACCCCCTACACTATAGGTTGAGTTTAAATCTACACTACAATAAAATAGAGCATTAGCGACGCATATATTAGTAACACTTATTTAAGCATCGCTAAAACTAACTATTTGTGACGCATAACTAAGCATCGCAAAAAATTAAACTATTAGCGACTCATTTTCATATGCATCGCTAATAATTATATATTAGCGACACTTTATAATAAGCGTCGCTAATAGTTCCTCTATTTGCGGCGCTTTGTATAATCGTTGCTAAAAGATACATAATTTTTTAAAAAAAAGAAAAAAAATATAACTATTAGCGACACTTTTCATAAGCATTGTTAATAACTTTATTAATAGCGATGCATATAACTAAGCGTCACTAATAATGCTGCTAGAAGCAACGCTTACAAAAGCGTCACTAATAGTATTGAATTAAAAATAAAAAAAATATAAAATTTGAATTAGTAGCGACGCTTTTAAATAAGCGTTGCAAATACTATATCTAATAGCAACATTTGTTCACAAGCATTGCTAATAGCTTTATTAATTAATTTTATTTAATAAATAAATATTAAAAAAATTATAATAAACTTTCTAAATATAATATATTTTATTCAATACTTACTATTTGTATATACAATAAATAAATATTAAGTTTTCCATAAAAACTAGTGTTAATAATTCACTATTTATATATAATATATTTTATTTGTTAAATTTTATTATTAATTTTAAAATATAATTTATAATAAAAGAGAGAGTGAAGAGAGTGCATTAAGAGAGAGAGTGAGAGTGAGGAGAGAGAGGTGAGAGAGTGAGGTGAGAGAGTGAGGGAGGAGAGAGAAGAGAGAGAGAGGGGATAGAGAGAGGGGAGGTGAGAGAGTGAGAGGAATAAGAGAGAGGGAGGAGAGAGAGAGAGGAGAGAGGAGAGAGAGGATAGAGAGAAAGGGAGGAGAGAGAGAGATAAAATATTATTTATATTTTTTTATTTGTTATTTATTTTTATAAAATTAATAAAAAAATAAAAGAGTATTAGCGACATATAGGATACACGTCGCTAGTACTTAAAGGTATTAGCGACGTATATACCTATACGTTGCTAATACTCTTTTATTTTTTATTAATGTTTAAATAAAAAATATAAAATAGAGAGAGCGGGAGAGAGGGAGGAGAGGAGAGGGAGGAGAGAGAAGGAAGAGAGAGGGAGGAGAGGAGAGGGAGAGAGTGAGGGGAGAAAGAGGAGAGAGAAGGGAGAGACAGATAGGGAGGAGAGAGAAGGAGAAGAGAGAGGAGAGATAGAGAGGGAGAGAGAGGAGAGGAGAGGGAGGAGAGAGAGAGAGGAGAGGAGAGGGGGAGAGAGGGAGGACAGAGAGGAGAGAGAAGGGAGAGAGAGAGGGAGGAGAGAGAGAGGGAGAGAAAGAGGGAGGAGAGAGAGTGAGGAGTGAGAGTGAGGAGAGAGAGAGAGGATGAAGAGAGAGAGGGGAGAGGGAGGAGAGAGAGAGAGGGGAGAGGGAGGAGAGAGAGAGAGGGGAGAGGGAGAGGAGAGAGAGGGAGGAGAGAGAGGAGTGGGATTATATTTTTTAAAAATAGTATTTGTGAGGCTTATAAGTAAGCGTCGCAAATATATGCCTTAATTGCGACAGAAGAAGAAAAATGTCTTAAATTTAAATGTTATTTACGATGCTTAGCTACAAGCGTCGCAAATACATTAACTGTTGTGACATTGTGAGGAAAACGTCGCAAATATGCATCGCTAAAATTAGCCCACTTTTTTTCATTTGCCCAAGCGGGCGAAAATTTCACCCGCGTGGCCAAAGTGAAATACCACATGGGCAAAATTTCGCCCGCACGGTATTTATCCCGTTCCCCCCTTGTTTATGTTATCCCTTCCCCCCGACCAGCTTCGGCTCTGCCATGTCCCCTACTCCTCTGTCTCCACCCCGTCGCCTCGTCCTCTGGCTCCCCCCTGCCACTTCGTCATCCTTCTAATCCAACCCGCCACCGCAGTCCCTGCATGCAGCCTCCCCCTCGCACCGGATCCTCCTCCCGGAGCCTTAAAAGTTCCATCTTTACCCTGGAATCCCCCCGCTAGAGCCACCTCCGCATCCGCCCTGACGCATTCTGATCCACCTCCAGCTCCGCCGCACCTCCACCTCTGTGTCGGTCTCCGCCCCGCCACAGCTGTCCCCGATCAGCCCTAGCCAGAGCCACCCCCTGCCCCAGCTCCGCCGCCCCTTCTCCCCGGTCTTCCCCTCTTCTCTGGAATCCCTAAGCCACCGCCCAGAGCCGCCATCGGCTCCGCCTTGCCGCCTCCTTCTTGGGTCCGCCACCACCGGAGCCCCCTTCTCCCCCTACAACAGACTTACCTCCCCCTCCCCCTCCCCTCCTATATAGAATCCCCACGCCTCCGACTCCACCCCCTCCACCTGCTCACCCCACCGCCTCTACCTCCCCCGGCCTCCCTCCAACAGATCAATTTTGGGCCGTAATCCGGCTCCCCACCTGATTCCGGCACCACTTATGCCCTTTCTTCGGTCAACCCCCCCCCCCCCCCCCCCTAGTATCCTCGTCGGCAGTGGGGTTTTTTTTAACATTTTTAAGCCTTTAGCACGCTTTTACAAGCGTTGCTAATAAGTATTAGCGACGCATATATATGCATCGCTAATAGTTACGCATTAGCGACACATATATATGCATCACTAATAATATGCATTTTAGCGATACATATTATTATGTGTTGCTAATAAGCAGTAGTGACTGTACTTTCATCGACGCAGTTAGCGATGTTTTTTATACATCGCTAATAAGTATTAGCGATGTTTAGAGACTATTAGCGACGTTTATATGCGTCACTAATACTATAAGTTGTTGTAGTGCTAAAATATTGTTAAGTAAAAATTTTATGAAAATGATTAGAATCTGTTCATAAAATTAATGTTTAAAAAGTGAGTCATACAAAAATAATTTGATTACAAAACATATACACAAATTGTCAGTTCATCTGGGTGATGAGAAAACTAGAGTAGAGATATTGACGACATTCCTCCCGACACTCATAGGGTAGCAAGAGGCTCAGAAGGATAAGATCTTTCCAATGATGGTCCACACTATATGCGTGCATTGGAACTGATTATTTTTCTTTGTGGTTCTCGAGAGAGTGCAAACACTCACTTATCATTGTACGCATCATATCAAATTTGTTTATCATAAGCAAATGTCACTCATAATCTTTTTACGCAATTGTTCGGAAATTAAAACATCGAACAAAAAACATATCAGAAATCAATCATACTCTTTTCATAGAGGCATTTGATCAAAAATTAAAGCGTTGGATAGTAAAATAAACTTTTCACATTTAAATTAGAACATAAATTACCGATTCACGTCACATTCAGAAGAAGCATTTCAAACCAAACCAGATTTGAAATCAAATTCTGTCTCAATGTACTAGCAGAATTAGCATTGAAGCTATCTACTAACCCCCATGTCCCATATCATGAGCGTTTGATGGTTTCTCTATAGTAATTCTACTATCTATATTGATAACTTTACAACTTCAAATCATTTTTCATAAACATAGAGGATTTGAACTTAATGTTGAATCCACACCATAGAGCATTCTACAAATATCTTGTGTCCCATACCAGAAGTATTTAGAGGTTTCTCTTAGGGAATGCCACTGTCTTTTAAAACAATTGAATTTAATTTCAACATACCAGTAGAACGAGTTCCAAAGTGATCCACTAATACCACGTGTCCCATACCACGAGTATTTAGTAGTTCCTCCTAGGTAGTTCTACTATTTTTTGCTAAAATAACTTTTAAAATGTAGACATTTCAAAATTAATTATTGTGTCAAGATATTGGTAGAATTTGCCGTAGAGCTATCCACCAACACCTCACATCCCATACCAATGGAGTGTAGTAATTGTTCCTTGGTAATTCTATTGTTTTCCTAAATATATTCAGTTTATAAGCAAATGAATTTTTTTTCAAAACAAATAATTTGAAATGTAATTTTATTTTCAACATACCGGTAGAACAAACCCTAGAGCTATCCACTAACATTTCACATCCCATACCGTGGTGTATAGTAGTTTCTCCTAGGTGGTTCCATCGTCTTTCAAAACGTATCCATTTTTTTAAATAAATATATATTCTAAAACAGATAATTTAAAATCAATTTTTATTTTAGTACCCCGGTAGAATTAATCATAGAGTCTTCCACTAGCGCCTTGTGTCCCATGCCATGTGCGTTTCGTGGTTACTCCTTGTAATTCTACTATCGTAAATTTGACAGACTATTTAAAATTAAAGCGCTAAAATACAATCATGTAATGGATTCAAAACATATATTTTTGATTGATTAAAAATTAAAATTCGTAAAATTAGAGTTCATATCAGATCAAACACTACACATACAAAACATAATTGCCAATCATTCCTGAATTACAAATCAGAATTCACAAAATTGGAGTCCATGGGAATCTAATGTAACACATGCAAACAAAATTTCAAATCAAAGTTGATATAACTGATTTAGGAAAAAAATTTGTCAAATCACTTTTAATTAAAAATTAGAATTCGTGACATTGTAGTTCGTATTAAATCCACTATCATAGTTGAAACAAAATTTTAAATTAATTCCTATCTAAGATCGGAATTCATATCAAACCAAAATTCAAAACAAAATTTTTGTTAAATAATGCAATAACAAAGGCAGGATTCATAGAATTGGAGTTTATATGATCCCATTACAACACAAGTAAAATAGAAATTCCAAATTACTTCTAATTAAACAAATCAGAATTCATATATCAAAGTTAAAGAGCACTTCCAATGTCATACCAGCAAAACCAAATTATAAAGCAAAACCCAATACGACTTATTTATAGCAAAATTTTCAAATCATTTTAGATTCAAGATCAAAATTGATGTTCATATCAAATCCATTGCAATACATGGAAAATAGAATGTACCAATCTTACATTTGGTGTAGCACAATCTGAACAATATTCGAGATTAATTCCTATTAAAAATTGGGATTCAAATCTAATTAATATATATTTTTAAAAATGTTTCCTCTCATAGACAGAGAAATGCTCTGATATCATTTGTAACACCCCTACTAGAACAACTTACCCGGACTAGGGGTTAATCGGAAAACAAAATCGGAGTTTATTAAATTAAAAAAAAAATGAAACCAACTAGGAGCGGCGGACTCTATGTGTGAGAGTCATAATGTTCTTCTGCACACTCTGAAGCTTTAACGTTATGTTGTATGTAGATTAGAACAAACCAAATTTTATAACTATTTAGATCGGGCCAACGTTATTGTACTGTCAGTTGCCTACATACATATTGGATATCATCTATGACGTTATTCAAATACAATCATATCTGAACGTAGTTCTTCCTAATGGCTACTATATGCCACAAACATTACAAAATTAGGCCAACTTGGACTCTTCTTGATGAGCTTGCCTAGTGGTGTCATACACACGGGTATGGGCTCAAGTCTATGATGGAGACCTAAGACACCCCTCATGGTCATGACCATGGGCGGAGTGGCCCCTAGAAAATTTACATGGGTCCCTCGTGCATCATACACTTGTCTAGGGCCCACAAGGTGTGTGCATGTATACACACCAAACGTATGTATACTATGTAAATATAAGTGAGTGTGTATGTGCAGCCCAAGCCTATAAATACTTGTACATTGACTGGTAACAAGTAGTGGGTCCACCCCTACGTTCCTACACCCTAGTGAACATGTACTGGTTCACCCAAATAAGATTTGAACATGTGGACAAATATGTGTTGAACCTGTATATATATCTAGGTCCACAACACCGACAATGTAAAATGGTATATACTTAAAGTGTTAAACTTCAAGGACTCACTGTTGTGGGCGTAAGATCTTTACTTACTGGCTTTGTAAATTTCTATTGGATTGCATGGAATAGACGGAATCAAGTTTTATTCAGTACAAGTAAGGTTACTATTCATGGTGATTCATTGTGGTTGTGGTCCTTGTAGAAGGAAGCTCGACTTAAAGGTGACTGCCCTCCTTCTGGAATTGTCATGGTTAACTTTGATGGATCTAGCTTGGGCAACCCTGCAGGCATGGCTGCTGCTGCCATTATATGAAATCACAAAGGTTCTCGTCATTTCTGGCTAGACTATTTTGGTATTTACTCTTGTCTTTAGGTTTAATATATATACTCGTGTTTTTTTAGAAAAGAAAAGTAGGTAATTGACTTACCAGTCACATAAGTTTTCATGATCAACACTAAAACACACGTAATCTTAGTCAAGAATGAATACTCCCTCCATCTTATATTAATAACTCCATTTGACAAAATTTAATAGCTTTGTTATGTTCAATTTAGGTGTTTGGGTACCTAAAATAGAGTATCATAAGTTTATTTTCTCATCTCTTAGATGTGGGCTTCAGTATTCAATAAAAATTACAATTATTCCAAATATAACTATTAATATTAGACAAAATTTGATATTTGATCTTAATTGATCATGATAGTGTGTAGATAAAGTGGCCCATTGGTCAATGGTATGCAAAAGCCTTGGGTTCACTTGGATTAAGAATAAGCATGTTTGTGTTAGTTTATCATCAGCAGGGGCCACGCCTAAAGTTAGGAAATTTATTGTTGGATCAAAACATTTGTCACCTAACTATTTCATAAATGAGCCATAACTTTTTTTGAAAAGTGCAGTAGTTGTACACCAAAAAAAAGTTGCATTCGTGAATTAACTCTCTCTCTCTCTCTCTCCGTCCCACATTAATAACTCAATTTAGTTTTTCAAAAAAATATTAAATAGAGCTATATTCTAATGTTATGGAGGATGATATTAGAACGTCATTCTTTTGGATAGTGATACTCACATAATGAATATACCCAACAAACATTACCACTTGAGTTTTAGTTAGACAAAACATGTAGGCCTCACAGAAAATTTACATGGGATTACTTGTTCTGTCCAACCGAAACTCAATTGTTTGTTTTTATTAGGTATATTTTTTATATAAATATAGTTTTTCCTTTTTTGACCATTTGGCTCTTATTCTTAATATATATATTTAAAATTTTAGTTTTGACAATTAGACAATAATTGCTAGTTACAGATGTGAATGGTTAGCAATTTGAGTCAGCTTGTCATAGCCAACTCTAAACTCCTTATGAGTTTTGGCTGGTCTTTGAAGTCAATAACTCTATCCTCAAATATAGGATACAAGAGAATTTGCATCTTTTCCACATAAAGATTGTGTTAGAAGTGGAAAACCCATATCATTTAGATGGGCATGATTATATTTATGTAAGTCAAGCTCATATTACTTAAGTGGGTCAAGCCCATATGTTAGAGAGAACCCAAACCCACTTTGTGTTAAATAAGAATCATATATGTGAATTAGTTGAAGGAGTGAATAGTCCCACATCGGCTAGAATAAGGTGATGGTATTGGTATATAAGGTATTAGTTTGGCCTTTAAAGTTAAGCCCTTAGGCCAACCCACTTTTGTGGGGGAGAGAGATGTTAGACCAATGCACCTAGTGGGCTAACCCACACGCCCGTTGCCATCCGACTAGTTCGGTTCACACGCGCGGCCGGTCGGGTTGGGTTGGGTCAACATGATAATATTTTTATGACAAATTCATTTGGTTTGAACGAGAAAGGGTGTCTGCAACGGGATTTCCTATAAAATCATTGAAAATGATTTCTGCACTAATCCGATTTGGGATTTTCGTCTGTTTCAATTTCTGTGGGTGCATACATACTGTGGTTCGCTGCATGTACTGTGTTGGTGAATTTTGTCTTACGGATAGAGCAACTTGCTTGATTGGATAAAAATTATTCTACTAAGATTTCTCATCACAAACAAGGCAAACATACGAAAATAACAATCTTAAGACAAAATTCTATATATATTTTCGTACTTTACTGTTATGCATGCAGAATAGTATATATCCAAATTATGGTATGTAGATTTCTTCTGTGAGTAAACAGTTATAAATAATCATTCAACCTTATAGTTCTGTGGAAAATTTTCTGAATTTTACTATACTGTGCTTAAAATTCTGAAATTATACTATTCTGGGCATAATTTCTGAAATTTTACTATACTGGCCATAAATTTCTGAAATTTTACTATTCTAGGTGGAAATGTTTGAAATATTATTGTTCTATATGTAAATTTCATGTAAAGTTACTGTTCTATATGTAACTTTTCAAAAAAATTTCATCCTGTGCGTGAAATTTTCAAATGTTTTCATTTTGTGTGAAAAATTCGAATTTTGTACTGTTTACTGTTAGAATTTCAAATTCCAAAAGTTCTGGGTCAAAAGTTTGAAATTTTCAATTCAGTACGTAAAATTTCTGAAAGTTCACTGTTCATAATTTTTGGACATTTACTGTTTATAAATTTCTGAAATTTACTGTTCTGTATAGCTTTCGAATTTCACTCTGCATAGATTTCGAAATTCACTATTCTGTGCATAGATTTCAAAATTCACAATTTTGTATAGATTTCGAAATTCACTATTCTGCGCCTGTATTTCAAAATTCACTGTTTTGTGTATAGATTTCGAAATTAACTGTTAATTTTTTTTAACTGAGTTAATCTTCTGTTCATTGGAAAAGAAATGACTCTTGAGGGTACCAACTTGACTTCAGTACTTCTTCCCACTCCGGTGAATGCTCCTCTTCAAATTAAAGGGGAAAAACAAGAAACGTTCAGTTGTGCGGATTTCAAAGGATGGCAACAAAAAATGTTGTTCTATCTCACCACCCTGAACCTAGCTCGATTCCTTCAAGAAGAAGTACCTGTTCTCACTGAGGAGAAATGTGAAGACAAGATGGTTGTTGCAGCAGTAGATGCATGGAAACATGCAGATTTCTTATACCGTAATTATATCCTTAACGAGTTGGACAACACATTATATAATGTGTATAGTTCCATAAAAAGTGCTAAGGCACTGTGGGAGTCATTAGACAAGAAGTACAAGACTGAGGATGCGGGAACGAAGAAATTCGTGGTCGGCAAATTTTTGGACTTCAAAATGATGGACTCTAAAACTGTGATCAATCAAGTTCAAGAACTCCAAGTAATCCTGCATGATATTCATGTAGAAGGTGACTTTAAGTGAGTCTTTCCAGGTGGCAGGTATAATAGAAAAATTACCACTTTCCTAGAAGGATTTCAAGAACTACTTGAAGCATAAGAGAAATGAGATGAACATGGAAGATCTGATTGAGAGGTTAAGAATTGAAGACGACAATTGTGCTTCTAAAAAGAAAACCAGGGGTCATGGCATGGAAGCCAAGGTCAACATTGTGGAATAAGGCCATAAAAGCAATAGCTTCAAGAATAAGAAGAGGAAGCATAATGCTGGACAGTCAAACAATGACTCCAACAAAGCCAAATTCAAGGGCAAGTGTTACGTATGTGACAAAATAGGCCACAAGGCTAAGGATTGTCGCAAACGGAAGAAAAAAGATGATTCCAAGAAGAAGAATGCATAAGCCCACATGACTAAAGTGGAAGATCTCTCCACTAATGTGAATGACATCAATCTTTCCGCTGTAATTTTGGAAGTGAACATGGTCACAAACACTAGAGAATGGTAGGTGGACACTGGGGCTACTCATCATGTTTGCTTTAATAGGAAGATGTTCTGCACTTATCAACCCGTGGAGAATGGTGAATTGCTATTTATGGGCAACTCTTCTACTGCAAAGGTTGAAGGAATTGGAAAGGTTGTGCTCAAGATGACTTCAGGCAAAGAGCTCACTCTCAACAATGTGCTACATGTACCGGAAATTTGAAAGAATTTAGTGTCTGGATCATTGCTAACGAAGAATGGCTTCAAGTTGGTTTTTGAGTCAGATAAATTTGTCTTGACAAAGGGGGAGATGTATGTGGGCAAATGGTATCTAAATGAGGGGCTTTTTAAGCTCAATGTACTCACTATTGTACCTATTTATGTTATTAAGAATGCAAATGCTTTTTCCTCGTATATGATTGAGTCATGTGATGTGTGACATGGTAGATTAGGACATGTTAATTATGATGCTTTACAAAGATTGATTAATAGGGAATATCTGCCTAAGTTTAATATTGACTCAAATCATAAATGCGAAACTTGTGTGGAATCAAAATTAACAAGGAAATCTTTCCAAAGTATTGAAAGATGTACTGAACCTCTTGAGTTAATTCACGACAATGTCTATGATTTAAAACTTGTTCAAAAAAGAGGAGGTAAAAAGTACTTTATTACATTTATCGACTATTGTACTCATTATTGTTATGTATACTTGCTGAGAAGTAAAGATGAGGCTATTGACATGTTTATATTATATAAAACAGAAGTTGAGAATCAACATGGTAAGAAAATTAAAATTTTAAGAAGTGATAGAGGTGGGGAATATGAATCACTTTTTGGTGATTTCTATTCATAACATGGTATTATACACCAAACAACGACACCTTATTCACCTCAGCAAAATGGAGTTGCTGAACGGAAAAATAGAACTTTAAAAGAAATGATGAATTCCATGTTAATAAGTTACGGGTTACATCAGAACATGTAGGGGGAAGCTTTGCTTTCAGCTAATTATATTCTCAACAAAATACTTCATAAGAAAACCATGCAAATACCATATGAATTATGGAAATGCTGAAAACTTTCCTACAAATTCTTAAAGGTGTGGGGGTGTTTGACGAAAGTGGCAGTCCCTAATCCCATGAGGATTAGAATTGGACCAAAAACCATTGATTGTGTATTCATTGGTTATGCTAATAATAGTAGTGCATATCACTTTCTTGTTCATAAATCATATATTCCCGATGTAAATGTCAATACTGTAATTGAATTTAGGAATGCTTTATTTTTTGAACATATTTTTTCGTGGAATACCAAGAGGGAGAGGATGATGAACCTAGATGCAGTAAACGTGCTAGAACATTAAAATCCTTTGGTCCAGACTTTCTAACTTTTTTGTTAGAAAATGAGCCTCAAAGCTTTAAGGAAGCCATGTCATCTCCTGAAGCACAATATTGGAAGGAGGCAGTAAATAGTAAAATTGAATCCATTATGCAAAATCATACTTGGGAGTTGGTGGACTTACCACAAGGGAGTAAACCTCTTAGATATAAATGGATATTTAAGAGGAAGATGAAGGTTGCTGGATCAATTGACAAATATAAATCGAGACTTGTTATCAAAGGATATAAGCAAAAAGAAAGTCAAGATTATTTTGACACATATTCACCAGTAATAAGGATAACATCAATTAGGATGTTAATCGCTATTGCTGCTTTGTATAATCTTAAAATACATTAAATGGATGTGAAAACCTCATTCTTGAATGGTGACTTGAATGAAGAAATTTATATGCAACAACCTGAAGGGTTTGTTGTACCTGGTCAAGAAAATAAAGTATGCAGACTTGTTAAATCTCTTCATGGGCTGAAATAAGCACCTAAGCAATGACATGAAAAAATTGACAAAATGATGATGTCAAAAGGATTCAAAATTAATGAATGTGACAAATATGTTTATGTAAAAGACAGACCTGATGGCTATGTCATTGTATGTTTTTATGTGGATGATATGCTTATTATTAGTAGCAATGATGATATCATTAAAGTTACTAAGAAGATGTTGAACAAACAGTTTGACATAAAGGATATGGGTGTTGCATATGTCATACTAGGGATGAAAATCACTAGAACATATGATGGATATGTATTATCACAATCTCATTACATTGAGAAAATCCTCGAGAAATTCAATAAGAATGATAATCATCCAGCGAGAACTCCTATGGATGTGACATTGCACTTAATCAAAAACACGAGTGAGAGTATATCACAACTTCAATATTCTCAAAGTATTGGAAGTCTCAATTACATCATGAACTGTATGAGACCAGACATAGCATACTCAGTGAGTAAACTGAGTAGATTTAATAACAACCCAGGGGCTGACCACTGGAAGGCTGTAGTCAAGGTTCTTAGATATCTGAGATATACCTCAAACTATGAGCTACATTATACTAGGTATCCAACAGTACTAGAGGGTTACTGTGATGCAAACAGGATATCGGATACAAAAGACTCAAAATCCACAAGTGGATATGTCTTTACTCTTGGAGGTGTAGCAGTGTCTTTGAAATCCTCGAAACAAACATGCATAGCCAAATCCACAATGAAATATGAATTCATTGCGCTTGATAGAGCAGGCAAAGAGGCACCTGTGCCACCTACTTGCATCTATTGTGATAGTCAATCGGCTATAGGTAGGGCACAAAGTAACTTGTATAATGGTAAGTCTCGACATCACGTCGGAGGCACAATACCATAAAATAATTGCTCTCTAGTGGAATAATTTCCATTGAGTATATAAGGTCAAAAGATAATATTGCAGATCCGCTTACCAAGGGATTGACCAAAGAACAAGTGAGCAATTCATCGAGGGGAATGGACTTAAAGCCTATACATTAAGAGTCACTATAATGGCAACCCAACCTAGTTAACTAGAGGTCCCAAGATCTAGGTTCAAAGGGACAATTGAATTGTGGGGCATTCAAGGGGAATCACTATTGAGATACAATCTCGTCCCCATTCCTATGATGAGATAGTGATGCCTACATAGTGAATCAGGATAAGCTTTGCTTTTAATGGTTCTTATAGCTTGAATTCGTTCGAGTGGGGTATTGCAGGATACTCCTAATGAGAATCACCTATATGAGTGTGAAGGGGCTACTTCTATGAGGGTTTTAAGGCGAAATCTTCTAAAGCACTCATGAAAACCAGGATTGTTCAGGGCCGAAATGAACACAATCATGAGAACTACAATGTGTCTAAGAAGTGATTGTGTGAATTCTATTGTCTTGGTTTACACAAACGGCTGAATGGTTCAAGACACCACGTTCACTGATTAGCCAGTAGACCCGATAGTTTTCACAAGGGAAGGTTCAAAGCCAAAAGCTACCTCTCCCCCATGCATGATCTTTTCAATATTGCTTTCACTGTTTATCTGCATTGTTTTGCATAGTTATCTAGCTAATTCTCATTCATGTAGGGGATTGTTAGAAGTGGGAAGTCCATATCATTTAGATGGGCATGATTATATTTATGTGGGTCAAGCCCATATTACTCAAGTGGGTCAAGCCCATATGTTAGAGAGAGCCCAAGCCCACTTTGTGTTGAATTAGAATCATACATGTGAATTGGTTGAAGGAGTGAATAGTCTCATATCACCTAGAAGAAGGTGATGGTGTTGGTATATAAGGCATTAGTTTTGCCTTTCAAGTTAGGCCATTGGGTCAACCCACTTTTGTGGGGGAGAGAGATATTGGATCAATACACCTAGGTGGGCTAACCCACACACGCGTGCCGCCGTCAGTCTGTCCGGCCGGCTTAGTTCGGTTCGGTTCGGTTCAGTTCGCACACGCGGCCAGCCAGGCCGGGTCGGGTTGGGTCAAAATGATAATATTTTTGGGACAAATTTATTTGGTTTGGTTTTCTATTAACCAAAATAGGTCTCGTTTGTTTTCACTAAAGATTGTGTCCCTTAATGGATAGATGCATCCATTTGAACAGGAAAGGGTGTCTTCAACAGGATTTCTTATAAAATCATTTAAAATGATTTTTGCACTATTCCGGTTTGGGATTTTTGTCCGTTTCCATTTCTGTGAGCGCATACATATTGAGGTTTGCTGCATGTACTGTGTAGGAGAATTTTGTCTTAAGGACAGAGCAACTTGCTTGATTCGATCATAATCATTCCAGTAAGATTTCTCATCACAAATAAGGCAAAGGGATGAAAATAACAGTTTGTTCACTCAATAAATCCATCTAGAATTAAAATATATATCACTTTTTTTATTTATACTTATTTTCAAGGATATTCCCAGAAAATTTGTTCAACCTTGACAACCACATGATCATTTGAAAAGGAGATCCACTAGGAATCTATTTTAGCTTTGTCAACATGTCTCATCATTTGTGCTAGATAGAAAAAGACAGCCTACCTCAACGTAGAAGATGAGGAAGACCCAAGCCAAATATAAGTTTGTCTTTCTAGTCGCATTGCAGGCTTCAATTTCAATCAACATTAATGTGGGCTTTTTAATCGAGCTGGAATTCTTTGGCTTCTTGTCGGTGAAAGCACAAGCCCGGCCTGTACCACACAAAAAGTTCTCTCTGGCCAAAATCGTAGCCAGTAAGATGTAATTATCATAAGTTTGGGCCACGCGTGGAATAAAGAAGATAAATCTTTTTAAATGTCGGTGATGCCAAATATAAGCGTAGGACCTATATGATGAAATGTCAAAGTGTACACAAAATAAAAGAGACCACACTTTTGCACCTCTTTATTATGATCAGATAGACTTGGAAAAACGGGGAGCACTAGAAGGCCAACATCGCCAGATTCTCAAGAATCCAAGCACTTGTGAGTCATGAGAGTAGAGTGGTGGAGCACTTCATCTCACTAGGAGTACAAAGCACCACTACAACAAATTGTAGTATTAGCGACGCTTGTAAGCGTCACTAATAGTACCTTAAGCGTCGCTAATGGGTATTAGCGATGCTTATAAAACGTCGCTAAAACTATCGTTGCTACTGCATATTAGCAACACTTATCATTAAGCATCGCTAATAGTCCAATTTATACATTGCTAATGATTTTTTTGCGGCATATAATTATGCGTCGCTAATATTCACTTATTAGAGAGGCATATAAATATATGCCGCTAATACTTTATTATTTAGCAATGCATAATTATACGTCGCTAATAATTTCATAATATGCATAAATATGTTTCGCTAATAATATGTTTTTTATGCGTCGGGAATATTAAAGAATAAACTTTTAAAAAATCATAAACATTATTATTAGCGATGAATATTTATATGCGAGGAAGAAAGAGGTGGCCGGATTCTTGCGGGGAGTCGGAATCTAGCCCCACCCTCCACTCATCCCTCCCCCCCTCCCTATTACAGAGAGGGGATGGGGGGGAGGGGGTGGCTGCCTGGGAGTGGGAGAGGGAGACTAGTTGGCGGGGTGGCCATCAGGGGGTGGCCGCTGGGCGATGGGAGAGGGAGACCGAGGAAGATGGGTGGCCGCTAGGGAGTTGGGGAGGTGGGGGGAGGCCACAGGGGTGGGAGCGGGGGATGAGCACTGGCTGGGGGTTGGGAAAGGGGAAGGAGGGTGGAGGTGCTGGACTGGCGGATGGTGGAGGGCGGAGGGCAGTCGGCAGTGATAGCGGCGGGTGTACAACAAGGGCTGACGGTGGCAGGCGGCTGGAGGGGCCGGCGGGGGCTGCCTGCTGAGCCGGAGGAGAGAGGGGAGGGGGAAAGTGACAAGGGGGGGTTAAATAATGAGAGAACTGCACGGGCAAAATCGCCCACGCGGTAAAAAACTTCCTACTGGCACGAGAGAAATTTTCGCCACTACTGGAGTAAAACTAAAAGTTACTTTCTCCCTCTCTCCCCCTTCTCTCTCTCCTCTCTCCCCTCTCTCTCTCTCTCTTCCCTCCCCTCTCTCCCTCCTCCCTCCCTCGCTCTCTCTCCCTTCCCCCCAATCTCTCGCTTTCACTTAATTTTTTTTAATAAATAGGTAGTAGTGACGCATATGGCCATGCGTCGCTACTATCCTTTAGGTAGTATCGATGCATCGCACCAAGCATTGCTACTACCAACGTTTAATGCTATGTATCGCTACTACTTTTTTTTTATTTTTTTTAAATAATTTATAATTGAAATATGTTTCCCTCTCTTATCTCTCCCCCCTCTCTTCCTCCCTCTCTCTCTCTCCTCTCTCTCTTCTCTCTCTCTCTCTCTCTCTCTCTCTCTCTCTCTCTCCTTCATCCCCTCTCTCCCTCTCTTTCCTCCCTCCCTCCTCTCTCTCCCCTTCCTCTCTCTCTCTCTCTCCTTCCTCTCTATACCCCTTCTCTCTCTCCCCTTCCTCTCTCTCCCTCTTCTCTCTCTCCTCTCTCTATCTTCTCTCTCTCCTCCCTCCCCTCTCTCTCTTCTCTTTCTCCTCCCTCCCCTCTCTCTCTTCTCTCTTTCTCTTTCACTCTCTCCTCCCTCCCCTCTCTCTCTTCTCTTTCTCCTCCCTCCCTCTCTCTCTCTTCTCTCTTTCTCTTTCACTCTCTCCTCCCTCCCTCCCCTCTCTCTCTCTCTCTCCTTCCCTCCCCTCTCTCTCCTCCCTCCTCCTCTCTCCTCCCTCCCCACTCTCTCTTCCCTCCACCCCCTCTCTCTCCCTCCCCTCTCCCGCTCCCCGTCTCTCTGCCTCCTCCCTCCCCCCCCACTCTCTCTCTCTCCCTCCCCCTATTTCTCTCTTTTAATTTTTTTTAGAAATAGGTAGTAGGGATGTATATGGCTATGCGTTACTACTACCTAAGCACCAAGTGTCACTATTACCCTTAGCTAGTAGCAACTCAATGGCCAAGCTTCGCTACTACACTTAGGTAGTAGCGACGCATAAAGCTATGGGTCACTACTACCTAGTTTTTAAATTTTTTTTTAAATAATATCTAATTAAAATATATCTCTCTCTCTTCCCTCTCACTTCCTCCCTTGTCTCTCTATCTTCTCTCTCCTCCTCCACTCTCTCTCTCTCCCTCCCCTCTCTCTCCCTACCCCTCCCCCCCTCTCTCCTCCCTCCCCCAGACTCTCTCTCCCTCCCCCTCTCTCTTTCATTTTTTTTTTAAAATAGGTAGTAGCGACACATAGAACACAACGTCGCTACTACCCTTAGCTGGTAGTGATGAATATGACTAAGCGTCGCTACTACATTACACTTAGGTAGTGGCGATGCTTAAAGCTATGCGTCCCCTACTAGCTATTTTGTTAAGTTTTTAAATATTTTTTAAATAATGTATAATTAAAATATCATTCTCCCTCTTCTCTCCCCCCGCTCTTCCTCCCTCTCTCTCTCCTCCCTCCCCTCTCTCTCTCCTCCACTCCCCATCTCTCTTCTCACCTCGCTGTCTCTTCTCTCTCTCCTCCCTCCCCTGCTCTCTCTCTCTCTCTCCCTCCGCCCTCTCTCTCTTTCATTTAATTTTTTTTTAAAAATAGGTAGTAGCGACGCATAACACCAAGCATCACTACTACCCTTAGGTAGTAGCAACGCATATGGTCAAGCGTCGCTACTACACTTAGCTAGTAGCAACGCTTAAAGCTATGTGTCGCAACTATATTTTTTTATTTTAATTTTTTTATAATAATTTATAATTAAAATATATTCTCTCTCTTCTCTCTCCACCCTTTCTCCCTCTCTCTCCCCTCATTCTCTCTCCTCTCTCTCTCCTCCCTCACCCTTCTCTCTTTCGTTTAATATTTTTTATTTTTTAAAAAAATAGGTAGTAGCAACGCATATGACCAAACATGGCTACTACCCTTTGGTAGTAGCGACACATATGCTAAGCGTCGCCAATAGTGATAAATTTGTTTTCTTTTTTTAAGAAATGTAAACCTATTAGCGACGTGTATTATAAGCGTCGCTAATATTGTAACTATTAGCGACGCTTACTTTAAAGCATCGCTAATACTATTTGTATTAGAGATGCTTGAAACTAAGTGTCGCTAATTCTTGAACATTAGTGACGTATATAATTTTACATTGCTAATAATTTATGTTTTAGTGATGATATTATATGCGTTGAAAGTAGTTATTTTTAGCGATGCTTGTGTATATGTTGCAAATAGTCAATGTTGTTGTAGTGCACTCTTTGGATCTTTCAGGATCCCAAGGTTCAAAAGTGTTGCTACCCTTCTTCATGTGTTGCATGCATTCAACCTCTCGCTAGGGGTAGAATATAATGCTCTTTCTTGTTGAAAGTAGTTCATGAAATAGCTTTAGGACTTGGCCAAACATGAAGCATTTAGTAAGAGTATATACGATGGTTGGATTGGTTTGAATGAGGAAGATACTGAAGAACACAAAATCTTAAGTACCCACAAAATGAGGCTCCCACTAGATGTTGTCTTTAATGGAGATCAAACTTCTCACCTTTGAAAAGTTATTCTAAGTGTTGTACAAAATCTAAGTCAGGCACATGAATGAAGAAGCATGCATCATTCCATGACATGGATGAGGGAAGCTGAAAATGGGGGGAAGAAGTTGGGTAACAATCCATTTCATTAGCTGATTTATCATTTACAACTTCACAACTCAAACATGCATGGTGACTTCTACAGTTCAATTTCTATAAGTGGCCCAAGGGCTCTAGTATTTTAGTTCAGACTTGTCTAGCCAAAGTGACCAATAATGAGAGGCTACCAGATCAACAAACAATAGGTGTAAAGGAAAATTAGTAACCGTCACATCTCCAAATATTTTTAGGCGCCCAGGGTGGTCATAGTAGGTTGTCCTTTCTGTTGTATTCAGCCCAAGCTGCACGTTTTCGGATTGAAATTAGGCCCACACTACATGCTCCCTCTATTTGAAAGTAGGGCCACACTCCAAGTCCATCCCAATACTGAAGGCGACCAGCCAGTTCTATGCCTGAAGCCATTCATCTCTTATCCAATGAATTGAGTGTCAATTTGTTGGTAATTATTGCATACATTAGAGACTCTTTTTTGCTTATCCTTGAACTTTAACTTTTCCTTCAACTCGTTGGAGAAATAAGTATTTGCGTTTATATAGAATTTGCTCGTTCAATTAATTGAACTAAAATTTGAAATTGCAAACTGTAGTTTGTTTACATATATCCTCATTTATTCCATGCTAATTGCTTCACACTTCGAGAATTGAGATCAGCTCCAAATGGGAAGATATTTAGATGTGCCCACTTGCAATAAGCTCAAAATGAGCCTCCTATTGCAAGTGGGCATGTGGCAATAACAACCGATTGGAGCCGGTTACCTCCATAGAATGATAGTCAATCGATTTTGATAGCCAAGTATCCATTACCAATCAATACAGGTGCATATCGGCCGATACATACCCATATTTGTAATCACCAATACGCTACAGCGGGGTGGTACATCCCTACACAAAAAATAATATTGTATTGATAGTATCGGTTGTATGTTATCAATAAGACCGATACATAGCAATACAAAACCCCTTTTTATTAAAATTTTTGTTGTAAAAAAGGTTTAGGCACGATTTAAACCCTTTTTTTTTGTCAGTTAAAAGTTGAACTAACAAATTAAACTACATTGTATTAACATTGATAAGGTATAATGTAATGCCCAAGATTTTCCATCACATTTTCTTAAATTTCATGAAAACATTTTGCAACATAATGTCCATAAATCGAGAAAAATGACAAAATATGAAACATGTGAAAGTAGTTTATAATTTAAAACATCACAGTTAGTTTTCCCATACAAATTTTTTCTTATTCAATTAAATATTGTACGGTCAAACCAAACATCATTAGGCGCTACTCGAAAATAATGTACGAAATAAATTACTATGCTCATATACAAATCCCATTGTACTCCTAAAAGGAGGACTAGGCTGCTGGGAAGAAGAAGAAGAAGGAGGAGGAGGAGGAGGAGGAGGAGGTAGAGGAAGAGTAGTTGTAGGAAGCATGAGGAGGAAGAGCAAGAGGAAGGGAAGAAGAAGATGGCAGCAATAAAGGAGATGGAGCGGGTGGCTATAGCGGTGGTAGAGGAGATGGTAGTGTGAGGTAGTAAGGCTGAGCTGAACCGGGCTAGTTTTAGGTTCATCGAGTTGTTGGAGATGAAGTAAATGGGGGGTGGGTATTAAGGTAACTTCTAGGTACATGTGTAGAAGTTGCCATTAAGAAATTTCATTCTTTTTCCTTTATAAATACCCTTTAAGGTCTCTTAGACTCTCAAATCTTTAAAAACTTTTCAAAATAGAGAGGGATCAATCAAGGGCACTTTAAATCAAGAAGAATCAAGGGAGGGAATAAATTATGCCAAGAATAACCATCGTCACACATATGAAAGGATTTCCATTTTATGAAAAAGTTAGATTGCTAGCCTTCAATCAAAATTATGATTTGGAGATTTGATATGAAGCATGCCACAAATATTATGAGATATTTTGGTGAATAAATATTGATCTTGTGATGAAATTTATTAACAAATGGTGTTATAATAATGATTATAGAGTATTTATGGTAAGCATAATTTATATAGTTATATGAGTAGCAATTATATTTAAAATTGAAGTTTTTATAAGTACAGAGGTTGTGGCTAAATGTTTATATAAAAGGGAAAAAAATTGAGCAGCAGAATGGGAAATTTCTTTCATCTATTCTAATCATTGGCAATTCATCGATACGTCAATGAAGGTGTCGATGATTAGAAGAAAATGAATGATATCGGCATTGACACGTAATGAGACATCATTGTTAAACTTGGCATCGACAATGAGTCATCTAGAAGGAAGATTTTTAAATGTACTTACCTACAATGAGCAAAAACTGAGCCCCCTTTACATACATGGAATGTAATATCAGTATCGAAGACTATGGATACTGGTATGCGCCGATGATACAATTGGTACGCATCAAAACAGGCCTGAACCTCTAATACATATTAAAAATTTTCAGAATTGATAATATATTATCATCACAATTCTCTTAGAGGGACAATAGATGAAAAAGTGGCTTAGAGTACTAACATTAGTAAGTAACACACATTGATTTTTTTATCTTATGAGAGAAGCTAATATTATGAATAATCTAAAATGTGAGCCAACCTTTTGGGTAATGCATTAGGCTCATCATAATTGTGTATTAAAAATGTGGACCGTACAAACTCTTACTCCATCCAATATTAAGTGTTCAAAAACTAGTTCAATCTGAAACTAAGTAAGATACTTGATATGAAATAGTGGAACATTATTTAGAAGCCTATAAGTTAGATGTGTAAGTAAATGTATAGGCACATAGCACTATACTTATAACAAATGAATTTTATCTAAAATTTATAACACATCCTTATTGATCTCATGTAACTGTAAAAAATTAATTTTTATAAGTATGATTTTTCCATGATTTTATGAGTTTTTCTTGCTATTTTCCTGATCATTTTTGGCAAGAAAATTTGACTCTGCGGTGTATTTGTATTTGCACATTTACCCTAGTATTTATACCCCAGAGTCGGGTGTGGGGCTTGGTCACAAGCTTCAGGCCTCAACGAGCACTTTCGGCATAAATTTTGGATATACAACACATAAACAAGATGTTAGCATGTGATGAAGACATGAAAGAAAAAAAAGGGATAGAAGTGGATCATGGCTCAAAAGAGCCGTGTCTAGTTCCATTTGTTTATGGAATGTCCACAAGAAAGAACATCGATAAAGAACGAGAGGAAACCCGAAAGAATTTTTGGTCACTCCATTGTGCCTCCTTCGTCGTTGGATTACACTGCATGTTGTCGGAATCCACTTCCCCTTGCGGCCACGAGTCTGATGGTGCTAGCTAGGATAATTGCCATCCTTTCCTTGCTCCTGCACGAGGTACCAATTTTTTCCTTTGTTTTTCTCACCATTGAAATTCATTTTTAGCCACCGGAGAGCTATTTCGCTGCCATTTGTTGCCACCCTCCATGGATTTATCTTCGTCCGGCCTCTAGGATCCTATAGGTGCCGACCAGGCCCACTAGCATGCCTCCTTGCTCCTCCGCGAGATGCGGATACTTTTTCTCGTTTTTTTTTCTCACTGTCCAGTTCGTTTTTGAGCTACCAATGTGTTCCAATGGCCGTGCGACCTCCAGATCAGCTCCACTCGATCCGTCTTCAGTCAGTGGCAGTGGTGGGCCACCCATCCTGACCCTGAGCGACCTCAAATGCGCCCTCCACTCCTATCCACTGCCCATTTCCATCTCTGCCTCACAGTTCCTCTATTTTTATGCCCAGCTAGATGCTTTGGGTGTGTCTCTAGTCTTTGCCACCAGCAAGTTGCAGGCCATTTTTCCATTGTGAGTTTTGCCCCATCTCGACAACAGTGAGGGCCAGCCCCACTTGGCCCAATTATGCCTTTGACTGGAATGGGACGCTTTTCCCTTGCCTTATATCATGCTAGAGGCATAGCCGTCCACACCATTGCTTTTGGTTGTGGGTGGTGATTGACAGTGTTGTCATATCTATTGTCCACCACTAGGGCCTTATCCTTGTCTCTCCTTTTGGGCCTTGGGCCGCCACCGTCTAGCCCTCTCCCACTCCACATTGGTCGTGTGTTCATGTGGCTGCATGTGATTTAGGGTACATGCGTCATTTTTGTGCCACAGACCATCAGCTGGCTCTGCCACCAATCGATTTGACCACCACAGTCCTCCACCTCTCCTACATCCTTGAGCGTTGCCCCATGCCCTCCGCCTTTATGTGGGCCCTTGTAGATGGAAAATCCACGCCGTTGGGTGTTGTCCATGGCTAATTTTGGCATCTTACGGCAGACCGAGTATTTCTCAATTGTCGTCAACCTTCAGGTAGTCCATCTCGACTATTGGTTGTACTTGCCATTTCTATTGGAACGACCATTCTCCCAGCCTCCCTAGTGTGCTACTGTGGAAAGTGGATTTTGCTGCGTTGATTTGTGTCACCCCCATTTGGCCGTGATTGCTTCCGGCACTTCCTAAATCCTTGGGATAGCAGCTCTCTTAGCTTGCAATGCTTTTGGCCGCAACCTCGGCTGCCGCCACCATAGTGTGCTCGCCATCAAACATCATGGATTTTGTGGTAGGGGAGCTTGGAACTCATAATTTCATTATAACATGCTTTGAATGTGTAGCAGCATGCCAAAATTTTATGATTAAATGCTTTGGATGTTAAACCATGATCTGTTTGCATGATTTAAGGGGATAAATTATGCCATGTTAAAATGCATATGACATGTATGTGAGCTGTAAGTATATTTGATATATGTAGAATATGTGTGTGCTAGTGATGACTAGCGAGTATGTTGGTAAGCTACGTATGTGGATTATGTGTGTACTAGTGATGGCTAACGAGTATGTTGGTAAGCTACGTATGTGGATTAAGTATGTGCAAGTGATGGCTAGTGAGTATGTTGGTAAACTATATATGGAAGTGTGTGTATGCTATACATATATGTTGGTAAGCTACGTATGTGGATTATGTATGTGCAAGTGATGGCTAGTGAGTATGTTGGTAAGCTATGTATGGAAGTGTGTGTATGTTATACATATATGTAATGAATATACGTATGCATGATGGCTATACGCTTGTGTGATTGATATGTGTATGTGTGTGTGGGTAAAAGTATGGGCGATGGAAGGTGAGAGGTGACAGAGGGTTTGGTATGGATTTGGATGTGGATGTATAAGCGTATGACAGAAGATGGAGGATGTAAGTTTGACATGCGAGGGTTGGAGCAAATTAGTTTGGTTTGGTCTGGAGCGTATGTTCGGAGTTTGTCTGATAGTAAAAGTGTTGTATAATTGTATAAGCATAACATATAGATTATAAAGTGAAAAGTAAGCATAATAAGCGAGGTATAAGTAATAAGGTAATAATTGGGGCTGGCTTTGAGGAGCTCAGTATGATGACTTTTGAGTAAGATGTTTTAGCTATAAGGTGGATGGTAGAGATTGTATGAATATGTAAGGTTTCAATGTACGTTAAGTTATGTTGTGTTGGATAGGTTGAGTTAAGTCTATTGCACTGACAAACTAGAGTTTCGAAATAGGCTCAGCTTTAGTTGATTTGTGGAAGACTATCAGACAGAAGAATTATGTAGCATAATTGTACCGCATAACTTACTTAATTCAAACTTAAATTATAAGCAAAGCTAATGATAGAGTTACGAGTTTGAGACCTGAGGGTTCGATGAATTAAGTTCCGTGTTTGATCTAGCAGGTAATGAGTCGGCTGATCAATTCTCATATTTTGCCATGGTGTTTATCCTGTGGGATGATGTTTGTGTACTATATTTTACCCCAAATGTCTGATGCTCTATTGAGAGCGATGTATATTTTCAATTTGGTCTATTTGCTATATTGTGCTTAGACATTTGATGCTCTATTGAAAGCGTTGTATGATTCTTCCCAAGAGTGGCACTGGCACTATAAAACCCCTAAAGTGTGGGCAATTGTATGGCCCCTAAAGTGTGGGCATTTGTGTTTATATTTGCTCGCTTAGGTAAATAGTATCATGGAACTGATCTTACTTGTTTGATCCTATGCCCCATGAGTATTAGTATACATTACCTTCGAAAAAGTCCATGACATCTAATCAATCCCTAGAGGTTAAGGTGATGCCCCAGTGGCATTCCTTTCCTTTTCAACACTGGAGCTTATTAATTGTAATGAGCTTCAGTGGTCGATAGTATATGTATGAGTGTATGAGTGAGTGAGTAAGTTTGTAAGATTGTAAGCAAGACTGTAAGTGTAAATTTCTAAGCAAGACTATAAGCGTATGATTCTAAGCAAGAATGTACGAGTAAGGTCGTACGAGTAATATTGTACAAGTAAGGTTATATGAGTATGTGTAAATTGTATAAGTAGGCATATGATTATACGAGTAAGTTGGTAAGACTCCGATTAAGTGTAAGATTGGTTGATGGTATTTATTTGGCATGATTATAAGCGTATGTGCATGATTATTATATGACTTCCTTCTTCATATTTGAGGTGCATGAACGCATCTATGTATGGACTTAATGGGTTCACTGTTAAGAACTCTCCTAATGGGTATTTTTTTATTGAGTATGAAAATTCTCATTTACCCTATTTTTTTTAGTCTTGATGGTCAGGAGACTTTTATAGGTTTATGATAGTGTGCTCCTGAAGATAGACGCTTATTCTCTTGAGTAGATTGATTCCCTTTGACTCAGGTATATCCTTGACTCATTGCAAGTATTATTTTTATGACGATATGATGTATATGGTAAGATGAGAATTAAGGTGTTTATGCTTTATGGACTTGTAATTTGGATTAAACTGTGGACTGTAGTGGGACTTGTACTCAAGGATGCCTGAGAGAGATTTGTATTTAAAGTCTATGATCATTGTAATTTATTTTGTACATTATTTTTGAGTAGCGCCTGATGATGTTTAGTTTTGCCATAAAATGTTTAATCAAATGAGCAAAAATATGTATGGGAAAACTGAGTATGATGTTTTAAATTATAAACTGCATTCACAGGTTTCATATTTTATCATTTTTCTTGATTTATAGCCAATATGTTGCAAAAAAGTTTCGTGACATTTAAGAACATGTGATGGAAAATCTTGGGCATTACATTATACCTCATCAAAGTTAATACAATGCAGTCTAATTTCTTAGTTCGACTTTTAACTGATTAAAAAGTAGGGTTTAAATTGTGGCCAAACATTTTTTAGACAAAAATTTAAATAAAAAGGGGTTGTGTATTGCTATGTATCGGCCTTATCAATAACATACAGCCGATACAATCAATACATTATTATTTTTTGTGTACCGATGTACCACCCCGCTGTAGCGTATCAGTGATAACCAATATGGGTATGTATCGGTCGATATGCATCTGTATCGACTGGCGCATCCTTACATGACTATAGGTGGGTACTTGGCTATCAAAATCGATTGTGACTGTCATTCTATGGTAACCGGCTCCAATTGGTTGTTATTGCCACATGCCCACTAGCAATAGGAGGCTCGTTTTGAGCTTATTGCAAGTGGGCACTCTAAATATCTTCCCATTTGGAGCTGATCTCGATTCTCGAAGTGTGAAGTAATTAGCATGGAATAAATGAGGATATATGTAAACAAACTACAGTTTGCAATTTCAAATTTTAGTTCAATTAATTGAGCGAGCAAATTCTATATAAACGCAAATAGTTATTTCTCCAACGAGTTGAAGGAAAAGTTAAAGTTCAAGGATAAGCAAAAAAGAGTCACTAATGTATGCAATAATTACCAACAAATCGACACTCAATTCATTGGGTAAGAGATGAATGGCTTCAGGCATAGAACTGGCTGGTCGCCTTCAGTATTGGGAAGGACTTGGAGTGTGGCCCTACTTTCAAATAGAGGGAGCATGTAGTGTGGGTCTAATTTCAATCCAAAAACGTGCAGCTTGGGCTGAATACAACGGAAAGGACAACCTACTATGACCACCCTGGGCGCCTAACAATATTTGGAGGTGTGAAGGTTACTAATTTTCCTTTACACCTATTCTTTGTTGATCTGGTAGCCTCTCATTATTGGTCACTTTGGCTAGACAAGTCTGAACTACTTTCAACAAGAAAGAGCATTATATTCTACCCCTAGCAATAGGTTGAATGCATGCAACACATGAAGAAGGGTAGCAACACTTTTGAACCTTGGGATCTTGAAAGATCCAAAGAGTGCACTACAACAACATTGACTATTAGCGACGTATACACAAGCATCACTAAAAATAACTACTTTCAACGCATATAATATCGTCACTAAAACATAAATTATTAGCAACCTAAAATTATGTATGTCGCTAATGTTCAAGAATTAGTGACGCTTAGCTTCAAGCGTCTCTAATACAAATAGTATTAGCGATGCTTTAAAGCAAGTGTCACTAATAGTTACAATATTAGCAATGCTTGTAATACACGTCACTAATAGGTTTACATTTCTTAAAAAAAGAAAACAAATTTATCACTATTGGTGATGCTTAGCATATGTGTCGCTCCTACTAAAGGGTAGTAGTGATGTTTGGTCATATGCGTCGCTACTACTTATTTTTTTTAAAAAAAAATTAAATGAAAGAGAGAGGGGTGAGGGAGGAGAGAGGGAGGAGAGATAATGAGGGGAGAGAGGGTGGAGAGAGAGAGAGAGGTGAGAGGGGGAGGGAGGAGAGAGAGTGAGGAAGAGAGAGGGGAGAGAGAAGATATTTTAATTATAAATTATTATAAAAAATTTAAAATAAGAAAATATAGTTGAAACACAGCTTTAAGGGTTGCTACTACCTAAATGTAGTAGCAATGCTTGACCATATGCGTTACTACTACCTAAGGGTGTAGTAGTAATGCTTGGTGCTATGCGTCGCTACTACTTATTTTTAAAAAATATTAAATGAAAGAGAGAGAGGGGGGAGGGGGAGAGAGAGAAGAGAGAGAATGATATTTTCGTTATACATTATTTAAAAAATATTTAAAAACTTAACAAAATAGCTAGTAGGGACGCATAGCTTTAAGTATCACTACTGCTTAAGTGTAGTGTAGTAGCGACGCTTAGTCATATTCATTGCTACTAGCTAAGGGTAGTAGTGACGTTGGGTTCTATGTGTCGCTACTACCTATTTAAAAAAAAATTAAATGAGAGATAGAAGGGGAGGGAGAGACGGTATGGGGGAGGAAGGAGAGAGAGAGGAGGGAGGGGAAGGGAAGGGTGAGAGAGAGTGGAGAGGAGAGAGAGAAGAGAGAGAGACAAGGGAGGAGAGAGAGAGAGAGGGAGGAAGAGAGAGGGGAGAGAGAGAAATATATTTTAATTAGATATTATTTTAAAAAAAATTAAAAATAAAAAAAATAGGTAGTAGCAACCCATAGCTTGCGTCGCTACTACCTAAGTGTAGTAGCGAAGCTTGGCCATTGGGTTGCTACTAGTTAAGGGTAGTAGCGACACTTGGTGTTTAGGTAGTAGCAACACATAGCCATATGCGTCCCTACTACCTATTTTTTAAAAAAGAATTATAAGAGAGAAATAGGGGGGGAGGTAGAGAGATAGTGGGGGGAGGGAGGAGGGAGAGAGAGGGGGAGCGAGAGAGAGAGAGGGGAGGGAGAGAGAGAGAGGGGAGGGAGAGAGAGGGGTTGGAGGGAGGAGAGAGAGAGGGGAGGGAAATGATGAGACATGATGACAAAAGATGCAAATTCTCCCGAATATCATAATCTATGTTAACATCCTCGATGATGTTGGCCTTCTAGTGCACCTAAAGTGTGGGCAATTGTATGACCCCTAAAATGTGGGCATTTGTGTTTATGTTTGCTTGCTCAAGTAAATAGTATCATGGAACTGATCTTACTTGTTTGATCCTATGCCCCACGAGTATGTGTGCCTTGCCTTCGAAAAAGTCCATGGCATCTAATCAATCCCCGGAGGTTAAGGTGATGCCCCAGTGACATTCCTTTCATTTTCAACACTGGAACTTATTAATTGTAATGAGTTTTAGTGGTCGATAGTATATATAGGAGTGTATGAGTGAGTGAGTAAGTTTGTAAGATTGTGAGAAAGACTGTAAGTCTAATTTGTTAGTTCAACTTTTAACTCATGAAAAAATAGGGTTTAAATTGTGGCCAAACATTTTTTAGAAAAAAAAATTTAAATAAAAGGGGGTTGTGTATTGCTATGTATCGGCCTTACCAATAACATACAACCGATACAATCAATACATTATTATTTTTTGTGTAGGGATGTACCACCCTGCTATAGTGTATCGGTGATAACCAATATGGGTATGTATCAGTCAATATGCATCTGTATCGACCGGCACATCCTTACAAGACTATAGGTGGGCACTTGGCTATCAAAATCGATTGTGATTATCATTCTATGGAGGTAACCAGCTCGAATCGGTTATTATTGCCACATGCCCACTAGCAATAGAAGGCTCGTTTTGAGCTTATTATAGGTGGGCACATCTAAATATCTTCTCATTTAGAGCTGATCTCAATTCTCGAAGTGTGAAGTAGTTAGCATGGAATATATGAGAATATATGTAAGCAAACTGCAGTTTGCAAGTTCAAATTTTTGTTCAATTAATTGAGAGAGCAAATTCTTTGTAAAGGCAAATAGTTATTTCTCCCACGAGTTGAAGGAAAAGTTAAAGTTCAAGAATAAGCAAAAAAGAGTAATGTATGCAATAATTACAAACAAATCGACACTCAATTCATTGGATAAGAGATGAATGGCTTCAGGCATAGAACTGGCTGGTCGACTTCAGTATTGGGAAGGACTTGGAGTGTGGCTCTACTTTCAGATAGAGGGAGCATGTAGTTTGGGTCTAATTTCAATCCGAAAACGTGCAGCTTGGGCTGAAAACAACGGAAAGGACAACCTACTATGACCACCCTGGGCGCCTAAAAATATTTGGAGGTGTTAAGGTTACTAATTTTCCTTTACACCTATTGTTTGTTGATCTGGTAGCCTCTCATTATTGGTCACTTTGGCTAGACAAGTCTGAACTAAAATACTAGAGCCCTTGGGCCACTTATAGAAATTGAACTGTAGAAGTCACCATGCATGTTTGAGTTGTGAAGTTGTAAATGATAAATCAGCTAATGAAATGGATTGTTACCCAACTTCTTCCCCCCATTTTGTGGGAGCCTCATTTATAGGTACTTAAGATTTTGTATTCTTCAGTATCTTCCTTGATCAAACCAATCCGACCATCGTATATACTCTTACTAAAAGCTCCAAGTTTGGCCAAGTCCTAAAGCTATTTCATGAACTACTTTCAACAAGAAAGAGCATTATATTCTACCCCTACTGAGAGGTTACGAGCATGCAACACATGAAGAAGGGTAGTAGCACTTTTCAGCCTTGGGATCCTGAATGATCCAAAGAGTGCTTTATGCTCCTAGTGAGCCCAATTGCTCCACCACTCTACTCTCATTAGTCACAAGCGCTTGGATTCTTGAGAATCCTCCTCGGCGATGTTGGCCTTCTAGTGCACCCCGCTTTTCCAAGTCTCTCTGATCATAATAAAGAGGTGCAAAAGTGTAGTCTCTTTTATTTTGTGTACACTTGACATTTCATCATACAGGTCCTACGCATATATTTGGCATCACCGACATTTAAAAAGATTTATCTTCTTTATTCCATGCGTGGTCCAAACTTATGATAATTACATCTTACTGGCTACTGCTTTGGCTAGAGAGAACGTGTTGTGTGGTGCGGGCCGGGCTTGCGCTTTCACCGTCAAGAAGCCACAGAATTCCAGCTTGACTAAAAAGCCCACATTAATGTTGATTGCAATTGAAGCCTGCAATGCGACTAAAAAGACAACTTATATTTGGCTTTTGTCTTCCTCATCTTCTACGTTGAGGCAGGCTGTCTTTATCTAACCAGCGCAAATGATGAGACATGATGACAAAAGCTGGCATAGATTCCTTGTGGATCTCCTTTCCAAATAATGTGGTTGAACAATATTTCTGGGATTATCCTTGAAAATATGTAAATGAAAAAAAGTGATATATATTTTAATTTTAGATGGATTTATTAAGTGAATAATCTTTATGTGGAAAATATGCAAATTCTCTTGATTCCATATTCGAGGATAAAGTTATTGACTTCAAAGACCAGCCAAAACTCATAAGGAGTTTGGAGTTGGCTATGACAAGCCGACTCATGGCAAATCACTCACATCCGTAACTAAAACTCAATATATAGCTAATAAATTTTAAATTATATATTAAGAGTGAAAGCCAATATGGTAAAAAAAAAAGGAAAACTATATTTATCTAACAAATATAGCTAATAAAAACTATCAATTGAGTTTTGGTTGGACAGAACAAGTAAGCCCAAGTAAATTTTGTGTGAGGCCTACATGTTTTGTCTAACTAAAACTCAAGTGGTAATGCTTGTTGGGTGAATTATTTGAATATCACTATCCAAAAGAACATCCTCCATAACACTAGAATATAGCTCTATTTAATGTTTTTTTGAAAAACTAAATTAAGCTATTAATGTGGGATGGAGAGAGAGAGAGAGAGTTGATTCACCAATGCAACTTTTTTTGGGGGTTACAACCACTGCACTTTTCAAAAAAGTTATGGCTCGTTTATGAAATAGTTAGGTGACAAAAGTTTTGATCCAATAATAAATTTCCTAACTTTAGATGTGGCCCCCGGTGATGATGAAGTAACACAAACGTACTTATTTTTAATCCAAGTGAACCCAAGACTTTTGCATACCATTGATCTATGGGCTACTTTATCAATACACTATCATGATCAATTAAGATCAGACATCAAATTTTGTCTATTATAAGTAGTTATATTTAGAAAAATTGTAATTTTAATTGAATACTGAAGCCCACATCTAAGAGAAGAGAAAATAAATTTATGATACTTTTTAGGTACCCAACTACCTAAATTAAACAAAACAAAGCTATTAATTTTTGTCAAATGGAGTTATTAATATTGGATGGAGGGAATATTTATTCTTGGCTAAGATTACCTGTGTTTTGGTGTTGATCATGAAAACTCGCGTGACTCGTAACTCACCTACGTTTCTTTTGTAAAAAAGACACAAGGAGTATATATATTAAACCTAACGACAAGAGTAAACACCAAAATAGTTGAGCCAACAATGACTAGAACCTTTGTGATCACATATAATGGCAGCAGCAGCCATGCCTACAGGGTTGCCCAAGCTAGATCCATCAAAGTTAACCATGACAATTCCAGAAGGAGAGCAATCACCTTTAAGTCGAGCTTCCGCCTGCAAGGACCACAACAACAATGAATCACCATGAATAGTAACCTTACTTGCACTGAATAAAACTTGATTCCGTCTTTTCCATGCAATCTAATAGATATGTACAAAGGCAGTAAGTAAAGATCTTACGCGCACAACAGTGAGTCCTTGAAGTTTAACACTTTAACTATATACCATTTTACATTGTTGTTGTGGACCTAGATATATAGGTTCAACCCATATTGGTCCACATGTTCAAATCTTATTCAGGTGAACCAGTACATGTTCACTAGGGTGTAGGAACATAGGGGTGGACCCATGACTTGTTACTTGTCAATGTACAAGTATTTATAAACTTGAGATGCACATACATACTCACTTATACTTACGTAGTATATATTTGTTTGGCGTGTATGCATGCACACACCTTGTGGGCCCTAGACAAGTGTAAGATGCACAGGGACCCACGTAAACTTTCTAGGGGCCACTCCGCCCATGGTCATGCCCATGAGGGGTGTCTTAGGTCTCCATAGGCTCATAGACTTGGGCCCATACCCGTGTGTATGACACCACTAGGCACGCCCATCAAGAAGAGTCCAAGTGGGCCTAAGAGTCCTAGCCCATGTAGGAAAGGAAGTCCACTTTAAATAGGGCTTGAGCCCTAACCCTACAACCACCCCTCCCCCCGGCTCCCATGTCTTGTACCACACTACAAGAAAAAAAGACTATTAGCGACACTTTTAAGTGTTACTAATAGTCATGAAAGCATCGCTAATAACCATTAGTGAAGCGTAAAAAGTGTCGATAATAGTCCTATCAAAACTACTCATTAGCAACATATATTAAAAGAGCGTCGCTAATAGCATACAATTAGTGACATTGTTTTTGCACCGCTAATATAATTTTATTAGCGACACTTTTTAAGGTATCACTAATAATGTCACTATTATAAATATTTTTTTAAAAAAGTCACTACTACCGACACTTTTAAAAGTATCGCAATAAGAAAAAAATTATATAAAAATAAGAAACATTATTAAGCGTCAATAATATGAGAAAAATTTAAAATGAAGGTATTTCTGTGACAATTTCTTCAGCCCCACTCATAAAATGAAGGTATCATAATAAGCAGGGATTCACAGTATCATCATTGTCAAATGAAGGTGTTTCCTTCGGGCTTGTAGCATCTATGTTTCTATTTTTAGTATTTTGTCTACTTTTTGGCAAAAATTGATTATTAAGATATGTGCTAAAGCATAATGATTACTTGGGTGATTAGTTTTTGGTTTAAACAGTTGAACTTAGCCTTGCAACATCTATGTTACTATTTCTATTAAGTTTTGGCATAAATCATGTTCTTGTTGATGGCTCTCTTTCTCTCCATATAGTTTCTTCTAACAATATGAATTACATTTATATTTTTTTGGCTGCTTCTGGTTTACAACCTTCATTTCTAGTATTTGAAGTGCTTTTGATGAAATTCGCAATTTATATGCTATATAAATAACTTAAACCAGTCGACAGGAACTTAGATTGTCTCATTGGACCTGTAATAATATCTCATCCGGAAGTTGCTCCTAACTCTGGTCTGGTTAGTACATAATCTAATTGATTTTTTTTTTATAAACATCTTCCAGTAGTTGTCTTGCCATCCTTTCTTGAAGGTTAGTGTGTAATGAAATTAAATATCGATTGATGACTCTGTATAACATCTCATCTGAGTACCGTCATAGAAAGAACATCTATCAAATGTTTGATGACTAGATCATTTTTTCATGTTATAATTGCGTTGATTTCTACTTTCCTCCCTTTCTTCATTTTGTTCGATAAATTTTGTTTTTTGAAATGTGTGAACACAATGCAGTAGTAGTATGAAATTAGGGAATCCTTCTTATAGTTCTTGTGCACTATTGCGTCAATGAAGTTATGCAGAAAAACGAAGTGGGTGCTTTACAATGTTATGCGGTGTCACATATAGAATCCAGTTAGTTCAGTTTGCCAATGCTTTTTGATATTTGCATTGGTAGTGGATAATTAGAAGTTAACTTCTTGTTGATCTTTTACACTTGATATAACTTTTGAATGTTGTTAATATAAATAGTCAGCTGCATTTATGGTTTTAATTTTATTGACTTATATATGTTTGCTTGGATTTCGCTACGGAGTCTCACTGTAACTTTTGTACCCATCTCATGTATATGCCTATTTGATGTAAGACAAAAATTGAAAGATCTTCTGTTATAACCATTCTAGGAAAAAATTAGTTAAGTTTACCTTTTCATTATTCTCCTTCCTTTCTTTGATTAAACAAAGAAGAAAATAACTAGATTCTCATCATAGGCATTCTGTGTTTTGCTCTTTGTTGCAGGTGAAGTTGGTTTTTTTCTTTTTTAGAAGATTCTTTTGGAGGGGGAATATAGCATTGGAGGTGGAAGAAGGGGAGACATAAGGAAGAAGAAGGGGAGACATAAGGAAGCTGGATTTTGGGACTTTAAGCTTCATTGTGGCAAACATTTGTATTCAGCAATTCGATCTATGTAACAAGTATATCAAAATTGTCTAATTATGTTTAATGACTCATATTATGACCTTGCGATCAGTTAGCTTGTTATTAATATAATTTTTTGTTATTTTTATAATTCTTTGAGCTGGTGCAGCATAATAGGAATCCTATGGTAAAAACTGAGCTAGAAGGCGGTTGCTGCATTCTTTTACCATATATAAATAATACACTGATACAACTCCTCACAGGCATTGCTATCTTGTCGATATCTTTTGTACATGTATTACTGAATTTAAGAGCTTTCAGCTACTAAATATTTACATAAGCTCTCAAACATCTTTTCATAGAAATAATAGAAAATCTACAACCTATGCGAATGAGCTACGTACTGACAGCCATTGTAACTAATTTCCAAAGATTTGATTCTCGGTGGACTGAAGGTTTAGTAGTTTTACTTGTTGAAGTGGAATGAATTCTTTTTTATTTTACTTTCTTTTTCAGCCATTTTGGTATTGCAGGATCAATTAAGTATATAAAATCATGCATTGGATGGGTCATTTTTATTTTTATGTCAGAAGACCCTCCCGGAGAAAAATGTGCTCCCGGAACACTGAATAAGATGCATATCTAATTTGGTGGACCCCAGATGATGTCACGGTGTATCTTTGTCAACTATCTAATTCTTAGTTCCTCGCAATTTTTATAATTGAAGTTAGTTAATAAAGGATGAGAAGTCTCCCACTCCTCACTTTATCCAGCCAACCCCCATAACACAGTCAATAGATATCTACCCTCAGTGTATATGGGGCTGGTAAATATCTACGACTATATAGAAGTGGGGTGGCACTACAACCCAAAAGACTATTAGTGACACATTTAAGCGTCGCTAATAGTCTTACAAACATATTAGTGTCGCATAAAAAGTGTCGCTAAATACGTTGATAAAAAAGGAGTTGTTATTACTCATTAACGACGCTTATGTTTAAGCGTCACTAATTATCTCTATTAACGACGCTTAATATTGCATCTCTAATACTAGATTATTAGCGATGTATTTATTATGCATCGCTAATAATATAGTATTAGCGACATTTCTAAAGCGTCGCTACTAAAAACATTTAAAAAATATTTATTAAATTAAGAATATAATTATTAGACCTAGTTTGGTTTATTTTTTGAATTTTTTCAAAAAAGAATAAAAAATAATTATTAAATTAAAAATATATTTATTAGCGATGCTTATATTAAGCGTCGCTAATAAGATTGTATTAGTTACGTATACGTCGCTACTTTTCTAAATAATTTTAAAAAAATAAAAAATAAATCATTTAACAGGATGTCGTTAAAAAAAAATAAACCAAACTGGGTCTATTGACCCAAGTTTGGAAGAAGCGAAAGAGATGGTGAGGCTGCTCGACCCAGAAATTTCTGAAATTAGCTTTGAAGTCACTTTCCTGAGAGGTTACAGGACTCACAGACAGACAAATCTCTAAGTCCAGTATCATTAGCAATTAGTCGTCTTTCAATCTTTTTTTTCTGTGTCTACATAATCAGTTGTGTAGAAGATATGTTACCTTCTGAATGACAATTCGGAATCACTTCAAAGAAAGAATTACTGTAATTACATATTAGGGGTTACAACTTGCAAATGGATTCATCAAAATTCACACCCCAACTTGGTAAACAACTTCACAATGCTACTACAGCTTTAGCCAGCGATTTCAATGGCTTTGATGTCGGGCTTGTTATTCTCGTCCACCTTGGGCACTGTCATGGTGAGCACCCTGTTCTCCATGGCTGCCTTGACCTCGTCTACTGTTACCCCCTAAACTTGACGGATGCGGAAAGGGGGTGGCTACCCCCCATACTTGGGCAGCGGACAGCTGAGTTTTGCTAAGCAGTAGACAGCCCCTTAGGCACGGACAGATGCTAGGATAGTGTGGGAGATGTTCCGGACGAGCTACTCGCCTTGCGGAGCAGGCTGGGTAGGAGTCCTTGCGCGGGCGGGACTCTAGCGGCGAAGCGGGACGCTGTTTGAACTTAGGGGAGGACTCCTAAGGCGGATAGGATTCAGCGATGCTGGTTGGGGGCATTCCTAGTTAGAGTAGGAGACTAGGCAGCAGACTCCTAGTACGGACAGGACTCGTACATGCATGCTGGCTACACTCTTAGGACGGATAGGAGTTGGTTGGCTAGTTCCCTTGGATGGGCTGACTCTTGGAGGCAGGATGGAGAAAGACTTCTGGCGGAAGACGGACTCGCGAAGGCTTCCCTATCTATGCTATCCCGGAATGGTATTGGGGTGAGAGTTGGACAGGGTGTGGACACTTGTATTGGGTGGGTTCTGTTCTTCTAGTTGCTCTAGGACGGCCAGCCTATGGCTGAGTCTATATAAGGGACTGGTTTGGGGCAGCCAAGGCATGAGAGGGATCTGATTTTCCTGCACAGCGAGCCAGGGAGAAAGAGAGGAGAGTTCTCAGCCTTGGTGGTTCGGCCCTGCCATCTCCCTACTTGTGTACTTCATGATGGATTGATTTACATAGCTTGGGCGGAGACCCTTGCACCAAGTCGGACTTGTGTTGCTTTGTGGTTGTTTTGCTTGTTTTCCCTTGCACATACGAGTGGGAAGGGAAGAGAGTGGTTGCTGGTTGCACGGTGCAGCCAGGCCATCACGAGTGCAGACGCTAGGCAAAGCTTCGTGCCCGTGACAGTTGGTTCCATTGCCGGGATACTGAAGGAAGTGAAAGCTTTGTACGGTGTCTGCGAAGGACTTGGCTGAAGGTGGCTGGATCATTGGGATACCTTGGAGAGGCGGATTCCTTGCGGGCTGTTGCTGGACAGATCGGAGATCCACCTTGCTGAAGCGCTGAGACAACCCCGAAGGAGGTGAAAGCTCTGGATGGGCTTGGCGCTAAACAGGTTAGACAGGTGCTGAGGCGCTGGAATCCTCGAAGGAGTAGATGGCTCTTGACAGGCTGCTGCGAAGGTCGTTGGCAGACTTGCTGGGCAGCGAGGTGCTGAGACGCTGGGCGATGGCGTTCACCTTGCTGAAGCGAATTCCAGAATCAGCATCATGGCGGAGTGCAGGTCTATGGGCAGGCTTGTACTTGTGGGGAGCGGTTTCCCCACATACTTGGCTGAGCGAGACAGCCAATGGATGGGCTGTTGGTGCAGTTCGTGGGTTTTCAGGTGGCTGGCGTCACCAACATAACAGGGGGGGAGCGGTCTCCCCACATACTTGGCTGAGCGAGGCAGCCATGGGACGGGCTATTGGTGCAGTTCGTGGGTGTTCAGGTGGCTGGCGCCACCTACATCATATGGAGGGCAGCAAAGGAGGCAACGGTGGCATGGACAAGGGTGAGCAGCTGGGCTGGCCGAATAGAGGTGGTGGCTGTTTCCTACACCAAGGGCCGCATTGTGCAAAGGGCTGTCCGAAACAGGGAAGGCTGAAGGCACTTGTCGTTGAGGAGAAAGACGAATCTGAGCATGAGGAGGTAGCCCAGATGGGTCCCTTGCAGTGGATGGGATGCGTTCAGTTGATGGAGTCCCCAGGTGAGGGGGCAGCTTCGGGTCTTTGCTGATTCAGAGGATGGAGGGGAGCGGACTCCCCAAGCCTTGGCTGATCGAAGCAGCCAAGGAGCGGACTGATGCAGAGGTTCGCAGGATGGTGGGCAGCGGGTGATGCTCAAACCTGGCCGAAAGATGACTTAGGCTGGGCGGGACTTGACTTGGCCGTGGTGTGATGGGAAGTGTTGGCTTCTTGCTGGCGGGTTCAACGAGGCGGATGGCTGAAGAGCTTCAATCGGGGCACCTGGGGAGTTGGGGCTTCGATGAGGGCGTCGAAGAATCAAGTGCGGGAGGCCTGTTACCCCCTAAACTTGACGGATGCCAAAAGGGGGCGGCTACCCCCATACTTGGCAGCGGACAGCTGAGTTTTGCTAGGCAGCGGACAGCCTCGACAGCCCCTTGGGCACGGACGGATGCTGGGACAGTGCGGGAGATGTTCCGGACGAGTTACTCGCCTTGCGGAGCAGGCTGGGTAGGAGTCCTTGCGCAGGCGGGACTCTAGCGGCGAAGCGGGATGCTGCTTGGACTTTGGGGAGGACTCCTAAGGCGGATAGGATTCAGCGATGCTGGTTGGGGGCATTCCTAGTTGGAGTAGGAGACTGGGCAGCAGACTCCTAGTACGGACAGGACTCGTACATGCATGCTGGCTACACTCTTAGGACGGATAGGAGTTGGTTGGCTAGTTCCCTTGGATGGGCTGACTCTTGGAGTCAGGATGGAGAAAGACTTCTAGCAGAAGACGGACACGCGAAGGCTTCCCTATCTATGCTATCCCGGAATGGTATTGGGGTGAGAGTTGGACAGGGTGTGGACACTTGTATTGGGTGGGTTCTGTACTTCTAGTTGCTCTAGGACGGCCAGCCTATGGCTGAGTCTATATAAGGGACTGGTTTGGGGCAGCCAAGGCATGAGAGGGATCTGATTTTCCTGCACAGCGAGCCAGGGAGAAAGAGAGGAGAGTTCTCAGCCTTGGTGGTTCGGCCCTGCCATCTCCCTACTTGTGTACTTCATGATGGATTGATTTACATAGCTTGGGCGGAGACCCTTGCACCAGGTCGGACTTGTGTTGCTTTGTGGTTGTTTTGCTTGTTTTCCCTTGCACATACGAGTGGGAAGGGAAGAGAGTGGTTGCTGGTTGCACGGTGCAGCCAGGCCATCACAAGTGCAGACGCTAGGCAAAGCTTCGTGCCCGTGACATCTACCTTGGTGTTCTCCGGTAACTGGAACCGCCTCAAGAACGTGCCGCTGCTCCTCTCCACCCTGTGCCATCTATCGTTCTTCTCCTCCTCGTGGCTTCTCTCTATGCTTATTTGGAGGATCTTCCCCTCAATCTCGACCTTCACCTCCTCCTTAAGCCCCGGCAGGTCGGCCTTGAAGACATGGGCCTCTAGGGTCTCCTTCCAGTTGAGCCTCATGTTGCCGAACTAAGAGGTTTCACTTGAAAGGGTGGGTAGAGTTCTGAGCGAAGCTTGGGAAGAAAGAAATGCGGAGGAGCCACCGGCAGCATCAGTCTGAGGATCAGATGGATGTAGTCCTAACGTCAGCCATTGAAACGAAGAGGGGACAAGGGACTGCAGTCGCCTGATTTCTGGTACCAAAACAGTGGGGGAAGTCGAGATGAAGGCGGAGGGGACAAGGGAGACTGAGCAGAAATCCCTTCGTTTAGATCAAATTCAACACAAGCATGGGTGAAAATTTAAAGGATCGGGCGGAAATCAGCCCGAGCGCAAAATTTCGCGACCAGAGCGAAATCAGCCGAGAGCCAAATTTCCCACTCTAGCGAAAATATGCCCAAGTAATCCGTTTAGCGACGCATCAAATGAAGTGTAGCTACAAGAACATAATTTGCGACATAGTTATGCGTCGCAACTATTGTCTTTTGTGACTCCTTTGTAGCGCCGCTAAACGATATATTTTTTAAAAAAAATCAGTTATTAGCAACGATTGTAATAGAGCATCGCTAATACCGATTCTATTAGCGATGCTTAATTACAAGTGTCACTAATATTGTAAAATCTTTTAAAAAAAATAATATTAGTAGTGATGCCTAAAAATAAGCGTCACCACGAAGTTCTATTAGCAATGGTCATTTTTTATCATTGTTAATAATATATTTTTAACTTTTTTCCTTCTCTCCCTACACTCTTCTCCTCTCTCTTCCCTCTCCCCTCTCTCTCTCCTCTCTCACTTCCCTCTCCTCTCTCTCGCTCCTCTCTCCCCTCTCTCTCCCCTCCCACTCCTCTCTCTCCCACTCCTCTCTCTCCCTCTCCTCCCTCTCTCTCTCTCCTCCCTCTCTCTTCTCTCCTCCCTCTCTCTCTACACACTATCTCTCCTCTAATTTTAAATTTTATTATTTTTTATTTTTCAAATTTAATTTTCAAAAAAAAAAAAAATAAATAAAAAAATACTATTAGCGCCATATAAAAATATATGTCGCTACTACATATACTATTAGTGACGTATATTTCTACACATCACTAATAGTATTTATTCTTTTTATTTTAAAAATATAATAATATATAAAAAATTAAACTCTCCACTCTCTCTCTCCTCCCGCTCTCTCCTCCCTCTCTCTCCTCTTTCTCTCTTCTCTCTCCTCTCTCTACAGACTATCTCTCCTCTAATTTTAATTTTTATTAATTTTATTATTTTTAAATTTTAATTTTTAAAATAAATAAATAAAATAAAAAAATATTATTAGCGACGTATAGAACTTTACGTCGATAATAGTATATGTATTAGCAAAGTATAATACCTAAACTATTAGCAAAGTATATTCCTATACACCTCTAATAATATTTATTTTATTTTTTATTTTTAAAATATAATAATGTATAAAAAAATTAAAAATTAAATTCTCCACTCTCTCCCCCCTCTCCTCTCTCTCTCTCCCCCCTCTCTACCTCTCTCTCTCTCCCTCTCCTCTCTCCACTCTCTCCTCCCTCTCTCTCTCCTCTCTCCCTCCTCTCTCCTCTCTTTCTCCTCTCTCTCCTCCCTCTCTCTCTACACACAATCTCTCCTCTAATTTTAATTTTTTTATTTTTTATTTTTAAAATTTAATTTTTAAAATAAATAAATAAAATAAATAAAAAATATTAGCGACGTATAGAAATATACGTCGCAAATAGTATATGTATTAGCGACATATATAATTATAAGTCGCTAATACCTATACTCTTAGTGACGTATACTCCTATATGTCACTAATAATATTTTTTTTATTTTTTTTAAATATAATAATATATAAAATAATTAAAAATTAAACTTTCCTCTCTCTCCTCTCTATCTCTCCTCTCCCTCTCCTCTCTCCTCTCTATCTCTCCTCTCCCTCTCCTCTCTCTCCTCTATCCTCTCCCTTTCCCTCTCCTCTCTCCTCTCTATCTCTCCTCTCCCTCTCCTCTCTCTCCTCTATCCTCTCTCTCTCCTCTCCCTTTCCCTCTCCTCTCTATCTCTCCTCTCTGTCTCCTCTCTCTCCCTCTCCCCTCTCCTCTCTCTCTCCTCTCTATCTCTCATCTTCCTCTCCTCTCTCTCTCCTCCCTCCCTCTCCTCTAATTTCAATTTTTTATGATTTTTTTAAATTAATTTTAAAAATGAAGAATTAAAATGTACTATTAGCTATGTATAGAACTATATGTCGCTAATAGTGTATGTATTGGCGACATATATCAATATACATTACTAATACTTATAATATTAGTGACGTATATTTCTATATATCGTTAATAGTATTTATTTTTTATTTTAATTAATAACTATTAGCGACGCTCATTTCTAAGCGTCGCTAATAGCTTACTATTAGCCACGCTTATAAAAGCGTCGCTAATAGTTATAATTTTTTTTTAAAAATATATATCTTTTAGTGAGGTTTGTATAAAGCGTCACAATTAGGTTAACTATTTGCGACGCTCATAATAAAGTGTCGTTTATATCTGACTATTAACGACGTATAGATTTGTGTGTTGCTAATAGTGGATTTTATTGTGACGCTTGTTTTTGCGTTGCTAATAGTTGTTTTTAGCGACGCTTGGTTTTGTGCCGTTAATACTATATTTTGTTGTAGTGTGGACTGCATAAAATGCGGGGTGGTAAACTTCTCATCCGTTAATAAATGACACACTCTATCAACTATCAACTAGTTAATAAATGAGACTCTCTATCCCCCTCCTCTCTTTAAATAGGCTTCAAGTTCAAGAGATTTCATCATCACATAGACAATCTTGTGCAGTGGAAAGTTACTGATTGAAGAAGAAGATGGCTAGTCGGGTTTTTCTTGACCTGAGTCTCCTGCTTGGTCTTTCTCTGGCCATCATGTTAGAAGTGGCAGCTAGAGACCTCGCTGAGACATCTGTGAGATCAAGCTAGACAGCTAAAGACTGTCTTATATAATCTGCCATTTGATCAATATGTGCAACAATTCAAGCACTTCAAGTATCGAACTTGTGTACTTGGTATCTATTGTACATATGGATGCATATATACATAAACATATATGTATACAGGCTATATATAGAAGCCACATGAGCTGATGACAAGTTGAAGTTCAAAGATAATAGCCAAAAAGTTTCATATAGTGCTCAACAATGGACACTCAATGCATCGAATAAGAGACCAATTGATTCACACATAGAATTGGTTGGTCGTCTTGGCTAGAACTTGGAGTGTTGGTTTGATTTCAATCAGAAAACGTACAGTCAGGGCTGAATACAACCAAAATACAACAGCTCACACAGAAATTGACCAATCAAAGTGACCATTCATGTTTAAGTTGACATGTCAATGGTAATGAAATGGATTGTTGCCCAACTTCTTCCCCACATATTTCAGCTTTCCTTGTGGAAGTGACGCAATGCATCTTCATTCCTGTGGCCGGCCTGGTTTGTCTTCATGATAAGAAGTGGGGGTTTCTTTCTCATCCGAGAGAACGTGTTCTGTTGGCCTCGTTTCAATCAGCAGAGAACGTAGAGTGCGGGCTGGGCTTGTGTTTCCCCTTCAAGAAGCCAAGAAATTCCAGCTTGACTGAAAAGCAAATTACATGCATTTTAATATGATGTTGATTGAAATTGTATCCTGCCTGCCACTAGAAAGACTTGAGTGGTTTATATTTGACATGTGTCTTCTTCCCCCCCGTTTTCTACGTTGTTGCACACCACCATCTCTGTCAAGTGTAAATGGTGAGACATGTCTAAAAGCTATAGAGAGTCTCCTTTCCTATTAATATGTCTGTGAAGTTTGAACAAATTTCCTTGGATTATCCTTGAAAATACTTGTAGATGAATAACATTCTACCTTCTCGAATTTTAGTAGGAAACTATACAAATTCTCTAGTATCCTATATATTGACTATTGAGGTTGACGGATTTACTTACAAAAGGAGTTTATAGCTGGCTATGGCAAGCTGACTCATATTTGAAATTACTGGCAGCTGAAGGAGCATAGCCCATCCGTACATGAAAATGTGTCTAATTGTCAAATCAAACAATGAAAAAGTTATATTAAGGATGAGAACCCCAACTTGCAACATAGATAAGAAAGACCCCTAAAATTATCTTTGATGGCAGTAGATAGAAAACATGGCAGAGAGCCCCTCCACATACTTATAGATAGTGCCACATGAGCTATATAATCGGCACACATGAAAAGTTCTAATTAGCATGAAATATATATGATAGGAGCAAATGAATCTCCTACATGTAAAATGAATGTGATGAACTAGGGGGAGTGAAGAGAGAGTTGGGAGAGAGAGAGAGGGGAGAGCAGAGAGAGCAGGAGAGAGCAGAGTGAAGAGTGAAGAGAGATAGAGAGAGAGTGGAGAGAGAGAGGGTAGAGAGAGTGAAGAGAGAGAAAAGAGAGAGAGGAGAGACTGGAGAGAGTGAGTGAAGAGAGAGAAGAGAGAGGGGATAGGGGAGAGACAGAGTGAACAGAGAGAGGAGACAGAAGAGGGAGAGGGAGAAGAGAGAGAGTGTGTGTAAAGAGAGAGGGTAGAGAGAAAGGGTAGAGGGAGAGAGAGGGTGAAGAGAGAGAAGAGAGAAGAGAGGAGAGAGAAGAGAGATAGGGAGAAGAGAGGATGAGAGAGAACGGGAGAGAAAAGATAGATTCAATAAAAATTAAGCCTATTTATGATGCTAAGTAAAGAGCGTCGTAACTATTTATAATAGTTGCGACCCTCTTTACTAAGCATTGTAAATAGTAATATATATTAAAAAAATAATTTTATATTATTTTAAATGCTCATAAGTAGCGTTGCAAATAATATAAACAGTAGTGACGCTTATGATTTAGCATCACTACTATTTTATCTATTTGTGGCTCTAACTAATCTAGTTGCAATTATTATAACTGTTTGCGATGCTCTTTACTGCAAATATGTTTTTTTTTAAATCTCTCTCTTCACTTCCTCTCTCTACCCTCTCTTGCCTCTCTCTCTAACTCTCTCTTCCCCTTCTCTCTTTCTCTCTTCCCCCCCTCTTTTATTATATATTATATTTTCAATTATTAAAAAAAATATTTGCGAGGCATAACATAATGCGCAAGTAGTAGCGACACATTACTCTATGCGTCGCTACTATATTTTTTATTAATTTTAAAATATAATATATAATACAATCCTCTCTTTCAACCCTCTTAACTCTCTCTCTTCTGTTTTCTCTCTCTCCACTTCTCACTCTTCTCCTCTCTCCCTCCCTCTGTTTTCTCCTCTCTCTCCTCTATTCTCCTCCCTCTCATTTTCTCTCTATCTGTCATCCTCTCTTTTCTCTCCCCTCTCTCCTCACACTCTCTCTTCTTTCTTTCTCTCTCCTCCCTCTCTTTTTTTATTACATATTATATTTTAAAATTATTAAAAAATTTAAAATATAGTAGCGACACATAGCATAATACATAGGTAGTAGCGACTATTTTTTATTAATTTTAAAATATGATATATAATAAAAAATTGCCATAAATTTATAAAATAAATTCTCTCTGCTCTATCCCTCCTCTCCTCTCTCTCTCTTTCTCTCTCTCTCTCTCTCTCTCCTCTCTCGCTTCTCTCTCTTCTTTCTTTCTCATTTTTCTCTCTCTACCTCTCTCTTCTCCTCTCTTCTCTGTCCTTCTCTATCCCTTATAGACTCTTCTATCTTCCTCTCTCTCTTTCTTTCCTTGTCCTCTCTCCAACTTTGAGGAGTGGGGATAAAATAGAAGAATTTTTTTTGTATATAAAAATAATAAATATTAAAAAATTATATTATTTTTGTGAAGTTTTTTATAAAAATTAAATATTTATTTGTTTAAATAGGAAATATGAAATAAAATAAAATAATAAAAATATTAGAGACACTTTTTAAAACGCGTCGCAAATAGTATACTATTAGCGATGACTTTAAAAAGTGTCGCTAAAGTATTAAATATTTTTAAAACATAATTTATTTTATTTGTAACGGATTTTTTTACATGTCTCTAATAGTATAACTATTAGAAACACTTTAATAAAATCATCCCTATTAGTAATACGATTTGTGATGTTTTAATAAAAGCATCCCAAATAGTTCTAAATTTTTTTATTTTTTAAATTAATTTATAACTTTTTATGATGCTTTTTAAAAACGCATCGCTAATAGTTGTACTATTGGCGATGCTTTGCAAAAAGAATCACTTATAATTATGATTTTTGTGACACTTTGATATGTATTACAAATAGTAGTTTTTAGCGACGCTTTGTATTGCGTCACTAATAGTCCTTTTTGTTATAGTGTGATTATAGAGTATTTATGGTAAGCATGATTTATAGAGTTATATGAGTAGCAATTATAGTTTAAATTGCTCTTTTTATTATAAATACAAATATTGTGGTTAAATGTTTATACAAAAGGGGAAATAATTGAGATCCAGAACGAGAACTTTCTTTCATTTGCTCTTATCATTGGCCCTTCATCAATATGTGGATGTCCTAACTTGACATTGGTAGTGAGCCATCCAGAAGGAAGCTTTTTAAATGTACTCACTTGCAATGAGCAAAAAATGAGCCCCCTTTATAGACATGGAAGGCCATATCAGTGTCAAAGACTATGGAAATGGGTACATGCCTATGATACAATGGGTACACATCAAACTAGGCCTAGACCACTAATACATATTAAAAATTTTCAGAATTGATAATATATTATCATAACAGTTCCATTAAAGGCACAATAGATGGAAAGGAGGCAAAAGTCCTAAAAATAGTAAATAACACGCATTGATTTTTTTTTTGGATGAGAGAAGCTAAAATTATGAATTATCTAAAATGTGAGTCAACCTTTTCGGTAATGCATTAGGCTCATCATAATTATGTATTTAAAATGTGGACCCTACAAACTCTTACTCTATCCAATATTATGTCTTCTGAAATTAGTTCAATTTGAAACTAAATATGAGACAAAGGAATATTATTTAGAAGACTACAAGTTAGATTTGTAGCTAAATGTATAGGCACATTGCAATTAGTAACTGTGTGGAAGGATCCTCTCGGTAGGCTCTTCGTAACTCAGCAATGAAGTGGTAGGAAAGAGTAGATATGGCCAGGCAAGAGCCGGAGGTAGAGCTGCGAGAAAGGGTGTCAGCCATAGTGCTGTCCACCCCTTTCTTGTACACCACTTCATAGTCGTATCCTAGCAACTTACTAACCCACTGCTACTATACTGGAGTGGAGACCCGCTGCTCGAGGAAGTACTTTAAGGGTTGATGATCAGTGCGGATGATGAAGCGGCAACCGAGCAAGTAGGGTCTCCATTTGTCGACGGCGAGCACTATGACCTGCATCTCCTTCTCATAGACAGATAGTGATAAGGAATGACCTGCCAAGGCTTTGCTGAAGTAGGCAATAGGTCGCTTGTCTTGCTAGAGCACCGCACCCAGGCCGGCCTATGAAGCATCCTTTTCAACCACAAAAGGACAGTTTAAATCCGGAAGAATGAGGATGGGGGCAGAGGTCATGGACTACTTTAGCATATCAAAAGCCGCTTGGGCAGCCTCTATCCAAGTAAACCCGCCCTTCTTCAGGAACTCTGAGAGGGGGCGGGCAATCTCTCCATAGAGGTTGATAAATCTCAGGCAGTATCCAGTGAGGCCCAAGAAGCCTCTGAGTGTGCGGGCACAGGTGGGCTTTGGCCAAGAGAGCATTGTAGATACCTTAGAGAGGTCGGTCGTGACCCTGTCCTGGAAGATAATGTGGCCAAGATAGTCGACTTGTGGGCTGCCAAAAGAACACTTCAAAAGTTTAATGAATAAGGAATTATCTCTCAGAATGGAGAAGACAAACCTGAGGTGCTCCAAATGTTGCACCCATGATTTTCTATAGACAAGGATGTCATCAAAGAAAACCAGGATGAAGTGGCGAAGGAAGGGCCTGAAGAGATCGTTCATAAGGCTCTAAAAGGTGGAGGGGGCGTTGGTGAGCCCAAACGGCATGACGAGAAACTCAAAATGGCCATCGTGAGTGTGGAATGCGGTCTTATGCATGTCGGCTGGCTACATCCGAATCTGATGGTATCCTGATCAAATATCTAGTTTGCTAAAGATTGTTGCACCGACCAACTCGTCCAGGAGCTCCTCAATCACCGGGATGGGGTACTTGTCGTTGACTGTAATGGCATTCAAGACCCAATAGTCTATGCAAAAATGCCAAGTGCCATCCTTCTTACGAACCAATAGTACCGGCGAGGAGAAAGAACTCTTGCTAGGGCTTATGATGCTGAACTGAAGCATATCAGCAATGAAGTGCTCTATCTCTGCCTTCTAGATGTGGGGACAGCAGTAAGGGCAAACATTGGCGGGAGATGCCCTTGGAATGATGGGGATGTGGTGGTCATGAGGCCGCATGGGTGGGAGGTCTCTAGGCTCGCAAACATGTCATCGTGGTCCGTAAGTAAAGCAAGAAGGTCCTTAGGTAGCTCATCTTGGTTCACCTCGACCGCTGCCCATTGTTGCAGGAGGAACCCTTGGGGTGTGAGCCAAATGAAAGAGCTCGCTGATTGGGCAGAGAGAAGGGTGCCCAGCTGAGACCCTTAGATCCACACCCGTGGTCCGTAGAGAAGGCATGGACTGAGATCTCGGGCAGCACATTGCCTTAGTGGGAGCAATCATCCCTGTCTGCCACATTCACCTCTTCTTCTACCTCCTCCATGAGTCGGTTGCCTTTGACGGAACATTGATTCCCGGGGACAAACTTTTCATCACATTTGAAACAGAGCCCCTTGGATCGATGTTCCTCCATCTGCGCAGGTGTAAGGCATCATACAAGCTGACCTGGTGGAAGGGGTTGCTGGCCCGGACGGCTTGTGATTGGATTGCTGGCAGGGATGGACAGGGGGCTAGCACCAAGAGTGGGCGATGGGGAGGGTCAAAGCTGGCCACCCCTCCGCTGTCAAGCCAATTTCTCCTCCTCAATTCGTGCATGCTGCACAACGTCCTGCATAGTTGAGCATGGGAAGTGGTGCATTTCCTCTGATATCTCTGACTTGAGTCGTCTCTTGAATGTCCCCACTAAGGCTGCCACCGGCCACTCAGGAAGACGGTTCGTGGTCTTCATGAGCTCCATATAATAAGCCTGAACTGTGGTGGTTTGGTGCAGGGTAGAGAGCATCTCGTTGAAGTCCTAGAACTCATTGGGGCTGAATTGGACACACAATTCACCAGAGAAGACGGCCCATGTGGAGTAATGAACCTCCTTCTCAAAGCATTGAAACCAAACGGAAGAATCACCATCCAAGTGGAATGCGGATATGTGCAACTGTTCAGCCTCGGAGTGCATCCCTTGATAGGCGAAGAACTTCTCCACCTTGTACAACCACTCCATTGGATCCTTGTCCCCATTATAACGTGGAAACTACAGGCGGGCCAAACGAGGCTCTACTCCAACCCGTGGCCCTCCACGAGAGTCCGAGTACTCCTATTAGTCTTCTTCCATCTCCTAAAATAGACTTCTGGGTTGTGGCATCATTGGGGCATTTTCCAAAAGACTTGGTGGGCCTTGCATATCTTAGCTCTAGCATCTCCCTTTAGCAGTTTGGTCGATTGTGCCAAAGCGCACGGAGGTGTGTGGAGGCTGCACTTCCTTGTCTCCTATCCCCTGAGGGCCGGGACAATGAAGTTCAGAGGCCTGGGACAACTCCCCCTTCTCCACGCTGGCTGGCTGGGGTGTGGGTAGCAATGGTGCTGCTTGAAGCTGAGCCACGACCACATTCAAAGACTCAAGTTTGGCCATGATTTGCATGAGTATAGGAGGGCTGATGGTCTCAGGGACAGGTTTGGGGCTGTCCATTGAGATTTCGTTCTCCTTCTCGGGCTGAACTTTAGGGGCCATGGCTGGCTGCTTGCCTCTCGCCATGGCCAAAGATCATGACGGCTCTGATACCAACGTTGTGCCCAGTTTAGGCACAATTGGTACCTCGTATGAATCACACAAAGGAGATAGAAGAGAGAAGAAAGGAAGAGGCAAAATGACTGATTTCTATTGCATAAGTAAAACACAAGGAAGAAGACGACCCACATAGGGAGCCATGCCTCTCTCCTTGGGGGTCGTGCTAGCTAGTGGGCCCAACTAATAAGCGGGGACACTAGATGGCCCATTACACATAATGTTCACACTACACTACTTATTACAGAAGCAAATACAAAATAAAGTAGCCTAATGCAAACAAATAAAAGATCAATAGAGCAGAGAGACAGAGAGAGCCTATGTGAACATGTACAACAGCTAGATCCATCAAAGTTAACCATGACAATTCCAAAAGGAGGGCAATCACCTTTAAGTCCAGCTTTCCGCCCGCAAGGACCACAACCACAATGAATCACCATAAATAGTGACCTTACCTGCACTGAATAAAACGTGATTATTTCTATTCCATGCAATCCAACAGAAATGTACAAAGGCAGTAAGAAAAGATCATATGCCCACAATAGTGAGTCCTTTGAAGTTTAACACCATAACTATATATCATTTTGCATTGTTGCTGTTTTGGACCAAGATGTATAGGTTCAACCCATATTGGTCCACACATGCAAACCTTATTTGGGTGAACCAGTACACGTTCACTAGGGTGTAGGAACGTAGGGGTGGAGCCATGACTTCTTACCTATCAATGTTCAAGTATTTATAGGCTTGAGTTGCACGTACACACTCACTTATACCTACATTTGCTTTGACGTACCTAGGGATGAAAATGAGTGGAGCTGTGTCGAGTTTTTTGTTAGCTTAGTTCAAACTCATAGTTTTCAGTATTGGCTCGAGCTTGACTAAAACTCGATCAAGCTACCAATCACCCAGCTTGAGCTTCGCTCAAGAAGGAAAGCAGAAACTCGACTCGTGTTGGAGCTTGAACTCAGTATACAGTGACCATATAACTTAGCTCAAATTTGGCTCGGTTGTAAATCCAACTATGTGCATCTTTGGCTCAAATCAAATCCCGCTAAGTAAGCCAATGGAAAATCGAAAGGATTCGAGAGCCGGGATTTGAACTCGTGACATTGCACAAAAAAATAATAATAAATAACTCTTGACCACTTCACCGACAACATCTTTTGTGCCAAACATTCCATCAAATACATATAATGTTCTCATCATTTAAATAGATTTTTTATCAAATATAATTTGATCACTCCATCTTAAAGTTTTATGCTTGACCCATGTTATTTTCAATAATATTTGTACTTCTTTATATTTATCATTTATTTTAATGCATGAAAATGAGTGCAAAAACATAATTAATATTTCTACCTCATTATACCAATATATTCTAATTGCTTGGTAAAAACTAATATTATTAAATGCTCCCTCCATCTTAAATTAATATCTCCATTTGGTTTTTTACAATGAATTAATTTTAATTTATTTTTAAAAACTAAATGGAGCTATTACTGTAGGACAAATGGAGTATTTATATATATAATCTTCTACAAAATTGCCATCATTTACTAAACACTCATAAATTTATAAATAGACACCTAAAGTATAAATAATATTATTTATTTATTTATTAGCTTCTTTTATTTGTTGCTATGCTATATCTTGTATTTGTATGTTTAACTATATATGCATCTTTTAGTAGTCTTCTATAATATGTCACTATTATTAGCAAATGTATGTTTTAGTAGTTTTGTACATGTGTCATTATTAGTAACACACACATACACACACACATATATATATATAGCACTATAACCTCTTCAGCATACTCTAACATTCTTTTGGTTTGATAACCTACATTTTCTAAATCTTTGTATTTACTTCTTACTCAAGTATCGCCTTATAACCACCAAACAGTAAAAATTAATGCCTTTGTGGTTAACAATATTTGTGTATGTGATATATGATATATGATATATGAATGTATATCATTTATTTCTATTATACATAAATATAAATTTTAGTAAATATCACATATAATATATATATATTATGTCTCTTTAAAATATTTACTTTCAAATAATTTATATCATGTGTAATGTGTAGGGGTGCTAAGGAGCTGGGTCGAGTCGAGTTTTAGTATAGTGGGAACATGAAACTTGATGTTTTGTCATCTTGGACCCATCCCAACTAAATATAACTTACCCTAATCTTATGAAGAAAAAAAAGACTATGAGTCAATGATAAAAAATATTTAAAAAATTATTGTAAAATTCGAATTTATAAGAATCCAATAGTAGTCTCCATAGAAAATTTGAAATGAAATATAGTAATTTGTTTGACATGTAGAGATAGTAAATAATACATATTGTCTAATAATTTACATATTGTTTGATATGTAGTACAATATATCCTTTTTTTTTTACTTAGTTGCACTAAAATATGTATATATTTTATTAAATCTTATTTCCATGATATATATAAATTTCAATACATATCACATGTGGACATATGTATATAATGTGTCTTTAAATGTTTACTTCTCAAAAATAAATATCATGTGTGATATAAGTCAATACTCAATACATGGACATTATGCATTTATTAATAATAAATAAATTTATCATATATGTGCATATGTTATAAATGTAAATTGGGATTGATAATTGTGCATATGTATACATAAGTGTCAAAATGTATATATATTTATGAATTTCATTCTAATTTGAGTTCGAGTTCGAGTCAAGTACGAATCGAGTTCGAGTTTTCTAGCTAAGTCGAGCCAAGCTAGGGTATGCTCGAACTCAACTTTGAAATATGTGAGTTCTAGTCGAGCCATATTTAAGTTTAGTTGAGTCGAGGCAGCTTTGCTTGATGAGCTGGCTCGGCTCATTAGCACCCCTAGACGCACTCACTAAATATGCATCCTCAGTTGACAAAGTTGCAATGTAGATTTTATTGACGAAGCTGGAGAGAAAATTAACATTTCATTGAAAAGTCATTCTTGATGTAAGAACAGTAGTGACAAATCCCTGCTTGTATAGATTGTATTGCTTTTATAGGAAGTCTGAGTTATTTATAAGGTGATTTATATATAAATTTATCAACCCATTTATACAAAAACACGTTGTGGTCAAAGTTCCAATTAATGAATACATACATGAAAGTAGACCTTGTAGTAATTGGAAGGTTGGTGATATACTGCAAAGCAAGAGCAAGATAGAAAGTGTCACAGCTGATCAGAAGAGGCGAGGCTAAAACTGATATAGCTGGCCAGTTCTCCCTGCGACACCACCTTGGAGGAGGACCTCACCTTTGCATCATGATTCTTTCTTGTACAATCCGGAGGTGCAGCTTGTGCCAACCTGGTTTCAGACAAAGGCAAGATAGAAGCGGTGGAGAAGCTTGAGTCCTCCAGCCAGCTTGGGTGGTCCAATTTTCAGAAGAAGATTGATGAGTGACTTCTGGGTTGTTTGGATACAGATTGTTGGTTGATTAACTTTAATGTGATTAGTTAAATTCATTGATGAATCACTTTTACATTTGTCTCACTCTAAATGGACAAAATTTAGAAAAAAAGAACCCCCCCCCCCCCCTGACTTTCTTCACATTAGAGATCTCAAATCACGAAACTAGTGTCGCTAGAGCATTCGACACATTCGCTTCAGGTAAGAATGCCTTTTAAACAACTTGAGTTAGACTTAAGAAGACTCAAGAACTGTCAAATAAAGAAATCAACTATGCTATGACATCTAACACATTCGATTTAGCTAATAACGAATGACTTGAATCGGACTTAGAATGAGTTAGAAACAAAGAAAATATGTTTGCGAATGTGTGTCTCAAGACCCAAAAAACTAGATGTTATTTATAGGGAAATGGATAAACATGAGGCTGACATATGGTAAATAGAACTGACACACATCAAGATAGGATTGACACACATAAGTTCTATTTAACACTTTATTCTTTTATTTAGTTCCATTTTCAAATTTCAAAATGCGATATCTCTCTATCCTGAAGTTGGAATCGTGCGTTATTAGTACCAATAGACTCGTATCGATGAGCCATTCGAAACTAGACCACATGTGGTAGGTTATCTTACACTTTTTAAGTAGGTCTCGCTCATATGCCATGTTTCCCAAGGTCATAACTTTCACTCTTGACCTTAGTTTTTTAGCGTTCTTTGATTTGTTACGCCTATTACTTTGGAGCTTTACCCATATATAAGGATTTTATCTCATAAAATCCCCTAAATCCTATCCAAAATTCTATAATTACCCATAACCCCTTGTGTTATACATAATTGGAAAACGGGTTGTTACACCTAAAAAGCTAAAGATATTAGAATCCTAATCCCTATTTTTTAGGTTATATAGATTTTAATTTTATAAAACTATATCTTGCACTCCTATGTTTGGATTTGTGGATTTTTAGTATTGTTATAAAGCACTGAACAAGCTTTATCAAATGAGATCCCACATGACATGTTTTTTTTAACTTTTTTGTAGGCCTCACATATATAGCACACTTCTCAATAATTTTATATATATATATATATATATATATATATATATATATATAATATTCGAGTTTGCAAATTTTTAGCACTCTTGGAAAGTCCCCGAAGAGCTCTATTAAATGCGACCTATCACTAAATTGGTCTTGAATATGAATAACATGCTTCGTGGCATAGTCTTTCGGCTCCCTTGTCTTTGCTGATCTATGACATAATATTTAACCTATGTAATTTGGATTCATATTTACCTACTACGAGTGTATATGGGCTAATATAGAGCTTGGGTATATAATAATCATTGTGATCCTCAAATCAACCTATTTTAACTAAAGCAAGCAAGGAAAACCTTTGTTTAATATATATTTTATTTTTAATTTAAATTTAATATATATTTTATTTTTAATTTAATTTACTTTATCCTTTTTTATATTTATTTACACACGTCATGTGTGTGCATTCTTGCTAGTAATATTGATATAAAATTATTGGTTCACGAATTAGAATCGATAGAGTTTGGGCACAAATTTAGTGAAACTTAGATTAAAAGGGGAGAAATTCTGAGTAAATGAAGAGAAGGGAACAAGGGATTTTAGGGGAGCTTACCCACTACTAAAATCTAATTTGTTTATGTTCAGGAGAATGAGGACATCCCTCATACAATAAATTGGAAGGCTAAATGTGCCCTAAATCCCATTAGCATTAATCAATTAATTACATTACAAATAACTCCCTAATGGTGAAGTGGACACAATAGGTGGATCAGACTCCAAGGGCGGGTCATGATATTTCATTAAACTTCAATGCTAGTTAGGAACGTAAATATAAAATTAGTAAAAAATAGATTAAAAAGGGAAAACAAAAAAGAAGAAATTGAGATCAAGAGAAGAGAATTAAGGATTTTGGGAGAGCTTCACATATTTCATTCATTTTCACTATATGAGAATTAGGGCATATTGGAGAAGATAAATGGGCCTAACTAACTATCCCCAAAGCCCATTAATAAAAATAAGCAAATACTAATAACTCTTTAATTAGAAAACAAATCTGTAATCCAATGGCCAAGTAGGCTTAATAGGTGCATAGAAGCCTTAGGAGCGGTCATAACACATACTCCTCCATCCTATATTAATATCTCTATTTAGATTTTCAAAATGAATGAAAATTAGTTTTTTTAATTCAATTGGAACAATTAAAGTGGGACGAAAGAAGTATATCATATAATATGTACATATTTATATCAATAATCAATAGAAGTGATCAAAACAATAATCAATAGAAAATGCCATAGCATCATACTCCCTCTATCTTATATTAATAGTTATATTTGAAAAAATAATAATTTTTATTAAATGGTGAAACCCACATCTAAGAGAAGGGAAAATAAATACCCAACCACTTAAATTTAAAAAAATATAACTATTAATATAGAATAAATTCTTTGCCAAATGAAGCTATTAATTTTGGACGGGAAGAGTATTATATCTTTTAAGTTCAATGTAAAAGAAATGCAGCTAGTGAAAATGGGGATAAATGCCATAAACGAGTGGGAAATGGGTGAACCCAAAATTGAGAATCTCAAGCCGCCAACAATTGAGCTACTAAAGCTTCATAGACTTGCACCAAAAGCAGACAATTCGGATTGGATTTCTGCTCAAGTCAGACCATATTTATGGCGAAGTGTAAGTCTTTTCCTTAGTTTAGTGAGCTTTAAACACAATATTTGGCCTCCGAACACCTTGGGCGTGATGGTGGAGGATTTCACTCCCTATGTCCTATTTTAATTGTTTGATTTGTTAAAATATTAATTATCTTATTTGCCTTAAACAAATAAGAAATATAAGTTCCTTCTTCTAGAATAATATACCATTTTAATTAAAATGGGAATTTTTTCAATATTGTCTGGCCCAAGAACACAATATTCCATATTCTCTTGATTTTAAATACAAATACCATATTACCTATTTATAGATAAAACTACCCTTAGGTTTCAAATAAACCAACTACCCAATATAATAAAATAAACGAAGATCGGAATAGTGTGGTGTTGTTCCATTGTGCTGAGATTCATCTGCAGCCAACGAAAGTCACTGGCGGGAGGTAACAACGGTGACTCCCTGACGAGATTCATTGTTCATTAAAAACTATTTTTTGACACCCCATAAGCTATTTGAGGGTTTTAAAGGCTTCATTTCTCATATTTGATCACCCTTTTACACCCATGATAGATAGGATTGATATTTGCGTACATTACAACAGAGATGTAGGCATTGATGGTGTGTATATATGTGGAAATGCATGATTGATGAACATTGATCCATCCATGAGGTTCGGGGAGTTATTGCTTCAAGTCAAAGCACAACTTGCCATCAATGGTAATGTGACTTTGCAGTATTTAATTTCATCTTCCCAATCATCCATTATATATGAATCACAAGACAATGAGGACCTGCAATAAGTGTTCTCCATTCATAAGAAGGCAAATAAGGAGATGTTATCATTGTATGCTGAGATAAAAGAGCCTGACAAAGGTGACAAATCACAATCAACAGAAAGGAACTAGACATTCAATAGAGCTTAATCACTTATCGTAACGGCTCAACCTAGCTCTAATTTTGGATTTAAGATGGGAATCAATGATACATAGTTCACGTTTGAAACTATCAAGTAACAATGATTTTTTAGATTACATGAGATTGTTCTTTATCATGTACTCGAGCACACAATATTGACCATATTGTGTTAAGTTCAAAGCATATCGTGTGAAGAAGAAACACGATTTATGATATACTGCATTAGTAATGATACAACATACACATGTGATAAATCAATAATGAATTTTTACATTACATGAGATTGTACTTTATTGTGTACTCGAGAACACAACATCGAACATATCTTGTTAAGCTCAAATCATATCATGTGAAGCAAAAACATAATTTATAATCTATCCATAAGTAATGATACGACATACACATGCGATATACCAATAATGATTTTCAGTGTAGATGTAATAACATGACATTTATACCTATCATGTTATTAGTAACACACTATAAATTGTAAGCGTGTAACCAAATACACTATGTCAAATTAAATCACATTTTTATTAACACATTAATATCCAATGCAGATTGGGAGAACCGTAAAATTTCCCCTCAACAAATCCATGTCATTTTTCTTTCACCAATACAATGACTATAGAACCTGTGATAGAAGTCAATTAGAATTGATTAGAATAATTGTTGCCAACGATGGGTGTGACAAGGAATTTATTTGATAACTATGAACCCTCATACAAACATTGTAATTAAAGGCATATTTCACTTACTGTGTTGTAGATGAAAACAAGAATACGTACGTCGTAAAATGCTCCAATCATTCTTATAACTGGTACATAAGGGCTTCAAATATAGAAGTGCATGTGACAGTTATGAGGTTAGTGCCGAAACATTCCCATGGAACCCAAAGGAAGTCAACTGACCATTCCCTAACATCACACCTTTAGATTATGAGAAAATGTTATGGGTTGTATAAAGATTCAATAGTCATTAATAGCAAGTTATATTTCGAAGCACTGGGGCATAATTGCATACTACAAGAAATGTTGGCATGTAGTTAATATAAACTTATGAGACTCCTTGAAGCGTAGGTTCCTAACATGGAGTTTTAGGATGACATGTTATCGGTCACACGATAAGTACACAGTCGCATTTTCATATCATACAACTTAATTACATAACTTGTTTACATGAAGACGATGAGTAATCAGTTTTGGTTTACGATCTCAAGAATACATGCATTATCGTGTGATCAAGAACATGATAAATGCACTTGTTGTAAACCTTTATTACACTGTTAACAACTTAATATTTGACCATGCAGGTAAAACACTGATTGATTTAAAAGATGGGGACCTAGACAAATCATATCATATACATCCTTGTTACAAAATTCAGATAGAATATATAAATTCAGGAAGTGTTGTCTATAATAGAATGAAGGGCTTGGCAAATGGTATTAAGTAGTTTTTTCCATGTACACACCCCAGATATTGCTTCCATCACAAAGATTATTAAATATGAGTTCCAAATTATTAAATCTCTTATATGCTAGACTCAAATGGGAATTTCCTTCTCTTTTACTTTAAACAATCTTCCACAAAGATTAACCTTTCAAAATCCTAGCCTCGCCTCTACAAGTCATGGTCGTGTTACTAACAATAATTATAAAGGTTATATAAACTTTAAAAGACAACCAATGTAAATTTTATATCTTAAAGGAGGATAAAAACCCCTACCTTGCTTTTTGGGCGAGAAAATAAATGATACTCTGGACACTCCGAAAGTAAATGTTAGATTAGAGATCTCAAAATAGAAAAATAACTCTGCCACGACGTTCAGCACGCTCGATTTAGGTAGAAACTCCTCTTGAACGACTCAAATCAGACTTAAAACGAGTAAGAAAAGAAGAAAATAAGTTTTCGAATAGTTTGAATAAGAGAAACAGACGACTATTTATAAGGGAAGGGGGTTGACACGCATCAGTTTTTTGACACATGTCCCTGACGCGCATCAGATTTTTGGCACTTCTATTATAAATATATATATTTTTATATTTAAAACTTAAAAATTCGTTATCTTTCTTTCCCGAAGTCGGAATTGTGCATTCTTGGTACCGATGGACTCATATCGATGAGCCCTTCGAAACTAGACCCCACATGGGTAAGTTATCTTACACTTTTAAAGTGGGTCCCACCGATATGACACATTTCCCGAGGCCGTAACTTTTGCTTCCAACCTCCGTTTCGCGTGTTCTTGGGTTCATTACGCTCGTATCACCGAGCACTATTTAATAAACCTAACTTTTACCATATAAATTATAAAAAAATATTAAAAATACTTACGGATGTTACATTCTTCCCTCCTTGAAGAAATTTTGTCCCCAAAATTTCCTAGTCGTTAAATAACTCTGGATACTTCCTTATATCAACTTCAGTTTCCCACGTTGCTTCCTCCAATGAGCGGTGTTGCCACAAGATCTTTACTAAAGGAATTTTCTTGGTTCTAAGGACTTGCTCCTTTCTATCCAAGATCCGTATTGGCTTTTCCTCAAAAGTTAAGTCTGGTCTCAGCTCCCTCAGTAATGTATCAAGAGCATGGGATGGATCTCGAACATACTTCCTAAGCATGGAGACATGGGAGACATCATGAACACCTTCAAGTTGAGGAGGTAATGCCAATCTATAAGCTACGAGTCTGATCTTTTCCAATGTCTCCATTGGCCCTACAAAACGAGGACTTAACTTACCTTTCACTACAAATCTCATAACCCCTTATGTCGATTTTGAGCTGTCAACAATCGTTCCTTAATTAGCTTAACTTTATGAGCACATTGCTGAATCAACTCCAATTTGACCAAACGACGTTCTCCAGCTTCACTCCAACATGTTGGTGCTCGACAAGGTTGTCCAAATAGTACTTCATATGGTGCCATACGAATGCTAGAATGATAGCTGTTATTATAGGCAAATTCTACTAGTGGCAGATGTTCGTCCCAATTACCTTTCCATTCTAAAGTGCAGGCTCGCAACATATCTTCTAATACTTAGATGGTTCTTTTTGATTGTCCATTTGTTTGTGGGTGGAAGGCTGTGCTGAATTTCAATGTAGTACCCAAAGCCTCTTGTAAACTCTGCAAAAAATGTGAAGTAAATCTGCTATCCCTATCCAAAACAATGGACATAGGCACTCTGTGTAAACTGATTATCTCCTTAATTTATAGTTGTGCCAAACTATCAATTGAGTGCTTCTTTCGGAGTGGAAGGAAATGAGAGGACATAGTAAGCCAATCAACTATGACCCAAATTATGTCGTTACCGTTTGAAGTCCTAGGTAGTCCTGATATAAAATCCGTTGTCATATGCTCCCACTTCCATTTAGGAATGTCAAGAGATTGAAGCAATCTAGAAGGTCTCTAATGTTCTACCTTAACTTGTTGGCATGTTAAGTATCGGGAAACACACTCAGCCACATCTCACTTCGTCCCGTCCCACTAGAAGTTCCTTTTTAAATCTTGATACATCTTGGTCCCTGTGGGATGAATAGTGTACTTTGAACTATGCACTTCATCTAGTATTCTACACCTTAACTCTGGAATAGCCGAAACAACTAATCTCCCAAGAAAGCGTATACCTTCATCACTTCCTTGAGTGAAGTCCGACCGTTCTAACAAGGCTTGAGTCTCCATATCCGTCTTCTGAGCCTCCAGTATTTTTGCTCTATCACCACAGACTGTACCAACATGTGGGCGAAGAATGACTTTCTTGGTCCTCTCTCAAGCTCAGGTCGGACTGCGATTGCTTCTTCAAGTAACTTCCATTCTTTCATCATTAAATGTACCATGAACCCATGAGACTTTTGACTCAAGGCGTCTACTACTACATTCGTCTTCCCTGGATGGTACTGAATGGTGAAGTCATAGTCCTTCAGGTATTCCATCCAACGTCTTTGACGCATGTTCAAATCTGGTTGGGAGAATATATATTTTAAACTTTTATGGTCAATGAATGCCTCAAATTCCTCTCCATAAAGATAATGTCACCAAATCTTTAATGCGAAGACAACTGCAGCAAGTTCTAAATCATGGGTAGGGTAGTCAGTTTCATGAATTTTCAGCTGTCGTGAGGCATAGACTACAACCTGTCCATGCTGCATCAATACACAACCCAAACCTTCGCGCGATGCATCACAATACACTACAAATCCACCACTTCCATGAGGTAGAGTTAACACTGGGGTGGTGGTAAGTTTCTTCTTTAATTCCTAAAAATTATTCTCGCATTCCTTGTTCCAAATAAACTTCATATCTTTGCGAGTTAGTTTGGTCAGTGGCAGGGCAATCTTTGAAAATCCTTCAATAAATCTCCTATAGTACCCTGCCAAACCTAAGAAACTACAAATTTCATACACTATTTTAGTCCTTTCCCACCTTAGCACCGCTTCGAGCTTAGCTAGATCGACCATCACTCTGTCCTTTGATATAACATGACCAAGAAAATTTACTTGATCCAACCAGAATTCACACTTGCTAAACTTGGCATAAAGCTTGTGTGTACGATGTATATTTAACACTATTTGAAAATGTTTCCTATGATCATTAACACTTGTGGAGTACACCAAAATACTATAACCAGTCTATCCAGATAAGCGTGGAAAATCCAATTCATTAGATCCATAAAGGCAGCTGGGTCATTAGTCAACCCAAAAGGCATAACTAAGAATTCATAATGCCCGTACCTTGTTTAGAAAGCAGTTTTTGAGATATCTTCATCTCGAATCCTCAACTGAAGATAGCCTGATCTTAAGTCGATTCGAGAGAATATTTTGGCCGACTGTAGCTGATCGAAAAGATCATCAATACGAGGAAGAGGATATTTATTCTTTATTGTCACTCCATTCAACCTCCGATAATCAATACATAATCGGAGAGACCCATCTTTCTTCTTTACAAAAAGCACTGGTGCTCCCCAAGGGGAGACACTTGGACGGATAAATCCTTTGTCTAGAAGATCTTGAAGTTGTTCTTTCAATTCTTTAAGCTCGGCCGGACCCATTCTATAGGGTGCTTTCGAGATAGGAGTGGTACTTGGAGAAGATCAATACTAAACTTAACTTCTCTTTCGGGTGGTAAACCGGGCAATTCATCTGGGAAAACATCAACAAAGTCTTGTACTGTATCTATCTCATCCAAAGTTATCTCTTTTAACTCATTTGTGATAACAGTAGCAAGAAATGCCCAACATCCTTGGCTCATTAGTTTTTGTTTTTTAGTGGCTGATATAAAACAAGAGCTTGTTTTATCTTGAATTCCTTGGAACACAATGTTTCCTCTTCCAAAGGCTACTTTCTTTTTATCACAATCTACTATGGCTCTAAGTGTGGCTAACCAATCCATGCCGAGGATAATATCAAAGTTAGTTATCTTTAGTAAAACTAGGTTAGCACTCAGCCAATTGTTACCTATCTGAACTGACACCTCTTTAAGAAACTCTTGTGTTAATAAAGAGTCTCCTACAGGCGTTGCGACTTCTAGTATAAAGGGTAACTTCAAAACTTGATCTTCCATATTTAAAGCAAATTCAACCGATATAATTGAATGTGTAGAGCATGGATCTATCAAAACTCTAGCTAATCGATCAGAGACAAGAAGAGTACCTTCCATGATAGCATTTGAGGCATGAGCTTCCTCACTTGTGATGGCATATACTCGCCCTGGATTCTAGCCTTTTGTTCGGTCTGAGACTCATTTCTTGTATGGTTCCTTGGGCAGTCTCTAGCAAAGTGACCCTCAGCTCCACACACAAAGCATAGGTTATTCCTCTTCTTGCAGGGTTGCCCCGGGTGAAACAATTTACATATGGGGCATGGGGTCCCTCCCCTGCCCTACTGATATTGTTGTTGTGGCCTTCTTTTAAAGGCTTGTTGTTGTGGTTACGGCTGATATGGTCGAACTGGCTGGGTAGGTGCACTGCCAGAGTAATTAAAGCCTCTCTTGTTGTTAGGGCGTCTGAAATTACCATTTTGCCAAGCTTTCTTCCGTTCTGCCATTGCTCTCTGTTGATCGCGCTCTATCAAATAGGCAATCTCCACCGCTCAACTCAAAGTAGTAGGTTGTAGAATCACCACTTGAGCTCTCAGTTCAGGTTTTAATCCCGATACAAATCGAGTAGCTCGAGATAATTTTGTAGTACACGCACCAAGGCAAAGCGCAGCAACTGAGTGAATTTGGTCACATACTCACGTACTGACAAACTTTCTTGCTTCAGTTCCATGAACTCCAACTCTTTTTGTTGCCTCATATGGAGCGGAAAATAATTATCATAGAAAGCTTCTCTGAATTCATTCCAAGAAACTGGCTGAACTTCCACAAATTTAGTCTCCTTGATTATGGTCCACCAATTATCTGCCTCTCCAGAGAAGACAAATGTGCCAAGGGTAACCTTTTTACTCTCAGGTACCTCCATTGTTTCAAAAATCTTTTCAATTTCTTTTATCCATTTTTTTGCCTCCTCCAGCTGTCCTTCACCCAAGAAGGCGGGGGCAATCTTCTTAAAACGTTCAGCCAAATTATTCTTACCCTTACTCCTGCCAAATGAGTTTTCACTCAAGGGAATAGGGGAAGGTTGTGTTGGGGGCAAAGAAAACCAAGGTGATAACCTTGCTCAGCTATGCATTGAGCAAGATTTTGTAGCAACACACTCATAGCTTCAGGTGCTACTCCTCCTCCCGATTTAGATGGGGTTGGTCCAGCCAAATAATTATTTGGAGTTTTCGGCTCTTGACAAGGTTGTTGTGATGATGACATATAAATTCAAAAGATGCTCTAAAGTTATATTAAGTCTACTAATCTAAGCGAATTTTAGAGATAGAAATAATTTATTTCTTCACTTTATGCATTTGCAGACAGAATTTTCTAGGCTCTGATACCAACTATCACGACCCGAGATTTTAAATAAATATATAAACGGTTAAAAAGTAAAATCAGAGCTTGCTTAGGTCTCAACCGAGAAACATATAAAGAGTTAAACATAACATGATATACTTTATTTCCCAGGAAATATATTGCCTGTGTACAAACACGTAAGCAAAGACATAAACAAATCCTCTCAAGAAAAAAGATAAAATTGTGCGTAGGAAACTATTGGTGCAATTGTAGACTCCTCCGTCACCATTTGAAGCTCCCAAAAGTGCCTTTATTGTGCTCTTTTACCCACGTCTATTCCACACTAGGCCCTGCAAGGTCCGGGGGGGTGGTGAGTATTTTAAAATACTCAGTAGGAGTACTTATCCTATTAGACATAAATATAACATCTGGCAATTTATAAATTACATAATCAAGTAAATATATAATACTTTTCAAAGAAGCAGTAAGGGTGTGCCTCTCACCCAAAAACTTCCCCAGGGCTTCTTCCTACGTATCGAAGATGCTTTTAGGGTTTGTAAGCTCTCATGGCTTACAAGTGTCCCAAACACTTATTATATTATATTATAAAGAATTTATTGCGGGTACAAAGCAGCAGCTTCTTACTCCTCTACAGATTGACTGTAAAACAGTCCGTGCTTGTAGAGGGAAGAACCACCCGTGCTCATGGGGCGCCGGGACCTAGAGAGCAGAGAGTTTTCCCATGATACTCTCTACCCTAGTACGCGTAGCCTTGATAATTGCCCTTTGTTAGGGGCGAATCAGGGGTCTTGCCCTTAGTTAGGGGCTCCCAGGCTAATATACGTACCATGTATCCGATTCCAAACCGGATTGTACTATGTACTCTCTATTATGGAAGTCTATCGGTATGTCTATGTAACATCCCCGATTTTTCTCTAATCTTTTTGCATATTTTCTACAATTTTTTGCAATTTATGCAATGTTCTGTAGTTTTCTGCTCGTATTTTTTATAAAGAAATTTGACGTTTCGGCGTACCGTATATGTAATATTCATGATCGTAAGAGTCAAGCATGGTGTTTAGTCGTAGGTCATGGTCCTCGACGCACCACATAATTTTTTTCTGTGAAAACAGGAGACAAAAGTGATACGAAGGAGTATAGAGTTGAAAAAGAAAAAAAATTATTTAGAAACATCGGGCGAGTCTCAGCACGCCTGACCATTTGTGAACAGTGAAAGGGGGAAGTTCCCCCCTTCACTGTGTAAGGCCGGAGGCGGCCCCGCCGGCTTCCCCCCGATTGGCCTTGGCCTGGCGACGCTACCACAGGCTCCCTGACCTAGCCTCGCCAGCCGCCAACGGTCTGCTCCTCTCTTTTCAGTTTCTACCCAACAGGGACATAGAGGTGGATTTCACCCTGAATCGCCGCTGCCGCCGGCTACATGGCCGCCAGGCCTCCGCCACAGTTTTGCCCCGGCTAGAGCAATCTCTGGCCACCGCTGCTATTTTCCTTCCTTCCCATTTCGGTCTATGAACTGCAATTTTTGGCTGATTCGCCACTGCCATCCATTGCATGGCAGCCAGCCCGCCGCTATAGCTCCGCCTCGGCAAGACCACTCCTCACACCTCCGTCCCAGCCTCCCCGGCCTCCTCCGCCGGCCTGAGGTAAGATTGGCTCTGTCCCTTTTAGTTTTAAAATTCGGTTTTTGGTTTTTTGCGACCTGCGGTTGTGATGCCGGTCGCCGGTCACCATTGACCGGCCTTTGTCTTTCCCTTTGTCCGGCGATGGCAAGACTGCCGCCCCACCCACCGCCCTGGTCGCCGTCTCGCTCAGCCCTCTATGCCCTATTCCAAAGGGGATAAAAAATCCCTCCTTTATCATGTTTCTCTACATTGTGAACCACGGCTATGCCGCTAGTCTCCGGCCGTTGGCCTTCTCCTAGACTGGCAACGGCAAGGTCACCACCTTGGACTGAACTGCTATCTCCCCTGTCCTGTCACCCCTCCTTCCGCCATTTTTCGATTCCGGACAGATCTTTGCTTTGGTTTTGTTTTTTCTTCTTCTCCGGTAGCATCCGTTCTCCATTGATTGACGTTGCATGACATCAGGTCGATGTCTATTCGAATTGTCATAGCCCAACGATTGTTGAATCGCCATCATCTTCTAGGTATGTCCCTTGGCCCTCATTCAACCAATTGTGGCCGAGGACAGTGTGTCCAACCCGGCCTGACACTTCGTTGCCTTCGGTTTGATCAAATCCTTTTGTACTTTTGACTAACAATTTTACCACCACCTACATCAGCCAATGGATAGCCATGAACTGCCGATTGACCCAAGGACATAAGGCTACCGTTCATGGCCTCCCATGCTTCTCTACCCTACACGTCTGCTGCCCAAACCATGGCCCCAAACTTTGGGCTACATTTCTTAGCGCCGCCGCAAGAACCACCCCATCCTAGGGCTAACTATTCAGCCTGATACTGCTCCTCTAATGTCATGGGCTTTGCCCCTGCCTAGCAACGGCTAGGGCCAGCACTTCTGGCCCGATTCTACCTCTGCACCCTCACTTTTGTTACGTATGATCCAAAACCTACGGGAAAGCGTCCCCAAATTTTGATTCTTCCAAAGGGAAGTATTATTGTAAGCCATTAGCCTCAGCCCATTGAAGGCTCGACTGATGTTGTGCCCAGATCCTCCATCGCAAGCCGTGCTTGATGCACTACTGCCCGTACAATAATTTGGTTGTGGGTAGCATTTAGAAATGTTGCAGCCTTTGTCGGCACACTCTCCAACAGTTAATGCTCTCAAATTTGTTTAGTGGACCGATGTTGGCAAACCTCACCCCTTCCATAACCAACCATCATAACCCCTTAAAAGACCACTTTTGTTTTAGGGTTTGGTCCTGACAATACGTGTATACATTGTTTGACAGCCGATTCCGCCAATGAGTGGTTGGATCTGGCTTCCACCAGCCTGAGTCACTTCAGAACCCACCAACAACCTACCCTTTCCTAGGGTTTTTCTTTACTGCGCACACCTGTGTTGCATGTGCAATTTAGGCTAAAGGCACTACCTTTGCGGCGTATGACAATTGAACAACTCCACCACTAGGCAATATGGCCGTTAAAGCCCTCCTTCGTCTCTCCTATGTCCGTGTGTACGCAAGCAAGCCCTCCACTATCTTGTGAGGCTTTGATGATGCAGAATTGTTGCTGTTGGATGTGGTCCGTGATCCATTTTAATGTTCTGTGGCCAACAAAGTATTTTAAACTGTTGGCCGACCTCCAATCAGTTGCCCCTCATTCTGTGGTCACTTTTGCCAATTCTAATGGCACAACCTTGTGTCTGGCCACCCTAGTGCGCCCAATCTTATGCTTTGAGTAAAATGAATCTAACCGTATTGAGATTAATTCTAGCATCTCTGAAAATCCTTAGAACAACAATGACTCTCTTAGTGCGATGTTTTTGGCTACCTATTCTGCTATCGACGCCACCACAATCATTTGGTCACCATCAAACTCTTGTGGATTACAAGGTAGGGGACCTTGAACTCGTAATTTCATTATAGCACGCCTTAATTGTGTAGTAGCATGCTAGGAGTTTATAATTTAATGTTTTGCATGGTTATGCTGATTATAAAAGCATGTTATATGTATGTGAATTGTGTACGTATGTTAGTGAAGACTATGGGCACATAGTAAATTGCTATGAATCATATGTATGTGACCAGAGTGTGTGATCTTCGTTGTGGATTGGTGGTATGTGATCGATGGGCACAAGTAGAAGTGTTTGATTGTAAGTTTGGCAAAGGGGTACTTTGTGGGCTATGATGTGGAAACTATGATTGTATGTCGGGCGAGGAAAGACAATATTGAAAGGTGAATGTTGGATTTGAGGAGATTGGAGAATTTGTTCAGTTTGAGTCAGATGGCACGTTGGAGCAACAAGTAGGAGACATGGGGGATGCAAGGAATTGAAGACTTAAGATTTGGAGTGCCTTTGGGGAATTGTGACTTAGTAAGAGATAATGATATAATTGTACATACATAATGTACGTAATATGAATTGTAACAAAAGAATAATGAGTAAGGAATTAGTAAGGGTTTGATGATGGGACTTAGGTCTAAAGGGTTTCATTTGAGGAGTTCGAGTAAGATGATTTGATTTTAAGGCGGATGGTGTAAGATGGAAGGTCGTAAGTATTTTATGGTAAGAGTGTGAGTATGAAATTCTAGTTCGACAAGTAAGACTATGCAGAGATCAGTAAGGTTGTAAGTGTAAGGGTGGGGGATGACTTAAGTAAAGAATGCTACCTTCGTGGATTGGAACTTTTGAACGGGCATATTTCTGGCCTTGTTGGCTGAAGAATGTGAGACAGAAGTAGTTCCGAACATAATTGTACATGCATAAGTTACCTAATATGAACTTGAATGGTAAGTCACCCTAATTTAATAATGATGTGAGTTTGAGACTGAGGGTTTCGGTGGATTAAGTTCCATTTTGTCCTAGCCGATGAGTAATCAACTGAGCTTCTTTCCTGTTATAGCCATGGTGTCATCTTGCTGGATTTAATCTTGGTGCTATATTTCGGCCCAAACGTTTGATGCTCTGTTGAGAGCACTATAAGTTTTTGCCCTTCGGGGGCTCTGTATGTTTTCTGCCTACGAATGGCACTGTATGTTCTGCCTAAGAGTGGCACTGTAAGATTCCTGCCCAAGAGTGGCACCGTATGTTTTCCGCCCTTAGTTGGCATTGTATGGCCCTTGTTGGCAACGTACGGCCCCAAAGAGTGGGCATTTATGCGCTCAGGTAAGTAGTATCATATATCTACTCTTACCTGTTTGATCCTATGCCCCATGAGCATAGGTTTGCTTTGCCTTCGGAAAAGTCCATGGCATTTAGTTGATCCCCGAAGGATAAGGTGACGCCGTAGTGGCATTCCCTTCCATTCCGACGTTGTAGCTTGTTAATTATAATGAGCTTCAGTTGTCGGTAGTGTGTGCATGATAGTAAAAGTAAGTAGTATGTTTCGGATTCTGAGTAAGTGGTACGTGTAAGATCCAGAATAAGTGTAAGTTTCTAAGGAAGACAATAAGAGTAAGTTTATGAGTATGAGTAAGATTGTACGAGTAAGGTCGTACAAGTAAGCTCATACGAATAAGGTCGTTTGAGTATGTATGTGCTGTAAGTGTAAGTGTACGAAGGTATGAGTAAGACTCTGATTCAGAATGTAAGTGTAAGTGTATGCTATAAGAGTAAGTGTAAGTTCAGCTTGTACAAAGATTGTATGCGTGACCATATTTATGTTTCTTATTTTGTTTACTTCATGTGTGATTGCATGAAAGCATCTATGTATGAACTTACTAAGTTTATTGATTTATTTCCCCTACTGGGTATTTTCCTACTTAGTATGAAAATACTCACCCTATCTTTTTAGCCCCTTCGTCCAGAGGCTTTTGCAGGTCGATCGATAGCTGTTTAAGACTAGACTATTCCTCGTGGTGGACAATTCTTCCTTGACCTGGATTGCAGCGAAATCATAGTGAGGCTATGTGAATTTTAGTGCCACAACTTCATGTATTATTTAAGGCGAGCAAAATGTATTATTTTCTGGACTTATGTATCTATATATGAATCAGAACTCAGATTGTTGAAGAACTTGTACTCAGAAAGGCCTAGGATGTATTTGTTTTTAAAGACCATGGCCATGGCAGGTTTTATTTAAATGTTTTTGTTTCGGGTCACGCCTGAGAATGTTATTTTTGTCATATGATGAATTAATTTACGAAAACTGTTTTCACGCAATTTGAATTTTGTTGGTTTATTTGATTTACATCCGTATTTCAAAATAAAATATTTGTAAGATTTTAAATTAAATGTAAGGAAAAACCTCGAGCGTGACAGTGTACCAATCTGAGTTCCAAATTATTAAATCTCTTATATGCCCGACTCAAACGGGAATTTCCTTCTCTTTTACTTTAAACAATCTTCCATAAAGATTAACCTTTTAAATTCCTAGCCTCGCCTCTACAAGTCATGGTCCTGTTACTGACAATAATTATAAAGGTAGGGTTAGTCACTCGTTCCAACGAGACAGTTACCCCTTAAACATCTCATCTCAGTTACTCTGTGGTCATGATTGTACGTATTTCTAAAATCATTTTGATAGAGCACTAATTCTATAATAATGGCGAAGCTAGATTTTCTTTATATCACATATATCATAAAGCCTAATTCATAATTAAATTCAAAAAATAAACACTTGATAAAACATGTATATGAGGCAATCCCAAAACATACACGAAAATTAACTAGAATTATCTATATAAACTTTAAAAGACAACCAATGTAAATATTTATATCTTAAAAGAATATAAAAACCCCCACCTTGCTTTTTGCGTGAGAAAATAAACGATGCTCTGGACAGTCCAAAAATAAATGTCAGACTTCTAAGCCATAGAGATCTCAAAATAAAAAAATAACTTCACCACGATGTTCAACACGCTCGATTTAGGTAGAAATGCCTCTTGAACGACTCAAATCGGACTTAAAATGAATAAATAAAAAAATAAGTTTTCGAATGGTTTGAATCAAAGAAACAGGCGACTATTTATAAGGGAAGGGGGTTGACGCGTGTCTGACAAGTGTCAGTTGCGTCACTAATGTACGTCAGACACACGTTAGTTTTCTGAGGCATGTCCTTGACGCATGTCAGAATTCTAACGCGCCCCCCTAATGCTCGTCAGATTTTTGGCGCTTCTATTTTAAATATATATATATTTTTATATTTAAAACTTAGAAATTCGTTATCTTTTTATCTCGAAGTTAGAATCATGCATTCTTAGAACCGATGGGCTCGAATCGATGAGCCCTTTTAAAGTAGGTCCTGCCCATATGACACATTTCCCGAAGCTATAACTTTTCTCCCGACCTCCGTTTCATGTGTTCTTGGGTTCGTTACGCTCATATCACCGAGCTCTATTTAATAAACCAAACTTTTACCATAAAAATTATAAAAAATTATTACAAAAACTTATCGATGTTACAGTATAAGGAGAAAACCCCCGAAGGGAAGGGGAGATCCTGCCTGTAGTCCTTGAGCACCACAAACTTCTTCTCCATTTCTAATCATCTTAACTCAGATTTATTTCGTCCAAGAGGCATTCTTGACTAAATCAAGTGTGTCCTACGTGATGGAGGGGTCCATTCTCTGAGTTGGTGACCGTACGAGGAGGAAATACCCTGAGACAAGGAGAGGCTCCTACCCGTCGTCCTCGAACACTCGAGAAAGAAAAAGGGGTCAGGAGCAAGACGAGGTTCTGTCCATAGTTGTCATGCCACAACAAGAGAAGCAATCTAGAGTATGGGAGGCATTGTCTTCCACCAAAGAGCCACCCAGTAAGAAAAGTATCTCTGAGCTAAGGGGAGGCTCCACCCATAGTTCACAAGCATGGAAGGAGAAAAACGTCTCCAAGAAGAGGATGTTCTGTCTGTCACCTCCGATCAAGCAAAATAAGAAGCATCTCTAGGCTAATGGATGCTACGTTTGCCTACTTCAAAGGAGATTTTGCCAGCCATATCTAGATCTAAAAGGAGGACAGTCTTAGAAATGAACACCCCTAAACACTGCCACTTCCGATGTCTCCTATAGGTAAGTATACCTAATCTTTTGTATAAGAATATGTATGCATTCTAAGTAGTTAAATTCGGATGTTAAATTACTTATATGCATGCACATCTTAACTAGTGAAATAATATACTAATTAAGATGCATGATTTGCTTTGATCTAACGTACATTGAGATGTTCTAATTTGAATTGTTTTGTGATGCTTTATCCGATATAATTTGAGGTGTGTCAGCTTCTGTTTAACTCCGACGATTTATGTGATTTATGAGTCTTCTGTCTGACTTTAATGATTTATGAGATTTAAATCTAACTCCGAATGATATATTTGAGCATAAGAATATACGTCTTTCAACGTATATGATTTTGTAACACGTAATAGTTGTTAGGCAGAACTACGTTTGGATCAGATCGTATTGGAATAATATTATAAATATTATCCAATATGTACGTAGGCAACTAATGGCAAGGCAACGTTGGCCCGATCCAAATTATATATAATTATAAGTTTTATTCTAATTTACCCACGACGAACTATGAAGCTTTGTCGTGTGTATGTGAACGTTACAACTGAATCTACAAATGGGAAAGCTTTAACGCTTCGTGGTGGGTAGATGAATGTCGTACCTCTCACACACGAATGATGATTCCTAACTTAAGGAAAGAAAAATTTTTATTAGACATTTTCTAGGCCCTTGCTCGAGTCGAGGCATTACAAATGGTATCAGAACATTAATCTGTGTGCGAGAGCATAATATTTATTAAAGATAATAATTTAATGAAAAATTCATAATTTAAGTTTGATATAATTTGAAATTTCTATTTTGAATGTGTTGTCAATCATTCGAAATAAATTCTGAATTTAAATTTGAAATAATTTAAAATTTTTTGTTCTGAATGTGTTTTCCTTAAACTGAAATGAATTCAAATTTTAAATTTGAAATAATATGAAATTTCAAATTTAAAATGATTTGAAATTGTTGTTCTGGGTGTTTTGTTGATTTGGAATAGATTCTGATTTTCAACTTTTGGTTATGCCTGTGTGTTATCGAATTTAACACAAACTCTAATTTTGAATTTTTGCATCCATAATATTTAATCTGATATAGACTTCTATTTTAAGAACTTCGATTCTCATGCGAATTTATAATTGACATTTTTGTTTGCATGTGTTGTGATAGATTTGATACAAAGATAGATTTTATGAATTTCCATCTTAAATATAGAATGATTTGAATATGTCTTAAATTTGTCTTGTAATTCTATTATGCTGATGTGATATTAAAATTACGACGAATTCTAATTTTGATAAATTCTCATTTGTTTAATTAGAATTAATTTTAAAGTTTTATCCTACGTATGTGTATCCGATTGATGGCAGACATAAACTTTGCAAATCACAATTTTAAATTAGAATAGATTTGAATTTTTTGCTTTGAATATGTTGCATTTGATTTTGTATGAATTTTAATAGAAGGATCATTCGAGATTTTTATTCGTCATGTGTTGCATGAGATTTGATGCAAACATCAATTTGATGATTTTGAATTATTTATAGTTTAAGTCTGAATGTGTTGCATCATGTTTAATTTTTAAATTTGAATTATTTTAGAAATTGGATCTAATATGAACTTTGTTGTTGAACTTTTAATTTTTGTATGTGTGACATCGAATTTCATACGAACTCTGATTTTATGAATTTTAATTTTTAATTGTAAGTTATATAAAATTTTTTTCTCAATAAACTTATTTTTCATTGAGAATGATTTGAAAATGTTTTTTGCATGTGTGACTTTGGATTTAATCTGAAACCTTGATTTTTATGAATTCTAATTTTGAATTTGGCTCGATCAAAAATTTTGTTTTGAGTTTTTTACATGATTTTTTTAAAAATATTTTCAGTGACTTTGATTTTAAATATATTTTGAACTATGGTAAATTTACGACGGGGTTACCACTAACTACTCATGGTATGGGACATGAGGTGCTAGCGGAAAACTCTACAGTTAATTTTACTAGGGTATTAAAATAAAAAATTTGACTTTGAATTGTTCATTTTAAAAAATATTTTTGACCCAAAAATAAATTTATTTTCAAAAGTGGTAGAACTACCTAACAGTAACCACCAAACGTTCATGGTATGGGACATGATACGCTAGTGAAAAACTCTAAAGGTTAATTCTACAAGAGTATTTAAATAAAAATCTAATTTTAAATTGTTCATTTTAGAAAATATTTTTGACTAAGAAATATATTTGTTTTCAAAGGCAATGGAACTACCTCAGAGTAACCATCAAACACCCACGGTATAGAAGGTGAGGTGTTAGTGGATAACTATGCGGTAAATTCTACCAATATATTGATAAGAAGTTCAATTATGAAATATGATCATTTTGAAAGTTCTGTTTAAAATATGTTTTGAAAAATAGTGGAGATCCCGAAGTGAAATCACTAGACACCTGTGGTATGAAATATCAGGCGTTAGTGGATTACTCCAAGGTTGAATCTGCTAGCGGATTTGATATAAAATTTAGTTCCAAATCCTTTGTAATTTGAAAATGGATTTGAAATTTAGTAAATTTATCTCAATTGCTTTTGGAATTGCTAAGAAGAAACCGTCAAACACCCGTGGCATGGGACATGAAGTGTTAGTGGATAGCTTAAAGGTTGATTCCACTAGTGTATTGAAATGAATTTTGATTTCGAATTTGGTTTATTCGGAAATGATTGTTCTGAATTTGATTTGACGATGAATATTTCGATGATTTGGGTTTTGGGACTCTCTAGATAGTTATTTGGTAAAAAGCCCAAAAGCTATCAATTCTGGATACCGACCGAAATATATCATCGGTTCTGGCATGCACAGGTGTGGAGCATCATGGGAAAACTCCTATTCTTCTGGACTCCGTGTCCACATGCATGCGGGGGCAAGCCATTCGGTATCGCGGATTTAAATAAGGATACTCACCAACAAAAACACTCAGTTCTAGCATGCACAGGTGTGGAGCATCATGGGAAAGCTCCAATCCTTCTAGCTTCGTGGCCCCATGAGTGTGGGGGTAAGCTGTTCGGTATCACAGATTTAAATAAGGATACCCACCGAGATATATAATTGGTTCTAACGTGTACAAGTGTGGAGCATCATAAGAAAGGTCCTATCCTTCTGGCCTCCGTGTCCCTATGAGTGTGGGGGTAAGCCGCTTGGTATCACGGATTTAAATAAGGATACCCACCGAGAGAAATAATCGGTTCTAGCACACAAGTAGTGTGGAGCATCATAGGAAGGCTCCTATCCTTCTGTCTTCCATGTGCCCATGAATGCGGAAGTAAGCCGTTAGGTATCACGGCTCACTAATTAAAGATTGATTTCTCGAATTTTGAAAGAACGATATGTTTGATTTTGATTGACATATCAGAATTTATAAACAATGAATTATCTGACTCTGAATTAATCATCAAATTTTGTTTATGAACGACTTATCAAATTTTGATAAATGATCAATTTATTGAATTTTGACATAATGATATGTCTAATTTTAAATGACATATCATACTTTTGAACTATGACTTATCTAACTCTAGATTAATCATCAGATTTTGTTTACGAACCATTTATCAGATTTTGATAAATGATCGATTTATGGAATTTTGAAAGAGTGATATGTCTAATTTTGAATGACATATTTGACTTCTGAATGATGATTTATTTGCCTCTAATTTATGTATTGAATTTTTATGATATGATTTATCTAATTTTAAAATTATGACTTGATTTTGTTTAAAATGTTTTATTCGATCATAAATTATTGGATTCCGTTTGTAAATATTTATCTGATTTTAAGTATTGGCTTATGTTTATACACTATTTATCAGATCATAATATGTCGAATTCTGTTTACTTTTACTTATCTGATTAAATACCGAAGTTTGTTAGATATTTATTTTGAATTAGAAGTGTTTGGAAGAGTATTTTTGGGTGAATTGCGAGGACACAATTCGTTTAAGGGGGAAAGAATGTAATACTCCAATTTTTCGATTACATCTAACATAAGGGGTTAGGGTTAATTAAATCATTTTTGAATAAGTTTTAGAGAGTTTCAGAGGTTTAGACCTTCGTACATGGGTAGAGATCGAAGAAACGAGCATAACGAATAGAAGAATGCACAAAACACAGGCCGAGAGCGAAAGTTATGAACTCGGGAAGCATATAATGTAGGCGGGACTCACTTCAAAAGAGTGATAGAAAATGATTTAAGTTGACTATAATTGAAGGGCTCGCCCATACGAGTCCAACGGTACTAAGAACGCGCGAATCTAAATCTAGGGTAGAAAGATACGTGCGTTTGAAGATAAACATTAAAAAAATTGAATTAACGCGATGTGTGTTAAGCGCGGATGCCACGTGTGTGATGCACTAGTGCCGGGCACATGCTGCGCGACACCGAATTGGCGGGCACCGTGGTTTGACATGGTGCGGTGCTGCAGGTTTAGAAGGCGGCTTGGGCCTCTATTTATACCCGATTCCCTTTAGTTTTGACACAACTTCATTTTCTCCGTCCCTGATCGTTCTGAGTCCGATTGAGGCCGCTCAAGAGGCATCCTTAAGTAAACCGAGCATGCTCTATGCAATGGATGGGTCCTTTCTTGAAGTTGGAGGCCGTATAAGGAGAAAATGTCCGAAGAGAAGGGGAGGTCCTGCCCATCGTCCTCGAGCACCGATAAATTTCTTCTTCCCCATTTCTGATCATCTCAACTCTGATTTAGTCCGTCTAAGAGGCGTTCTTGACTAAATCAAGTGTGTCCTACGTGATGGAGGGGTTCATTCTTTGAATTGGTGACCGTATGAGGGACAAATACCCCGAGACAAGGAGAGTCCCTGCCCGTCATCTTCGAACACCGGAGAAAGAAAAAGGGGTTAGGAGCAAGATGGGGTTCTGTCCAAAGTTGTCGTGCCACAACAAGAGAAGCAATCCAGAGTAGTGGAGGCTCTGTATTCCACCGAAGAGTCACCTAGTAAGAAAAGTATCTTTGAGCTAAGGGGAGGCTCCGCCCATAGTTCACAAACGTGGAAGGATAAAAACGTCTCCAAGAAGAGGATGTTCTGTCTATCAACTCCGAGCAAGGAAAATAAGGATCATCTCTAGGCTAATGGATGTTACGTTTGCCTACTTCAAAGGAGATTTTGCCCACCATATCCAGATCTAGAAGGAGGACGATCTTAGAAAGGAACAGCCCTAAACACTGCCACTTCCGATGTCTGCTATAGGTAAGTATACCTGCTCTTCTGTATAAGAATACATATCCATACTAAGTAGTTAACTTAGGATGTTAAATTACTTATATGCATGCACATCTTAATTAGTGAAATAATATACTAATTAAGATGTATGATTTGCTCTGATCTGATGTACGTTGAGATGTTCTGATTTGAATTGCTTTGTGATGCTTTATCCGATATAATTTGAGGTCTGTCAGCTTCCGTTTAACTCCAACAATTTATTTGATTTATAAGACTTCTAGCTGACTTCAATGATTTATGAGATTCTAATCTAACTACGAATGATATATTTGAGTATAAGAATATACATAGTTCAACGCATATGATTTTGTGATATGTAATAGCCGTTAGGCAGAACTACGTTCAGATCCGATCGTATTGGAATAATATTATAAATATTATCTAATACGCATGTAGGTAACCAATGGCAAGGAAAAGTTGGCCCAAACCAAATTATATATAATTATAAGTTTTATTCTAATTTACATGCGACAAACTATGAAGCTTCGCCGTGTGTATGTGAACGTTGCAACTAAATCTACATACAGGAAAGCTTTGAAGCTCCGTAGTGGGTAGATGAATGTTATACCTCTCGCACACAGATGATAATTCTTGGCTTAACGAAAGAAAATTTTTTATTAGAGATTTTCTGGGCCCCAGCTAGGGTCAGGGTGTTACAATTGCCTTGTATCCTAGCCATGAATCAACAAAGTCTTTTGAAAGTCGGAGTCGAACGGGGAAACTGTTCGTTCCTAGACCCAGTCACCTCCTATAGATTCTCTTCTTCTCTTTTGATGCCTTCACTGATTCTGCCATTTGTTGTATTACTCTAGCTTTACATCTACAAAATTGGATATATATATATCAACAATGGGTCATGACCATAATCAATAGTAGCGTTGATTCACATTATGTAACTAACTTGCTTTAATACGCTAAGTTGATATATTGTGTTATTGGATACACGATATGATGCATTCTCATACACGATATCACAACACTTGAATGTCTTGTGTCACTTGTCGTGTTAGTAATGACACGGTATGTATGCTATGCATACTCAATAGGATGACATCTATATCGATTAGTGTATTATCGAACACATGATATATTACTAATTAACGTATACTTGAAAACACAATAGGCTACTGTGAATACCTTCTTCGTGTGTTTTGTAACGCAAAATACCAAAAACCATGCATGCGAATATACAATGTAGATTTTGAGAATGGCCTTGGCACAAAATTGATCCATGCTGGATTAACCCCTCGATTGGTCTGTGATTTTCTCCAAAGTTGACTCCTTTACCAAGATTGTGTCAGTATACTATCTAAGGAAACCTCGCTTCATGGATGAAACTTGCTTTGGGGTGGAAATTTTATAAATCACCTTTTAAAACAAGAAAAACAAAACTAATGGCTAATTTTTTTTAAAATCTCCTTTCGAAAATAAGAAAAACCTGAACTCACCGGTCGGATGGCTCTATGAGTTTTGAAATCGTAGGTCGGATGGGTCATAAATTCGAACTCACAATGTGTGAATACTTTTCATTGCTCTGACTACCGAAATTGATAGTGAGATGGGTTGGAAATTGGAACGAAGGCTTCTCACTAAGGAATCCCCGGTTTGTGAAGTCATTTCTCTATGAATGCGACTGTGTGACGGTTTTACACAATATAAAATCCTAAACCCTGCCCAGGGGTATTTCTGTCTAAAAAATCTCATTTATTGTGTAAGTCCGGGTTTGATGGCATTGTTTTTTAAAACCATGGAAAATGGAATATTGTGTTGTTCGGCCAAGCGATATGGAAAAAAACTCTTGAGATGGTTGACCTATCTTATCCCATTTTAATTATATATGTAAGCAACCTTCTTACAAGCTCCTTATTCTAAACAAATATACTTCACATACAAGCATTTATGACCTCAGGTTTTGTAAAAATAGGAAAGAGGGTACAAAGGTAAAATTTTTATTATACTACAAAACCTTAACAACATCTCCAACCAAGGATCTCAAATTGAGTTGTTAGAGTTGCTCAAGTGGCAAAAATAGTATCGTCATTTACTATTGTGGCAATTTGACAATAGGTAAACACTAACTATGGATGTCAAATACAAGTAAATAGTACCATATCATTTAGAAATGATGATTAATTTTTTTTAAAAAAGTAATAGAGATTAAAAGAGAGGTCCAATGAGATTATTAAAAAAAAGTGGTCTCCATTTTTGGAGACGCCAAAAATGGCATCTCAATTGAGGGGCACCATTTCCACTTAGGAAATGGATCCCTGGTTAGAGCCTTGATGTCCCCTGTGGGACTTCAATCTCCTCCATGGTAGATAGCAAATGGATTTAGCGTCTCCCGTTGGAGATACTTTCATGTTCGAAGGCGATGTGAGGCACATTTGATGATGAGATTAGATACATGCGCATGATACAGGGAGAGGGGGAAAACCCTTTAAGATAATTAATATGCGACAAAGAAAATGTATTACTCCCTCTATCCTATATCAATATCTTTCACCCCCTTGCTCTCCATCTTCACACATTATATTTTTTTCCCCTCCTCTCCACCTATTTTTTGTTGGTGAAGGGGATCCTACTTCATGCTAATGATATGGCCTTTTGGGCTTCTTGTTGTTTTTCTTTTGTCAAGTTCCAAGCTTTATGGGTTTGGGAGCTTTTTTGGCCCCTCCTTTGTGTTCCTATGTGGTTGTTCCTTAGTTAGTTTAATGATTCACAACGTCTTTCCTGCCTTTACATGTGATTGATGTGGATGACTTGCTTCCGGCTTTCTCTCTGATAACTATGGGTGCATCCTTCCTCCTACATGGGTGGTTTGTGTAGAGGTCTTCATTCTCATCTCTAGAATGGGGTTGAGCCTACACTGATGGTGGCTGGTCATGGTTATTTCCCCCAATAGTGGTAGCATTCATTTAGTTCATCTCTCTACTTATCTAGGACCTATTTTTTCTGTTCAATATATTGTAATCTAGGTTCTACGGCTATGATAGTTTTTTGTGTACCTGACCCTCGCAGCCTTGTTTTGTGTATATTTGTCTACTAATGTAATTATTTACATAGAAGTAGATAAGATCTAGTTAATTGCAAAAAAATCAACAACTCTACTATTCAAACGAGATACAAAGGAGAACAAGTTTACAACATTGCTTTGCAAAAACATAAACACATGAAATAGAAGCTAGCGTACGAGGTGATGTGACTAAGATAAACATAGGATACAATCTTTATTCAAATACTCAATTGTAGTTTTATCTACCGTCACTCAATTTACGTAGTGTCTCCCAAGTATGTCCTTGTGATATACTTCTTTTATGACTTGCAATTTAGAACAAACATCTATTATACTTGTTCTGTCTTGTGGCAACTCAGTTGTGCATGCAATTCCAATTTTGATGACCGATAAGAATAAATCTTGAAATTTGAGTTTATCATTGATATTTTCGTTTAATATCAATCTTGCGTCCATGATTTCCATCGATTTTTCTTCATAGAACATATGTGCATACTTTGAAATGTTGACACCATCATTGAACATTTCGTGTGTGGGCCTTTTCCCCATTAACATCTCTAACAAAAGGATACCAAAGCTATACACATCACCTTGGGTAGTAATCTTGGATCCAATACCATATTCTGCCATTGGTATCAAAGAAAGATCACACACCTCAATAAATGCAATAATTTTATAAGGATTGTAAAACAATTAAACATCACACACCTCAATAAATGCAATAATTTTATAAGGATTATAAAACAATTATAAATGTTTTCCAAGATAAACACTAATACGTTCATTTACATATACATGATAACATGATTAACAAATATAGACTAATATATTAAGGATAATGGATTGTACCTGGAGGAATATACCCAATAGAACCCTTTAACATAGATGTGCAAGAGGAATCATTGCTTGCAAACAATAGAATTTTAGCAAGGCCAAAATCGCTCACATGTGCCACCAGGTCCTCATCAAGTAGAATATTGTTGGGTTTCAAGTCACAATGAACAATTGGAGTCTCACAATGATTATGAAGGTAATCCAATGCATGAGCAATATCAATAGCCACATCTATCCTTTGGTTGAAGCTAAGATATAAATCTTGATCACCACGTGGATGTAGCCATGAGTCTAGATTCCCATTAGGCATATATTTAAACACTAAAGCTTTGAACTCATTACCTTGAAAATCAAGACTAGAGCAAGAGGTCAATATCTTGACAATATTGCGATGACGAATCTGTTTCAATGCTTCACATTCAGTTGTGAAGCTCCAAACACTTGTTTGCTCAATCCTTATCACCTTTACGGCTATATCCATTTGATAGGCATCTAAAGTTCCCTTAAATACGTAACCAAAAGTTCCCGAACCTATCAAGTTGGCAGAAGAGAATCCATTGGTTGCTTGATGGAGCTCCGAATAGGTGACTGTCACATGTTTTTTCATAGAAGAGAATGGAGCTTGTTTATTTTTTGGATGTTTTCTCCAATGCCATACAATTATACAACATGCAAAGATGAAAATGCATGTTCCGATGATCAATGGTAGAATAACCTTGAGAAGGAAAGATCTTTTGTGATTTTTTCCATCATACTTTTGACATGAAGGCAAATGCAACTCTGGAATGCCTCCGCAAAGTTTGTTATTTCCCAACACTGAAATTTTGCTTGCATTACTGAATGGACCTTGTTCAGGCACTTTTCCCTCGAGGACATTGAAAGACAAATTTAACAATTCCAACTTAAATTCTGTAAAAAATGTGGGTATCGTACCAGACAAATTATTATGTGAGAAGTCGACCTCTTCAACTCCATGCAAGGTATTCAATGACATTGGGATAGTTCCTGCAAAGGAGTTGTAAGACAGATTGAGGTAAATAAGACTCATACACTTGCCGAGTGTATTTGGAATTTCACCTGATAGGTTGTTGTTATCAAGACCTAAGTATTCCATAGCTTGAAGGTTCCCAACCTCCAATGACAAGGTGCCCTTTAACAAGTTACTCGATAAAGAGAGATTAATTATAGATATGAGGTTGAATATATCACTGGGTATGTTACCATTAAGGTTGTTCTGATTAAGATAAAGAAATTGCAAACTTGAGCAATTTCCAAATCTTGGAGTTACTGTGCCTTCTAACTGATTCATCGCCAATGAAAGTGCGATCAATTGAGAGAGGTTGCTTAGGGATGTTGGAATTTGCCCTGACAAGCGGTTTGCACTCAGAATGAGGATTCCCAATTTTGGAAGCTTCCCAATTCCGTCAGGGATAGAGCCTGTCAAAAAGTTGCGATCCAAAGCAAAAGTCTTCAAATTTAAGATATTTTCAATTCCCATAGGGATTCTTCCATATATCTGATTTTTTGAGAGAATCAAATCATCAAGATTATTGGAGAGGTTGGCAACGGAGGCAGGCAATGGACCATTGAGTTGATTCTTGTTTGCGTTCACTGTTTTAAGCATGGTACAATTGGTCAAAGACGTGATAAAGAGCATGTCATCACCATTTTCAGTCCCAAGTTCATTTCCATAAAAATCAACAAAGTTCAAATCCTGCAACTTCCCTAAATCAATGGGTATAGTCCCATGAAAGCGATTGGTGCCCAATTCAAGTTTTTCAAGGTGAGAAGCATTACACAAGGAATTAGGGATTGTCCCGGTGAAGTGGTTCTCATCCAAGCTGACAACCCGAAGGTTAGGGAAAAAGTAACCCATATGAGGGGAAATGCTTCCACTCAATTCATTGCTCGAGAATACTAACCTCTCAATATTGGAGAGATTGTAAATTGCGGGAGGGAGTTCACCAACGAAGTTGTTAAAACCCAAATCAAGAAGCTTTAAGCCGGATAGCATGCCCACCTGTCCCGGGATTGCCCCATAGAAATTGTTCTCTCCTAGGGAAAGGAGGACGAGAGATGAGACGTTCCCTAGAAAAGGTGGGAAGACACCAGCGAGATTGTTATGTTCAAGATCAAGGACGGCTAGTTTGGGTAGAAAGCCAAGCTCAGTTGGGACTTCCCCCACAAGCTTGTTGCGGAAGAGGACAATAAATCTCAGCTGGGAGCAGTTGGAGAGGCTGGCAGGAATGACTCCTTCGAGTGAGTTATTTTGTATATGGAGGATTCGTAGATGAAAGAGACGACCCACTTCTTGTGGAATCTCTCCATAAAAGCTGTTGTTGGGTAGACTGATGGTCCTAAGAAAAGAGAGGTTGGCGAGGTGGGGTGAGAAACGACCTACAAGACCAAGGGTGCTGAGGTTGAGTGCAGTGACCCGCTGGTGACGGCGCCCACAGGAGACTCCTTGCCAGCGGCAGAAATGGAGAGAAGCATTCCACGAGTTCAGGACCTCATGAGGGTCGAAACTTATCTGGTCTTTGAAGGCCAGCAGAGCTTGCCGATCAGTTTCATTGCTCAGATGTGCAGTTCCAGCTGAAAGTGGCATCGAGTAACAGATGATGAGCAGGAAGAAAATGTGGTGTGTTGGGAGACCCATTGGGTTAGCCGGAGGGATTTGGGCTCAAGAAGAAGGAAATCTAAAGGAAGAAGTGCCAGAAGAGAATTTGTGAGGAAAAACAACGGATCAGCATCCTTTTTATAAGCAATGTCTTGGCCTAATGTCTTCCATCTTGGAATTGGCCCCTCATACACTCAGAAAGATCTTGACTCTTGAAATGTGATGGAGTTTAGTTTAATTTATTGTCCTAGCAAATTCTGTGTGTAAACGCAACTAGTCGTGGAAGTGACGCAATCTTGATTCATGTGCATGACCTGGATTTTCTCCATGATATGAAGTTCGGTCCCTATTAGAGAGAAGGTGTTGCACACCGCCCTCTTTGTCAAGTGTAAATGGTGAGACATGTGAAGAAAAACTTGAGTTGTTTATAGAGTCTCCTTTCCTATTGATATGTTTGTGAAGGTTGAACAAATTTCATTTGATTATCCTTGAAAATAACTGTGGATGAAAAACATTCTACATTTTCGAATTTTAGTAGGAAACTATACAAATTCTCATTATCCAATATATTGACTATTGAGGATGATGGATTTACTACAAAAGGAGTGTAGAGCTAGCTACGGCAAGCTGACTCATATTTCAAATCGGTGGCAGCTGAAGGAGCATAGCTCATCTGTATATGAAAAATAGTGTCTAATTGTCAAAACAAAAAATGAAAAAAATATATTAAGGACGAGAGCCCCAACTTGCAACATAAAAAAGAAAAACCCCTAAAATCATCTTCCATAACAGTAAATGGTGAGACATGTGAAGAAAGACTTGAGTATTTTATTTCATAATTATTATTACTAGTAGTAATTATTTTGGAAGAAAGATAAAATTAATATACTCTTTTTATTTCAAAATAAGTGTCCTATTTAGTTTTTTATTTTAGTTTATTTTAAAAAATTAAATAAGACACTTATTTTAAAACAGAGAGAGTATTAATTTGTAATGGGTGCCAATGTCACACTAGCCTAGTTGTCAATACATAAACCTAGAGATGTTGTTTTGTGATTATTGAAGATTGGTGATAACTGTGTAGAAGATCAATTGATAGGGAGTTATCGAGCTAGCTGATTAAGAAATAAACGTCATGTGGGTCTACTTCTCTATAGAGATATTTACGTGAAGAGATTGTTAGTATTCGAGGGGCCTCTAGTTTTGTATTGCATATGAAACAAGTCTTGATGGGAACCTTAGAAGCGCCAATGGATGGATGGAACACAAACAGCCACACAATGACAGGCATGAACCATGTCCACATCCCTAAGTCCAGACATGATCTCATTAGCTTGTTGCAGACGGACCCACCATCGAATCTTTCGAATTAAGGCGCCTCTCATTTCACGGCATGCAGAGAGCCAATCAAGACCCAAGGATGTCCAAACGATTCGTGGAACATTATCCTTGATATGTTTGTGAAGGTTGAACGAATTTCCTTCCATTATCTTTGAAAATACATGTGGATGAAAAACATTCTACATTTTCGAATTTTAGTAGGAAACTATACAAATTCTCATTATCCTATACATTGACTATTGAGGATGATGGATTTACATCAAAAGGAGTATAGAGCTGGCTACGGCAAGCCAACTCATATTTGAAATTGCTGGCAGCTGAAGGAGCATAGCCCATCCGTATATGAAAAATACTGTCTAATTGTCAAAGCAAAAAATGAAAAACAAATATTCAGGACCAGAGCCCCACCTCCTTAATTTACTTCATCTCCACCAACTCACTAAACCTAAAACCAGCCTTGTTCAGCTCCGCCTTCCAACCTCACACTACCATCTCCTTTGCCAACGTTGTGGCCACCCACTCCACCTCCTTTGTTATCACTACCTCCTACTTTCCTTCCTTTTTTGCTTCCTCCTTCTCCTTCACCTCCTTTTTCCAACTGCTACTCCTCCTCCTTGTCCGCCACCACCTCTTCCATCTTCTCTGTCTCCTCCTCCTCTTCCCTCTTCTTCTTCTTGTCAGCCTATTCCTCCTTTTGGGAATATAGTGGGATCAGCCTAGTCCTCCATTCAGGAATATAGTGGGATTTGTAGAGAACCAACCATTGAGTCATTTAAATTTTTTTTAAAAAACCTCTAATATCTAAAAATGAACCAATGAATACATTCAAGTACTTAAAATTATTACTCCTCTATCAACACATGTTAGCATAATTTTATTGCTAATAGTTCACAATAATATATGGCTAATAGTTGATAAATGACAACCAACAACCAAAATTAAATGATTTTTACTAGGATTGTAAAACCTAGGAATTTCTTAAATCTCCTAAATTTGGCCATGTGGAAAATAGTGAGTTTGAACCTTTGGTCTTCTCAATAGAATAACATCCTCTATTGATGTATGTTGGGTCTAAAATTTCATAAATAAGGAGATAGAAAGAGCTTCAAAGATCCCCTCCTCTGGCAACTTCAGTGGATTGGGGGGGCGGCAGGGGAAGAGAGGAAGGAAGGAGGGGGTGGGTGGCCGTTATTCAGCACTCAAAGCCGGCTTCTCTGGAAGCTATATTGGAGGGGGGAAAGTTACAAAAAAATCGGTTGGGAAAGAAAGGGGGGATCGGGGAGAGAGGTGGTGAGCGGGGAGGAAGAGGGGGTGGGGAACCAGAGACTGGAGGAAGGAGCCAGACTCTAGTGTCCCGAAGCAGAACATGCAACTAGGAGGAAGGGAGAGAGGGTGGGAGTGGAGAGTGGGGAAGATGAAGTGGGCATCGACTTTGGGTGGGGTCACTGCGAAGGGAGATGAGTGTGGAGCAGAAAGGAGTGGGGGGATATTTGAAGCGCAGCCGGGTGAAATTTTGCCTAGTAGTGCCCAATAATTTTCATGGGCGATTTTCATCCATGTCAATTTGCTTTTGCATCGCTTTGAAAGCATCGCAAAAGAAACTTTTTGTGACGTTTAGATATAAACATTGCCATTAAAATGTTATTCATGATGTTTATTTCTAAATGTCATAGTTTCATAAAAAAACAAATAGTGGCCAGGGAAAAAGAGAGGGAGAGAGAAAAAAGAGAGAGGGAAAGAGGAAAAGAGAAGAGAGAGGAGTGACAGGAAAAGAAGAGATAGAAGAGAGAGGGAGAAGAGATAGAGAGAGGAAAGATGAGAGAGAAAAGAAAGAGTGTGTGAAGAGAGAGGAGAGCGAGAGAGAGAGAGCAGGAGAGAGAAGAGTGAAGAGAGGTGTGAAGAGAGAGAGAGGGTAGAGAGAGAAGAGAGAGGTAGGGAGAGAGAAGAGGGAGAGGGATGAGAGAGTAAAGAGAGGTAGAGAGAGTGTGTGAAGAGAGAGAGGGGAGAGGGAGAGGAGAGAGAGAGCAGGAGAGAGAAGAGTGAAGAGAGGTAGAGAGGTGTGAAGAGAGAGAGGGTAGAGAGAGAAAATAGAGAAAGGAGAGATAGGGGAGAGAGTGAAGAGAGAAAAGAGAGAGAAAAGTGAGAGAGGAGAGAGAAGAGAGAGAGTGTGTGAAGAGGGAGGGTAGAGGGAGAGAGAGTGAATAGTGATGGTTAGAAGATAGAGAGAGGAGAGAGGATGAGAGAGGAGAACGAGAAAGAAGATAGAGATTTAATAAAAATTAAGCCTTTTTGCTATGCTTCTAGGGTTTATAAGCTCTCATGGTTTACTACTAATGTCTCAAACACCTATTTTATTATAAGAAATTTGTTGTGGGTACAAAGCAGCGATTTCTTACTCTTCTATATATTATTCGTAAAACACTTCCTGCTTGTAGAGGGAAGACCCACCCATGCTCATGGGGCACCGGGATTTAGTGAGTAGAGAGTTTTTCCATGATTGTCTCTACCCTAAAGCGTGTTGCCTTTATAGGTGTCATTCATTAGGTGCTAATCAGGGTTTTTGCTCTTCCTTAGGAGCTCACCAGGTTAAATAGGTATTGCGTGTCTGATTCTAAACCGGATATAATTGTGTCCTCATCTAGTCAATAAAGCACTATCGAAGTGCCCAGCAATAGTTGCAGACAACCAAAATACTCTTGAGTCGCAGACTCATAATCTTAAGTCCCAAACTAATATCAAAATATTCTAGAGTTCCCATACTCCAAAAATGGTTGTTTTCTTTTAAAACATTATATCCCAATGATTATCCTTTAAAAAACCTAGCTTTGCCTCTACAAGTCATGAGAGCATCACTATCAATGACTAAAAAGGCAAAGTTTGTCGCTCGTTCCAACGAGACAGTTATCCCTTATTTGTCATTTTAGTGACTCGATACCATGCTTATACGCCTTTTCAAAAATAATCTTGAGAATCCTCCATTTAACAAGTACGAGTTCTCTAAAACCTTCTTCCAAAAATATTGTATTCATTCGCAATGAAAACAGAGGCGAAGCTAGATTATCTCTGTCTCACATGCTCCAACGTGTATAATTTATATCAAATTGCACATTTAAATATTCGATAAAACTATTATATATGACACAATCGTACAACATGCAATGTATACAATATATATGCTTCCAACTGAATCATATCTATGAGGAAATCATAAAGCATGCAATACAAAACATATCTTCTTCTAGCGGCTAATCAGTCAACTAATCAAATATACATAATAGAATTATAACATGAGGTATATAATTCGTATTCTATCTCAACGATTAATCATTCGACAAATAGAATATATGTGCAGAAATCATAAATCATAACTTGAAAGTAATCTCTAATGCATAACATGTGACAGTCATATAATTATTAAGTTAAAAACACAACCAAAGTTCATAATCATGTCTTAACAAAAGATAAAAACCCCTACCTCGCTCTTTGTGCGAGTTAAAAGATGATACAATAGACTACATGCACTTGGACGTCCACTTTGGGGGCTTTAGAGGTCTCCAATGAGAAGAATAGCCACTGTAAGATGCCCAGCATGTTTGATTTAGGTAGGAATGCCTCTTGAATGATTCAAATTAGACTTAAAATGAGTGAGAAATGAAGAAATAAAGTTTCTGCATGTGGGAGAGAATGAAGAAATGTGGAAGAGAATGATGAACAAAAAACTGGACTAGCCTAGTATATAAGATTGATATGTGTCAATCCTATCTGATACATCACAGATCTTATCTGCTACATCATCAATCCTATCTGCTACATTATCGATTCTATCCGCTACATCGTCATCTTATCCACTGTGTTGTCAATCTTATCCGATATGATATTATTATATTCAAATAATATCCCAACCCCAAAATGTGATAACTTCCTACTTCGAAGTTAAAATCATGTGCTCTTGTTACCAATGGACTTGTGTCGACAAGCCCTTCAAAACAAGACCACACATGGGTAGTTTCTTCTGCACTTCTCATGTAGGTCCCGCCCATATGGCACACTTCTTGAGGTTGTAACTTTCATTTCCAACCTTGGTTTTTGTGTTGTTCTGATCGTTATGCTCATCTATCTAATCTCTACCACACCCACATGATAACCCACCAAATATCTGGCTCTAAATAATTTAAAATTATTTAAAACTCATAAAATAATTTTATTAGAGGTAGGAAATCATAATGAAAATTTGCAATTGTTTCAACAAGGGTACAATGTTGTCTAAGAATATGGCTCTTTAGACCGAGGAAGATAGACTCCAGATGGAGTCAATGCCATATGCACAGGCTATTAGTTGCTTGATGTATGTCATGACCTGTTTGAGACCTGATTTGAATTTTGTGATAGGTTTGCTGAGCCATTACTAAGCAGACCCTAAACTTCAACATTGGTAAGCAGTGAAGATGGTATTTTGGTACCTTTCAGGGTCTAAGAATTCAAAACTCACTTATTAGGCAAAGAGTCTATCATTGATTGAGTATAGCGATTCAAACTATGCAGAGATCTAGATGATAGGATATCCACTATTGGATTGTCTTCGTGTTGAGAGGCAGGGCTATATTGTAGCTGAGTTTTATGCATGCAATATTGCAGCTTCCCAAGTAGTATGGATAAAGGAATTTCTAGAAAGATTAGGGCTAGAAAATTGGACTCATACTTCTGTCCAGATTTATTGTGATAATCTAGCAACTATGTCGACACTTAAGAATGGGTAGATCAATGCGAGGGGTAATCACATTGAAGTGTATTACTATTACATTTTTAACATGCAATAGAGGGGAAAAGTGAGTTTGAGTCATATTCCTACTACTGGGATATTGGCAGATTAATTCACTAAGGCCTTAACAATGAATCTGTTTTTTAAGAACGCTCATAGTATTAATCTTAGACAGGACTAGCACAAGTCGCTATTGAACCACATAAGCCCTTCACCAATAGTGGGGGATGTTGGACAAGGGTATCGGATTAAACCTATTTTGGTCCATGTTATTCGCAGTTTGGGTGAGCCGGTACTGGCTACAAGTTCCAAGGTTAATGGGAGCAATTGCACCGACCCTACATGAGTCATCAAGACACTAATTCTAATGGGACTTGCTTTCGTCCTACCTACACACAAGGATTATGACTAGGATGTACATTAACATGTTGTGGGGCCTGACTTACAAAATAAGTGTTGATGGTCGGACCCATGGTTAGCAAGGGGTCGACCTTGCCATGGGCTTGGCTGTGTATGGGGTCCACGCCCTACGGGCTTAGTAGGAAGTTCATTTAGTTAAGCCCACTTAAGAAGCCCAGTTAAAGAGAGAATGAGGAGGGGTATAAAAGGTAAAAAAAGAAGGAGAGGAGTGCCCTAAGCAGTCCTCCCCCCCTCTCCTCTCCTTTCTCCCCAATCCGCCCCTCTCTCCCTTGTCTTGGTGCAGCCTCCTCTAGGTTTTAGGAAAAACCTTGCTATCCGCCCCTCTCCTCTCTTCCACTCCTTGACGTGGTGATTGAAGGAGATCTCTCTCCTTGCTTGTTGGGGCTTCAAAGATGAGGGCGGGCTGATTAGCCCAGGGTCATTGAGTTATTGTTCCAAAATTTCAGCTTGAATAAATGCAAGCTCTTGACTGGATGGATTATTGTTAGATTAAAACAATCCAATCATCATATATATGCCCATTGTTCTAACTAAAAGCTCCAAGTTTGGCTAAGTCCTAAATATATTTCATGAACTACTTCCAACAATAATCGACATTATATCCTACCCGTAGTGAGTGTTTACATGCATGCAACACCTGAAGGAGGGTAGTAGCACTTTTTAGCCTTAGGATCCTCAATGATCCAAAGAGTGCTTTATGCTCCTAGTGCTCCAAAGTGCTCCACAACTACTCTCATGGCTCATGAGCACTTGGATTCTTGAGAATCCTCCTTGGTGATTTTGGACTTTTTGTGCTCCTTGCTATTCAAAGTTTGCAGAAAACAGGGAACTGGCCTCTATAATCAACATAAAGAGCTGCAAAATTGTAGTCTCTTTTATTTTGTGTATACTTCACATTTCATCATGTATAATTTTGACAATGGTACAATCCAAATATAAAGTAGAAAAATAATAAAAAAGTAAATAGAACAAGACACAAAATTTACTTAGTTCAGCAAGATGGCTACATCCACGACCGGAGAGAGCATATATACTATCACTTGAGAAATAACCAGATAAATTATAAACCTCTCAAATATCTGATCAGTATAATTTATACGCTATTTTACCCTTAATTATTTTACTGTCTAGTCTTATTTAAGTGTTAATATAGGTTAAATTATTAGATATTAAATTTAATTAGGTTAGAAAAAGCTTCCATGATGTTTTGAATTAAATTGGCTTATTTTGCAGATTCTTCATTTACGTTCGAACAGCCTCACTAACCGTTCGATCCACGTAATTTTGAAGAAACTTCAGTTTAAGCGTTCGAACTGGAATCTAGGGCATTCGAACGGAATAACGCGCAGTTTCCTTATTTCACCCAATTTCGAGTCTTTTTCATATTGGACTCCTTACGGATCTTATGCCTATATAAAGACATATTTGGCATGAAATTGGAGGTTAGAAAGTAGATTTTCTGAAGAGAAGAAGGAAGAAGAGGATGGAGAAGAACTCAAAGTTTTCAATGGAGATTCAAGTGCTTTCTTCTACAATGGAAGGCTAAACTTTTTTTTTACTTAGGAGTTGATGAAGGTATAGATAAGTTTTAGTTTCTTTTCTTTGTTTAATTTAGATCTCAGTTGTAAATTATGACAATTGTATGATAAGGATTTCCTTTTTAATGGAAGAGCTTTTCATGTTTATTCAAATCTATGTTGATTTATTGTCTTGTAGATGATAGATTGATGTGGTTTTGATATTTTCATCAATTCTAGTTTCTGTGATTTAGATGAGATGGTCATATAATAGTTTTAATGTTCGGATAATTAAGGACTTGGATGAGCTATACTAAGATTAGACGGGTCATGCCTATAGCTATTTAGTGTAGATGATTCGTGCTATTGTCGAAGATAGTTCATGCCATAGAAATTAATTAATGATTCTTTCTGAAGTAATTCTAGCTTGTAGCTGAGAATACTTGTTCATATTCACACTAGATTTAGATTAAAAGTGAAGGAATTGTTATGGTTCTATTGTGGATTCAATTTCCTAAGTAAATTCCATCACATTAATCTCTTACCTTTAAACTAGTTGATTTCTTTTCCTTTACTTAATTAAAGTTTATGTTCTTTTTAGTTTTCAATCAGTAAATTCTTTTTTATATTTAGTAATAATTCATCCGTCCCTGAGGTTCGACAACCCTTAAATACTCATCCTATTACAATTACCTTGTACACTTGCAAAAGGTTTAATTATAAACGATCAAGTTTGATAAGTATGAAATATATAGATATTTTATTTGCCTTTTTACCTTATTTGCTAGTATAGATTAGGTTAATTGAGAGTTAGTTATGGTTTATTTAGATTAAGATAGATATTAGTATTTTAGTTTAATTATTAATAATTTTATAGTTATTAGTAGTTTAGATATGTATTTGAATCAAATTGGGATCTTAATTATATTCTATATGTCTAAAATGTGATATTTTTATGCTTTGTAGGTAAAATGCGCTTATCGAACTACTTGGACGATGTTTGGAATAATTGAAAATAGTCTTCACATGCATTAAAGTGATTTGAACAACTTTTCAGAGTTATAAACAAGTTGGAAATTAATATGGACATTAAAGAAAGAGCTTAATGAATAGAAAACGGATCGTCCCGTAAAATCGCTCAGACATGTAAACATAGTGTAGCCGTTCGAACGGGCATGCAGGCGTTCGAACGGGATAACACGCAGTTTCCGTATTTCATCCAATTTTGAGTCCTTTTCATATACAACTCCTTCTTACGGATCCTATGCCTATATAAAGACATATTTGGCACGAAATTAGAGGTTAGCAAGTAGATTTTCTGAAGAGAAGAAGGAAGAAGAAGATGGAGAAGAACCCAAAGCTTTTAATGGAGATTCAAGTGCTTTCTTCAACCATGGAAGGCTAAACTTTTCTTTTACTTAGGAGTTGATGAAACTATAGATAAGTTTCAGTTTCTTTTCTTTTTAATTTAGATCTCAGTTATGAATTATAAATTATGATAAGGATTTCCTTTTTAATGGAAGAGCTTTTCATGTTTATTTAATTCTATGTTGATTTATTGTCTTGTAGATGATAGATTGATGTGGTTTTGATATTTTCATCAATTCTAATTTATGTGATTTAGATGAGATGGTCATGCAATAGTTTTAATGTTCAGATAATTAAGGACTTGGATGAGTTATACTAAGATTAGACGGGTCATGCTTATAGCTATTTAGTGTAGATGATTCGTGCTATTGTCGAAGATAGTTCATGCCATGGAAATTAATTAATGATTCTTTCTGAAGTAATTCTAGTTTGTAACTGAGAATATTTGTTCATATTCACACTAGATTTAGATTAAAAGTTAAGGAATTGTTATGGTTATATAGTGGATTCGATTTCCTAACTAAATTCCATCACATTAATCTCTTACCTTTAAACTAGTTGATTTCTTTTCCTTTAATTAATTAAAGTTTATATTCTTTTTAGTTTTCAATCAGTAAATTCTTTTTTATATTTAGTAATAATTCATCCGTCCCTGAGGTTCGACAACCCTTAAATACTCATCCTAATACAATTACTTTGTACACTTGCAAAAGGTTTAATTATAAACGATCAAGTTTTTAGCGCCGTTGCCGGAGACGGTGTTGATTGTTACTAAATTAGCTTTAGGATAATTCTAGATACTTTAGTTTTAGTTTACTTATTTTTTTTAAGTTAATTTTTAGTTTCTTACCTTCTTTTAATTTGATCTTGTAGGTTGAGTTGAAGGTGCTCTCTACACTTGTGGCCACAAGTGGACATTAGCAAGCATAGTGCTTCTCTTCGGTTTGCAAGATCCTTTTCCCTCTTTATTTTTTTTTCCTTCAGTTATTTTTGCTTCGTTTTTCCCTTTTACACTTTAAAATTGTGTGGTGTGTTTGTGGTGTATGCATGGTCGTCGCTCCTTACTCCCCCGATTAGTACCATTTGACCCTGAGCCTGAGCGAACATCTAGGAGATCTGAGTTGCCCTCGACCCCCAAACTCTCCCACCAATTCTTCCACCCACACTACCTCTACTATCATCATGGTTGAACATCAGTTAGAAGCACCACTCAAAGCTCTAAGGGAGTATTACACTCCCAATGAGTACACCTCCCCTTCATGCATTAGGTTGCCAGCGGTCGCTGCTCAAAATTATGAAATTAAGCCCAATGTCATTCAAATGCTTCCATCTTTTTGTGGACTTAATAATGAAAACCCGTATAGGCACCTAGATGACTTCTTGGAAATATGCACAACTTTTAAGCTCTCAAATTTAACCGATGAGGCTGTTAAACTTCGCCTTTTTCCTTTCACTTTGAAAGATAAGGCTAAGGAATGGCTTCACTCTTTAGAGCCAGTCATCATCATAACTTGGGCCCAAATGCAACAAGAGTTCCTAAAAAAATACTTCCCCATAGGTAAGACCAACCAAATGAGAAAGGCCATAACCACTTTTGCCCAACTTCCCACTGAACAGTTCCATGAGAGTTGGGGTAGACTTAAGGACCTTCTTAGGAGGTGTCCTCATCATGCTGTCCCTAAGTGGCAATTAGTGCAACGTTTTTATGAGGGTCTTACTGAGAAAAACCGTCATCTTGTTGATGCAAGTTGTGGGGGTACCTTTTTGCTAAAAAATGAAAATGAGGCATAGAAACTTTTTAAGGACTTGAGTGAAAATTCTCTTCAACATGCTGCGTTGAATAGAAATGAGAGTGGACTATCTACCTTGAACAATGCCCCCTCTAGGGGTGGCTTGTATGAAGTGAAAAACCCATTAGACATCTCCTCTAAAGTTGATACTTTGAGTAGGAAGCTGGACCTCCTTATGACTTCAACACATCAGCCCACTCCCTTCACTCAAGATGCATGCACAATATGCCTTAGCCTAGCCCATACTATCATGGAGTGCCCCTCTGCCTCTCAATTTCCTGAGCTTATCCAAGACCATGTAAATGCTACCCAATCCTTCCCTAGGGCTGAGAACAATCCATTTTCAAACACATATAACCCTGGGTGGAGGAATCATCCTAACTTTTCCTGAAGGGCACAAAACCAAGGGGTTGTAGGCAACCAACCCCCTAGGCAACCATTCCAAGTCCCACCAGCCCATATCCACCAACCTCAAGTCCAACATCCATATGTCCAACCCAATAGGAGTCCAAGCTTTGAAGAAAAGGTCTTGAGTACCCTGCAAGGCATTCAATCTCAATCTCAACTCCTCCATTCTCACACACAATCTATAGCAAAGTTAGAAGTCCAAATTGGACAACTAGCCAATGCTATCAATAAGAGAGAGATGGGGACTTTGCCAAGTCAACCTATACAAAACCCTAAAGGTCAATTTCAGGTAGAGGGAGCTCCTCCCTCTAATGAACAAGTTAATTCCATAATGACCCTTAGGAGTGGGAGGATTGTTGACAAGAATGTTGGGGGGACACCAGTGATAGATGATAGGAGTGAGGAGTTAGAGAAGACAACCCCTAATGAGCCTCAAGTAGAAGTTAGTGCACCACATGATAAGGAGTTTGTATCTTTTTCCCCTTCCTCAGAGCCACAGCCTAAGACCACTTCAGATGGATCTTATATCCCTAGGGCACCTTTTCCTCAGTGTCTTGACATGGCCCTACCATTTAGAAAGAGCACAGCTAAGATGGATGATATTCTTGAGACTTTTAAACAAGTCAAAATTAATCTCCCCCTCTTAGATGTCATTAAGCAAGTCCCTGCTTATGCTAAGTTCCTCAAAGACCTATGCACTCAAAAGCGTAAATCTAAGACCCATGTGTCTAAGAAGGTCTTTCTCACCGAGCAAGTTAGCTCTCTCTTGAAGTTTGACACCCCACCTAAGTATAAGGACCCTGGAGTGCCCATTATTTCTTGTGTTATAGGCGATCACTCCATTCATAGAGCCCTCCTTAACCTTGGTGCGAGTGTCAATCTACTCCCTTACTCAGTGTATGAACAATTAGGGTTAGGTGAATTGTAGCCTACATCAGTTATATTGCAGCTAGCCGACCATTCTGTGCGTAAACCTCGAGGAGTCATTGAGGATGTTTTAGTGAAAGTTGACCGGTTCTTTTTCCCTATTGATTTTATTGTTTTAGATATGGAAACCGGTGCCAACTCCACACATCAGATTCCTATCATTTTAGGTCACCCTTTCCTTGCTACAGCTAATGCATGTATAAATTGTAGGACGGGAGTAATGGAGATGACTTTTGGGAACATGAAAGTGTACCTAAATGTTTTTGATGTGTCTAACAATTCACCTGCAATTTCTAATGCTGAATGTTTTATGGTAAACAATTTTAGATTTGATGCTTATGATATAGGTCCATCTTTTGTAGCATCAGCTCATAATCAAGTTGTGCCTTCTAATATCTTTGAACCATCATTTTGGAGACTTAAGAGAAGAGCCAATGCCAATATCTACCACCCACCTTGACATACTTGAGTATGTTGGCATTGTCTGGCTGAAGACAATAAACTTAGCGCTTCTAGGGAGGCAACCCTTGTTTATTCGATTTTTTTTTATGTTTATTTTCTCTCTTTTTCTCTAGTTTTAGTTAAATTTTCATTATTTAATTCATGTAGTGATTTTTTTCTTCTTCAATTTAGTAGTTTTAGTTGATTAACTGGATTTTTATTTTTATTTTTATTTTTTTCATGTTGAAAAAAAAAATATTTGTGTTTAACAGTTCGATCGGGGATATACCCGATCGATCGGTCTGTTCGATCGGTAAGTTGGACGTTCGAACGGTCGAGTCATCTCTTTCAATGCGTGCCGGCCAGTTCGGTTCCACCGTGGTTTTTCCTCTGCCGTCTTTCGTACCTTGTCCGGCGAGATTTTTGTCCAAAAATCATCCCTCCTCTCCGATTTTTCTTGTAGAATCAATTTCCGGAGTCCATTTAAGCCGAATCGCCCTCTATTGCAAGTTGTTCCTCTGTTTACCCGGTAAGTCCTAAATTCGATTTTCGAAATTTTCATTCAATTTTTGACCAAATCAGGTGTAATTTTTTGTGAAAATTTGTTCAAAACATCTTGTATATCTTATATTGATGATTTGGTTCCATTTGATTGACTGATTACTGCATTAATTACGGTGGATTTCGGATTTTTCAGGCCGCACTATTTTTGTCGAAAATTTCAATTTTTGAAGCTTTAATGAATCAGTTTATATGTACTTGCTTTACAAAAGATGCTTAATTTTTATTTGTACATATCATACTTTAATTTGGGACATTTCTGGAGCATTTTTTACAGGGGTATTTTCATAATTTGACATTATTGGATTCTACGGGAATATATTTTTTTTCTTGCTTTTAGTCGCTTCAGCATCACTGTTAGCACTTCTGTTTGAGCTTTTTGCAGACCTATGGCGCACGGTTCTTGTTCTAAAGCTCCGAAGAAGAGGAAGGGCGCCCCCTCTACTTCGCGTGCTTCATCTTCCACTACCGCCGCTGCTAATCGACCTCTTCGTGCTATTTGTTATGAGCGACAGGTGGAGTTTATCCCCACCATTACTGTTGCTCAGTCATGGCTTATGGAGGGAGACGATTGGCGCTTATTTTTCTCAGAGATTGCCGCCCCTGATGCTCGCGTACATCATGAGCAGGTCCGATCTTTTTATGCATCCGTTTTTCTTAATGAGAGTGGATATATTGTCAGCACCATTGGAGATATTATGATCACTGTCACACCAGATCTCATAGCTACGGTGATGGATCTCACGCGCTCCAGCTTCACCTATCCGTCTTTTGCTGACTTTACTTTTCCTTATGAGTATACTATCACGGGAACTCTTATCGGACAGGAGCGAGGCCCATCCCTCACATATGGATTGCCAGCTTCTCTCATGACTCGGGACTATCGTTTTGCACATCTGATATTGGAGTATGACATATGGTTCCGCCGTCATGAGAAGGTTGACTACACCTTAGCTCGCCTTCTTTATGTTTTGGGTCGTGCGGAGCGGATTCACATCGATTTTCCCTCCTTTGTCTTCGCACGGATGGCAGATATAGTCTCTGGACCAGTGGATGCTCGATTAGCTTTTCCTTTCCTTTTGGAGCGGATTTTTGTTCACTTTCAGTTGGATTTTCCTTCCTATGCACCCACGAGCCGAGGTTTAGGGATTATTTCCCAGGCAACCCTAAACCGTATGATTACACATTGTCCTCCTCCACCAGCATTCGACGAGGAGAATGAGGAGGAGCCAGCCACAGAGGGTGTACCAGATGTTGCAGCTCAGCAGCACATTCCAACACATGCTACTGACTCTTTCCTTAAGATGGAGCATCGTCTTCGAGCACATATTGATTCTTCTCAGGCACAACTTCAGACGAGGCTTACTACACATATAGATGCTCAGATGACTGAGATGAGGGGACTGATCCAGGGATTGGCTGATTTGATTCGTAGCCAATCAGCTCCGGCCGATGCGGATGATAGTGACTAGCGTTCTACTGATGCAGATGATTTTCATATTTAGCTATGCAGGGGCTACTTTTCTCTTTTCTTATTTTCTTTGTTTTTTTTTATTTGTATTTTGTTATCTCTTTTCTGGGAGCTTGGTATTTTAGGTTTGGGAAATTGCTCTTTATATATACGTTTCTCATGTTTTCTCCAATCCTATGTACTTCATTTTCAGATTAGTGGATTAGTTCTGCATTCAGGTGATATCTTTCTTTCCCTCTCTTATTATTCTTGTCATTGTAGTATATATATTCTTTTACATTGAGGACGATGTTCAGTTTAGGTTTGGGGGTGTAGAAATATATTTTTCTACCTTATTTTTCTTTTAGGATGTTTTAGAGTATTTTTTTAGATTTTCTTTTGTTTTTATTTTCTTTTATGTGGTTTTTATCGTTTATTTTCTTTTAAAAGCATATGTCTATTTTTAAAGAGATCAATTTCATGAAGAAAGTTCAAGTAATTAATTAAGTGATGAAAGCGATTGAGTGAGTAATTTCTATTTTATTTTCTTTATCTTGGATAATTGTGCTTATATTTTTAAATCACAATTCACACACTTGAAACTTGTAGGAATATAATTTTATGATTTATTACTTGTAATCTTAGTGGGATATCTTTAACTAGGCATATTTTTGAAAACTTGGCAATTGAGTAATTTTTAATGTTTTATGATAGATCTTTATGCTTGGCTATTATTTGAAAAAAAAAGGGATAAGTGTGTAATGAAAAAAAAAGAAAAAAAAATGATGAAAAAAAAGAGTACAGGTTTGTTTCTCTTTTCACTGAGTAACCAGGCCTTGTGCCTAGGCAAGTATAAGGGATCGCGTCAAAAGGTGAAAAGTTGAGATAAATTCTTTTATGACTTACTTGGTTCTGTAGCCTTTATAGTTTGAGTTATTAAGCCTAAGGGGTGTTTCAACACCTAGTGCCTTGAGCCAACTGAATTAGGGACACTGCCCTAACGCTTGTTACATGGACTATTTAGAAAGCTTATTAGAACTAAGTATTACACAAGTCATATTTTGATATATATTATGCTCTTATTCCCTGAATTTAATTTAAATTTGAAGGCTATTACATGAGGGTTTATTATGAGATGTTAAAGATGAAAGATGGTCATTGTTATATTTTTGAGTTAGTGAACTTTAATGAGCTTGGTTAATGGGTCACATATGATATGCTTGTTAATAAAGAGTGAAATTGCATGACTACAAAGTTTCGACACTTTATGTTTTTGAAATGTATATATGTAGTTGCACAATTATTTCTAAGATGAGGTCATAGAATGAACGATTCCTTACTTGAAAGTGATCAGATCGATATTATTTACTTGTGTCAAGTATTTGTGGTTGGTTCTTTTTAAAAATAGTTGTGTGTTTTTAAGAGAAGATTGTTTTTAGAATTTTTGTTTTCTTGTTTTATTTTATTTGTTTTCTTAGGTTTAGATGTTTGTGGGTATCATTGTTGCAAACCCTCACGAGACACAACTCGTCCAACTAGGGACACCTAAGGGTTTAAAGGCTTGTTGCATACGCTAAATGCAATCGTGATTCCCTACGAAAGTGGCATTTATTTATTTTCTAGATTAGTTGTTTTGTTTTGCTTTGTTTTGCTCGAGGACTAGCAAAATATAGGTTTGGGGGTATTTGATAAGTATAATTTATACGCTATTTTACCCTTAATTATTTTACTGTCTAGTCTTATTTAAGTGTTAATATAGGTTAAATTATTAGATATTAAATTTAATTAGGTTAGAAAAAGCTTCCACGATGTTTTGAATTAAATTGGCTTATTTTGTAGATTCTTCATTTGTGTTCGAACGGCCTCACTAACCGTTCGATCGGGTACATGTAATTTTGAAGAAACTTCAATTTAAGCGTTCGAACGGGCATCCAGGGCGTTCGAATGGAATAACGCGCAATTTTCTTATTTCACCCAATTTCAAGTCTTTTTCATATTGGACTCCTTCTTACGGATCTTATGCCTATATAAAGACATATTTGGCATGAAATTGGAGGTTAGAAAGTAGATTTTCTGAAGAGAAGAAGGAAGAAGAAGATGGAGAAGAACTCAAAGCTTTCAATGGAGATTCAAGTGCTTTCTTTTACCATGGAAGGCTAAACTTTTTTTTTACTTAGGAGTTGATGAAGGTATAGATAAGTTTTAGTTTCTTTTCTTTGTTTAATTTAGATCTCAGTTGTGAATTATGACAATTGTATGATAAGGATTTCCTTTTTAATGGAAGAGCTTTTCATGTTTATTCAAATCTATGTTGATTTATTGTCTTGTAGATGATAGATTGATGTGGTTTTGATATTTTCATCAATTCTAGTTTCTGTGATTTAGATGAGATGGTCATACAATAGTTTTAATGTTCAGATAATTAAGGACTTGGATGAGTTATACTAAGATTAGACGGGTCATGCCTATAGCTATTTAGTGTAGATGATTCGTGCTATTGTCGAAGATAGTTCATGCCATGGAAATTAATTAATGATTCTTTCTGAAGTAATTCTAGCTTGTGGCTGAGAATACTTGTTCATATTTACACTAGATTTAGATTAAAAGTGAAGGAATTGTTATGGTTCTATTGTGGATTCGATTTCCTAAGTAAATTCCATCATATTAATCTCTTACCTTTAAACTAGTTGATTTCTTTTCCTTTACTTAATTAAAGTTTATGTTCTTTTTAGTTTTCAATCAGCAAATTCTTATTTAGATTTAGTAATAATCCATCCGTCCTTGAGGTTCGACAACCCTTAAATACTCATCCTAGTACAATTACCTTGTACACTTGCAAAGGGTTTAATTATAAACGATCAATATCCCCTTGAGAGAACCCCTTTGTACACCTTGTTTCCCACCCCTCTCTCACAAAATGAAAGCCCAGAAGAGAAAGTTTTGTCTCTGCCAAACGAAAAGAGAAAGAGACTAGAATAAGTTCCATCAGTTTTCAACAAAACAATGATAAGGCCCTAAAAATCCAATTTTTCCTTACCCTCTCCACCTCCGTAATGTCCAGATAAATAAACAAACAGAGTCCTAATGATTCATGACTTGATAAAGTCAAGTCACATATAACAATCTCCACCTTAACTTGAGCTTGACAAGTCACCTAGGAGAATCATCCATACTTGCCTATGTCCATGCGTCCTCTACCATGAATGCAGCTCCTTCCACACCCCAACCGGGTGCAATATAATCCTCAACATCTTGTAAGCCATGTTTGTAGCAGCATCTTTCATGTCCACCTTTTTAAGATTAATCTCCCCATCTTACACATATTCCCTTATCTTATCCTATTTTACTACAATGTACTTTGTCTGGACATGATAAACTTGATTTTTTGCTAAATGTATAACACTTTGACTATCACAAAGTGGTCTAATATTCTCTTGCTTCAATCCAAGTTCAATGACCAAGACCTTCAACCATATAGCCTCTCTAGCGACTTCTACAACTACCATGTATTCATCCTCTATTGTTGATAAAACAATCACTAACTAGATAATAGACCTCCAATTAACTGCACCACCTACAAAAGTGAACACATATCCTATGGTAGACTTACGCTTACCAGATCACCTGCAAAGTCTGCATCTACATATCCAGCTATATGCGCTGATGTTCCATCATTCTCAAACAAAATGCCAGCATTCTTTGTTTCATTCAGATATCTCAGAATCCACTTTACAACATCTCAATGCTTCCTTCCTAGATTAGCCATGTACCTACTAACAACACTTACTGCTTGGGCAATATCTGGCCTGGTGCATACCATAGCATACATTAGACAACCAATTGTACTCACATAAGGTACTAGTTTCATACCTAAAATATCATCCTCTATGGTTGGACATAACTCTCTACTCAACTTGAAATGTGTAACAAGAGGTATACTAATTGGTTTGGCATTGTTCATGCTAAACCTGTCCAACACCTTCTCAATATACTTCCCCCGAGAGAGCCATAGCTTCCAAGTTTTCCATCTCTCTGAATCTCCATGCCAATGATCCTTTTCATAGCTCCAAGATCCTTCATATCAAACTTATTTCCTAACTTAGATTTCAACAAGTTAATATCCGACATATTCTTAGCAGCAATCAATATGTCATCAGCATACAAGAGCAAATAGATATAAGAACCATTAAGAAGAACATGATGATAAACACAATGATCACACTTACAACAAGTGTATTTGTTGTTTAGCATAAAAGAGTCAAGCCTCTTATTCCACTATCTTGGTGATTGCTTCATGCCATATAAAGACTTTTTCAACATGCATACCCAATCCTCCTTCCCTTGTTCCTAAAATCCCTCTGGCTGCTGCATGTAAATTTGCTTTTCTATTTCCCCATGAATAAATATTATCTTCGCATCAAGTTATTCAAGTTCTAGATTATTGTAAACAACCATAGCCAGCAAAATCCGAATAGAAATGTGTTTTACTATTGGAGAGAAATTTTCATTAAAATGTACACCTTCCTCTTATTCATATCATTTGGCCACTAACCTAGCCTTAAACTGTTCAGGTTCCTTATCTGATGAAGCCTCCTTTTTTTCTGAGCACACATTTGAATCCAATAGCCTTTTTTCCTTTTCGGTAGTTCAACCAACTCCCAATTTTGTTCTGGCATAGAGATTCTATCTCCTCCATCATGGCCATCATCTATTTGTCATTGTCTTTAGATTTATAGCATCCTTAAAACAAGATGGATCTCCACTACTAGTGAATAAAGCAAATGAAACCATATCCTCAAAGCCATACCTGATTGTTGCTTTGGTGTTTCTCTTGGCTCTTCATTTTGCAATGCTATAAGGCTCTTGATTCTGATCATTACTTATATGAGGACATTGCTCCTTGTCTATACTATCCCCTTGGGCATCTTCATCATCTATTTGCACTTGAACTTCTATTTGTGGTTGACTTTTCTGTTGCACTAAGTCACCATCCTATTTGCATAACATTTGAGCATCACCAAATACCACATCCCTACTAAAGCCTACTTTCTTTGCTTCTTGATCCTAAAGTTTATATCGCTTCACTCCTTCTCATACCCGAGAAAAATACATTTTTAACTTAGAATCATGTTTACTCCTTTGCATGCTTTGAATATGGACATATACAGGACACACAAAAATCCTAAGAATGAAGTAACCTATAGGATTTCCAATCCGTACCTTCTTAGACACCTTTAAGTCAATAGTTATAGATGGTGACCTATTTATGATGTGATGTGCTATATTAACTACTTTAGCCCAAAACTCCTTGGAAAGATTTTCCTTTAACCTCATGGTCCTTGCCATTTCTAAGAGTGTCCTATTCATCCTTCTGCTACTTCATTTTGTTACTGGGTTCTAGGAATAGTGAAGTAGTGTGCAATCCCTTCATTCTTGCAGTATTCAATAAATTATTTTGATTTGTACTTAGCCCCATTGCCTGACTTAAGACATTTCAACTATTTTTCTGTCTGTTTTTCAACATTGGCCTTCCACTACTTGAACTTCGTGAACACCTCTGGTTTCTGTTTCATAAAATATACCCATACCTTCCTTGTGTAATCATTAATAAAATTCACAAAATATTCAGCATTACCTTTTGATGGCATTGAAGTTAGCCCCCAAATATTTGTGTGGACATGCTCCAACACATCCTTGCTCATATGTTTCCTTATGTGGAATCCCACCCTGCATTGTTTTCCATACAAATAATATTTTCAAAAACCTATTTTGTAGCTTTTGACACCTTTCAACAATTTTCTTTTATAAAGTTTTTGTGTACCCCTTTCACTCATATGCCCCAGCCTCATATGACATAAATATGTGTCATCACAACAGCCTTCTATAGGAGTAGTCATAGGAGCTCCACCTACAATTGTACTCCCTATCAATTTATACAAGTTTCTAACCTTTGGACCCTTCATCACCACCATCACCTTTTTTGTAACTTTCAACACTCTACCTATTGCATTAAACTTGCAACCAAATGCATCTAATGTTCCCAAAGAAATCAGATTCTTTTCCAAATCAGGAACATGTCCAACATTAGTACGTGTTTGAACTATGATATCAAATATCTTAATTCATAAGTAGCATTATTCCCCATTAGAACAAATCCACCATTAAATGGCTCATAAGTATCAAACTAGTTACGATTAGGACACATGTGCCATGAACAACCCGAATCTAAAATCTATGAATTATTAAAATAATTCATACATGAAGTGACGGATAACACATTAACCTCAAAATCATCAAATTGATCCTTCACCATGCTAGCCTGACCAAAAGAAGCCACCTTTTCCTTCTTCTCTTGGTCCTCCTCGCACTTTTAACACTCATTTTTCATGTGCCCTTCCTTCAATAATTACATTCAATCTTTTTCTTTCCCTTTGTCTTGGAGCAATACCTACTTCCATTAAACATTGTTCATGAATCTTCCTCTTCTCCAATTATTTCTTTGAGCCACAAGACCTTCAACTTGTGAATCTTCAAGATTAAGCCTCTTCATCATCTCATTGATAAGACAACAACCATAACATCTTATAACTCTATCATTTACTACACGACAGTGTTGTTACCATATGTTCATATGAAGGTGGAAGAGATACTAGAAGTAGTAGTGCCTTGTCCTCATTTTCAACCATAACACCAATACTAAGCAACTGAGAGGTCAATTTGTTGAATGTGTAAGTGTTTTAACAAATTCATCCCTTGTGTCATCCTGATATCATACAATTGTTACTTGAGGAATAACTTATTTGTAAAAAAAATTGTTATATAAAAATTCTCCAATTTAATCCATAGATCTAGAGCTAACTCCTCATCAATAACATTGTATAACAACTTATAATCAAGACAAAGATAAATAGCACTTACCAACTTCATCTCCAATTCCTCCCAGTCATCTTCACTCAAGATTTTTGGCTTTTTCGATTGCATACAATGGTTTGAATAAGCCCTATTGTACTAGTAGATCCTTAACCTTTCTTTCCCACAAGCTAAAGTTATTTTTTCTAGCAAAATTTTCAAATTTAATTTTGCTAAACCCTTTTGATGTTGTCATGAAAAAAAATTGTTTTAAACCAAAGCTCTGATAGTACTTTGTAGAATTTGGACAATGATATAATCCAAATATAAAGTTGAAAAATAATAAAAAAAGTAAATAGAGCAAGACACAAAATTTATTTTGTTTGGCAGGATGCCTACATTCATGACCGGAGAGAGTCATTCCACTATTACTAGATAAATAACCGGATGAATTAAAAGCATCTCAAATATCTTTCTGAGAGAACCCCTTTGTATACCCTATTTCTCATCCCTCTCTCACAAAAAGAAAGCCCAGAAGAAAAAATTTTCTCTCTGCCCAATGAAAAGAGATAGAAACTGGAAACAAGTTCTGTCACTTTTCAACTAAGCCTTAGAAAACTGATTTGCCCTTATCCAATCCACCACCTTATTGTCCAGAAAAATAAAACAAGAGAGTCCTGCTGATCCATGACTTGATAAAGTCAATTTACATATAACACATCATATATTTGGCATCAATGACATCTAAAAAGATTTCTCTCCTTTATTCCATGTGTGGTCCAAACTTATGATAATTACACCTTATTGGGCTACTTTTTTTTGCTAGAGAGAACGTCTTGTGCCTAACACAGAAATTGACCAATCAAAGTGACCATTCATGTTTAAGTTGACATTTCAATGGTAATGAAATGGATTGTTGCCCAACTTCTTCTGCACATATTTCAGCTTTCCTTGTCGTGGATGTGACACAATACATCTTCATTCATGTGGCTGACCTGGATTTTCTCGATGATAAGAAGTTCGGTCTCAATTAGAGAGAACTTGAAGTGGGGGTTTCTTTCCCGCCCGAGAGAACGTGTTCTGTTGGCCACATTTCAATCTCCAGAGAATGTAGAGTGCGGACTGGGCTTGGGCTTCCCTTCAAGAAGCCAAGAAATTCCAGCTCGACTGAAAAGCAAGTAACTTGAACTTTAATATGATATTGATTGAAATTGTATCCTGCCGGCCACTAGAAAGACTTGAGTAGTTGCATCAAAAATAAAATAAAATAAAAGACTTGAGTAGTTTATATTTGACTTGTGTCTTCTTCCCTGTTTTCTACGTTGTAGCACACTCCAGCCTCTGTCAAGAGTAAATGGTGAGACACGTCTAAAAGCTGTAGAGAGTTTCCTTTCCGATTGATATGTCTGTGAAGGTTGAACAAATTTCCTTGGATTATCGTTGAATATACATGTTGATGAAAAACATGCTAAATTTTTTAATTTTAGTAGGAAACTATGCAAATTCTTTTTTGAGGATGACACATTTACTTCAAAAGAAGTTGAGAGTTGGCTATGGCAAGCAGACTCATAATTCAAATCACTGGCAGCTGAAGGAGCATAGCCCATCGGTATAGGAAAAACAGTGTCTAATTGAAAAAAAAAAAATGAAAGAAATATATTAAGGATGAGAGCCCCAACTTGCAACATAGAAAAGAAAGACCCCTAAAATCATCTTCCGTAATAGTAGATATAAAACATGGCAGAGTGACCCTCCACATACTTATAGATAGTGCCACATTAGCAATACAATCAGCACATTATTTCCTTGTAGATATACATGAAAAAATTCTTATTGGCATGAAATATATATGATAGGAGCAAATGAATCTCCTACATTTACAATGAATGTGATGAACCAGGGGGAGCGAACCCCTCACAATAATTTTTTTGCAATTTTCACCAAAATGCTAAAATTTTAACTAGGGGAATTGGCTGAAATCATAAAAATGTATGCAATTTCATCAAAATGCTAAAAATTGCCCTATACACTGAACCTAAAACCAGCCTTGTTCAGCTCTACCTTCCAACCCCACACTACCATCTCCTCTATCATCATTGCAGCCACCCACTCCACCTCCTCTGTTATCACCACCTTCTCCTTTCCTTCCTCTTTCTCTTCTTCCTCCTCCACCTCTATTTTCCTACTCCTCCTCCTCCTCCTTGTCCACCGCTACCTTTTCCATCTTCTCTACCTCCTCCTCCTCCTCCTCCTCCTTCTTCTTCTTCCCCTCAGCCTAGTCCACCTTTGGGTAATACAGTGGGATTTGCATAGAACCAACCTTTGAGTCATTTAAAAAAATTTATTTGTATTAAAACCTCTAATATCTAAAAAAAACTAATAAATATGTTCAACTACTTTAAATTAACAATGAGTTTGATTTTTACCTGATTTTGAAATTTTTCTAGCTCCACATAATGTCATTGCTAATAGTTCATAGTAACACATAGCTAATAGTTGATAACTAACAACTGACAACCAAAATAAAGTGATTTTTACTATGAGTGTAAAACCTGGGAATTTCTTAAATCTCCAAAATTTGGCCATGTGAAAAGTAGTGAGTTTGACCTTTTGGTCTTCTACGTAGAATAACATCCCCTATTGATGTAGTTTGGGTCTAAAATGTAAGTACTATAAAGAAGACAGAAAGAGCTTCAGAGATCCCCTCCTCTAATAGCTTTAGTGGATAGGGGTGGAGAATATGAAAGCAAAGGAGGGGAAGGATATTTCAAATCAATAGTGTCTAATTGTCAAAACAAAAAATGAAACAAATACATTAAAGATGAGAGCCCCATCTTGCAAAATAGAAAAGAAATACAAGAAAAAATTTTAACAGAATTTTAACTGGCATGAAAAATATATGATAGGAGCAAATTAACTCCTACATTTACAATGAATGTGGTGAATCAGGGGGAGGGTACCCCTCACAATATTGTTTTTTAGCAATTTTGACCAAAATGCTATAATTTTAACTAGGGGAGTTGGCCGAAATCTTTAAAATGTATGCAATTTCATCAAAATACTAAAAAATTACCCTAGACACAGCAATTTCTACACATGTACCTAGAAGTTACCTAAATACCCGCCCCCCTTTTACTTCATCTCCAATAACTCAATGAACTCAAAACCAGCCCTGTTCAGCTCAGCCTTACTACCTCACACTACCATCTCCTCTGCCACCACTGTGGCCACCCGCTCCATCTCCTTTATTGCTGCCATCTCCTCCTTTCCTTCCTCCTCCTCATGCTTCCTACTACTACTTCTCCTCCTCTACCTCCTCTGACTCCTCCTCCTCCCTATTCTTCTTCTTCTTCTTCTTCTCCTCCCCCTCAGCCTAGTCCTCCTTTTGGGAATACAATGGGATTTGCAGAGAACCAACTGTGGAGTCATTTAAAATTTTTATTTTTTAAAAAATCTCTAATATAAAAAAATGAACAATATATATGTTCAACTACTTATTTTTAACAATGAGTTTCATTTGTATTTGATTTCGAATTTTCTCTATTGGGTTGTCCTCTCCCACTTTTGGCCAATTTAACTTGAACTAAAGCATTTGTTAGTCTTTGTCGTATAAGACAGTACCAACACAACTTACTCTCCCTAAGCTTCTCCTCTAACGATGTCACCCTAAAGTTCTCACATATATACTCATTACTACTCAGGTCTCTTCTAGTTATACCGCACATCCACCTTAGCATCCCATTTCAGCTACATTTAATTTATCTAAGTAACTTTTCTTTAAGCTCCAACACCTAGCTCTATAAGAGTATTACAGGTCTTAGATTACAATTGTCCTATAGAGTTGTCTTTCAACCCTAGCTGGGACTCGTCAATCACAGAACACTATCAAAGCATCTCTCCACTTTGCCACCCCGAATATAATATACAACATCACTATCTATATCTCATCCAATGGATCCTAAATTAATTAGTCATCAATGACTTTCCAATCAAACCCTTTTTTCAAATTCGTAAGAAATCCCCTTACATTACAACAACACAATCGAACATTCTCTAACCCACTTCACTATAATCCCTTAGAACCTCCAAATGTTTTACAATTACCTATACCTATTCATGAAACCTTCAGGATCAAAGGTTCATGTAGTGGAACAAACTTATTTTTCTGCAACTTTTTGATTTTTTTTAGTTACAATACAATTTCCCACATTATTGTTTTACACTCTCAAACAACAAATGTCCTCACTCAAAATATACAATACACTTTAATAATATGTACCAATACAATTCATGTTTTCAATTAGAATTATTAAATTAGTCTATTAAACATAAAATTTTCATGATATATGATATAATCAATTGCACTCAAATGCGCCTGAAGAAAAGTTTCTTACCTCCTCCAGCAACACAAGTTAGCATAATTTTATTGCTAATAGTTCACAATAATATATGGCTAATAGTTGATTAATGACAACCGACAACCAAACTTAAATGATTTTTACTATGATTGTAAAACATGGGAATTATTCAAATCTCCTAAATTTGGCCATGTAAAAAATAGTGAGTTTGGCCCTTTGGTCTTCTCAGTGGAATAACTTCCTCTATTGATGTAGTTTGGGTCTACAATATTAGAATTGAAAAGTAGACAGAAAGAGCTTAGAAGATCAACTAAGAACATAGAAATTGAAGTTAATTTGATGAAGTTATGGTAGATGTAACATTAAGGAATTTTTTAAGTCTATGTTAAAAATAGTGAGTTTGACCCTTAGGCTATCTCAGCACAATAACTTGCATCATAGTTAAAGTTTCAATCTAGATAGAAAGTAAACATAAATAACTTTAAAACATTGGTAAGAATGTGTGACTCGAATTTTAGATGAAAAAGTTATAATTATCCGAAGTTGGATTTGAGGTGAGTCAGGACCCAACAATGCTCACCATTTTGATCCTTTAACCTTCTTAATAGTATAACATTTTTTGTAGTTACTTTTATACTAAAATTTTTATTTTATAAATTTGACAAAAATATCTTTCAAACATCACTAAGAATTTGTAAATCAGAATTCAAATAAGGAAATTATGGTTGTTCAAAGTTAGAATATAGTTCAATGATGCGACACTACTAATACCTCAGTGTGGGTGCCGATGATCAAGAGTTCCACCAATGGGCTGAAAACTACCCAATTTAAGAAATTTCATTCTTTTTCCTTTATAAATACCCTTTGAGGTCACTTAGACTCTCAAATCTTTAAAAACTTTTCAAAATAGAGAGGGATCAGTCAAGGGCATTTTAAATCAAGAAGAATCCAGGGAGGGAATAAATTATACCAGGAATAACCATCAACACACATAAGAAAGGATTTCCATTTTATGAAAAATTTGGATTGCTAGTCTTCAATCAAAACTATGATTTGGAGATTTGATATGAAGCATGCAAAAAATATTATGAGTTATTTTGGTGAATAAATATTGAACTTGTGTTGAAAATTATTAACGGATGGTGTTATAATCATGATTATAGAGTATTTATGGTAAGCATGATTTATACACTTGTATGAGTAGCAATTATAGTGAAAATTGTAGTTTTGATAAATACAAAGGTTGTGGGTAAATGTTTATACAAAAGGGGAAAGAATCGAGCACCAGAATGGGAACTTTCTTTCATCTATTCTAATCATTGGCACTTCATCGATACATCAATGATTAGAGGAAGATGAACGATACTGACATTGACACATAATGAGACATCATTGTTAAACTTGGTATCGACAGTGAGTCATCTAGAAGGAAGATTTTTAAATGTACTCACTTGTAATGAGCAAGAAATGAGCCCAATTTACATACATGGAATACCATATCAGTATCGAAGACTATGGATATGGGTATGCACGGATGATACAATTGGTACTCATCAAAATAGGCCTGAACCTCTAATACGTATTAAAAAATTTCAGAATTGATAATATATTATCATAACAATTCTCTTAGAGGCACACATTGATATATTTCTTTTGGATGAGAGAAGCTAATGTTATGAATAATCTAAAATGCCGGCCAATCTTTTGGGTAATGCATTAGGCTCATCATAATTATGTCTTAAAAATGTGGGCCACACAAACTCTTACTCCATCCAATATTAATTGTTCAAAAACTAGTTCAATTTCAAACTAAGTAAGATACTTAATATGAGATAGAGGAACATTATTTAGAAGCCTATAAGTTAGATGTGTAAGTAAATGTATAAGACATAGTTCTATATTTATAACAAAAGAATTTTATCTAAAATTTATAACACATCCTTATTGATCTCACATAATTGTAAAAAAAATTAATCTTTATAAGTAATGTCCTTGATGTTTCCATGATTTTATGAATTTTTCATGCTATTTTCCTAATCATTTATGGTAGTAAAATATGATTCTTCTGCATATTTGTATTTGCATATTTACCCCAATATTTATACCCTAGAGTCAGATGTGGGGCTTAGTCGCAGGCTGCAGGCCTCGACACACACTTTCGTCATAAATTTCGGATATACTACACATAAACAAGAGGTTAGCACGTGATGGAGACATAAAAGAAGAAAAAACGATAAAAAGTGTATCACGGCTCAAAAGATCTGTGTCTAGTTCCGTTTGTTTCTAGAACGTCCAGAAGGCAGAACGTCCATAAAGAATGAGAGGAAAACCCGAGAGAATTTCCGGCCACTCCATTGTGCCTCCTCTGTCATTGAATTCCACTACTTCATCCTGGAATCCACTGCCCCTTGCTGCCACGAGTCTGATGGTGCCAGCTAGGATAGCTACCACCATCTCCTAGCTCCTACTTGAGGTACCAGTCTTTTCCTTGGTTTTTCTCACCTTTGAAATTCATTTTTATTCACCGGAGAGCTATTTCGATGGTGTTTGTTGCCGCCCTCCATGGACTTTTCTTCGTCTGGCCTCTAGGATCCTATAGGTGCCGACCAGGGCCACTGCCATGCTCTTCTTGCTACTCAGTGAGATGCCAGTACTTTTCCTCATTTTTTTTCTTCCCACTGTCCAGTTTGTTTTGGAGCCGACAATGTGTTTCTAATGGCCGTCCGGCCTCCAGATCATCTCCATTCGGTCCGTCTTGGCCCAGTGGCAGTGGTGGGCCTCCCACCTGGCCCTGATCGACCTCCAGTGCCCCCTCTACTCCTATCCTCATCCTGTTTCCATCTCCGCCTCACAATTCCTCTATTTTTTTGCCCAGTCAGATGCTTTAGGTGCGTCTCTAGTCTTGCCACCAGCGAGTTGTGGGCCATTTTTCCATAGTGAGTTTTGCCCCATCTCAACAAACGAGGGCCAGCCCCACTTGGCCCAATTGTGCCTTTGACTGGAATGAGCCGCTTTTCCCTTGCCTTATACCATGCTAGAGGCAAAGGCCTCCGCACCATTGGTTTGGGTTGTGGGTGGTAATTGATAGTGTTGTCATCTCCGTTGGCCACCACGAGGGCCTTAGCCTTGTCTCCCTTTTTGGGCCTTGGGCCGCCACCGTCTAGCCCTCTCCCACTCCCCTTTGGCCACGTGTGCATGTGGATGCATGTGTAATTTAGGATCAAGGTGCCATTTTTGTGCCACTTTACCATCAGCTAGCTCTGCCACCAATTGATTTGATTACCACAGTCGTCCACCTCTCCTCCATCCTTGAGTGTCGCCCCATGCCCTCCACCTTTATGTGGGCCCTTGTAGATGGAAAATTGACGTCGTTGTGTGCTATCCATGACTAATTTTGACATCTTACAGCTGACCAAGTATTTCTCAGCCTTCGTCAACCTTCAGTTAGTCCATCTCGACTATTGGTTGTGCTTGTCATTTCTATTGGAATGACCTTTCTCCCAACTACCCTAGTGTGCTACCGTGGATAGCAAATTTCGCTAGGTTGATCTGCATCATCACCATTTAGCCGTGATTGCTTCTGACGCTTCCTAAATCCTCAGGATAGCAGCTCTCTCAGCCTGAAAATGCTTTTTGCTGCAACCTTAGCTGCCGCCAGCGTAGTGTACTTGCTATCAAACGTCATGGATTACGTGGTAGGGGAGCTTGGAACTTGTAATTTTATTATAGCATGCTTTGAATGTGTAGCAACATGTTAGGATTTTATGATTCAATGCTTCGGATGTTAAATCATGATCCATTTGCATGATGTAAGAGGATAAATTATGCAATGTAAAAATTCATATGACATGTATGTGAGTTGTAAGTATGTTTGATGTATGTGGAATATGTGTGTGTTAGTGATGACTAGCGAGTATGTTGGTAAGCTATATATGTGGATTATGTGTGTGCTAGTGATGGCTAGCGAGTATGTTGGTAAGCTACGTATGTGGATTATGTGTGTGCGAATGATGGCTAGTGAGTATGTTAGTAAGCTATGTACCGAAGTGTGTGTATGTTATACATATATGTAATGGACATATGTATGTATGATGGCTATAGGCTTGTGCAATGGATATGAGTATGCGTGGGTGGGTAGAAATACTAGCGATGGATGGTGAGAGGTGACAGAGGGTTTCGTATGGATTTGGATGTGGATGTGTAAGTGTATGACGGAAGATGGAGGATGTATGTTTGACAGGCGAGGATTGGAGCTTATTGGTTTGGTTTGGTCCATAGTGTATGTTCGGGGATTGTGAAATAGTAAGGCTTTTGTATAATTATACAAGCATAATTTACAAATTATAAAGTAAAAAGTAAATATAATAAATGTGGTATAACTAATAGGGTGATAACTGAGGCTGGCTCTAAGGAGCTTAGTATGATGACTTTCGAGTAAGATGTTTTAGCCATAAGGTGGATGGCAGAGATTGTATGAATATTTAAGATTTTTGTGTATGTTGAGTTATGTTGTGTTGGATAGGTTAGTTAAGTATGTTGCCTTGACAAACTAAGCTTTCAAAATAGGTTCAGCTTCAGTTGATCAGTGGAAGAATGTCAGTCAAAAGAATTGTGTGGCGTAATTGTACTGCATAACTTAATTAATTCAAACTCTAATTATAAGCAAAGTTGATGATAGCGTTGCGAGTTTGAGACCTGAGGGTTCAATAGATTAAGTTTTATGTTTGACCTAGTCGATAATGAGTCGGCTCAACATTTCTCATATTTTGTCATGGTGTTTATCCTGTGGGATGTTGTCTGTGTGCTATATTTAAGCCGAAGATGTTTGATGCTCTATTGAGAGCGATGCATGTTTTTAATTTGGTATGTTTGCTATATTAAGCTCAGAGGTTTGATTCTCTATTGAGAGCGTTGCATGATTCTACCTAAGAGTGGCGTTATGTTATTTGCCCAAGAGTGGCACTGGCATTATAAGATCTCCAAAGTGTGGGCAAATGCATGGCCCCTAAAGTGTGGGCATTTGTGTTTATGTTTGCTCGCTCAGGTGAGTAGTGTCATGGAACTGATCTCATCTGTTTGATCCTATGCCCCATGAACATTACTATGCCTTGCCTTTGGAAAAGTCCATGACAGCTAATCACTCCCTGGAGGTTAAGGTGATGCCCCAGTAGCATTCCTTTCCTTTTTTACGCTGGAGCATATTAATTGTAATGAGCTTCAGTGGTCAATAGTATATATATGACTATATGAGTGAATAAGTAAGTTTGTAGGATTGTGAGCAAGACTGTAAGTGTAAATTTCTAAGCAAGACTATGAGCATATGATTCTAAGCAAGATTGTACGAGTAAGGTCGTACAAATAAGATTGTATAAGTAAGGTCGTATGAGGAACATTGTACGAATAAGGTTGTCGAGTATGCGTAAGTTGTATGAGTATGCATATGATTATACGAGTAAGTTGGTAAGACTCTGATTAAATGTAAGATTGGTATGATGATATGTATTTGACATAATTGTATGCGTATATACATGATTATTATATGACTGTCTGCTTCATGTTTGAGGTGCATGAACGCATCCATATATGGACTTACTGGGTTCATTGTTTAGAACTCCCTACTGGTTATTATTGAGTATGAAAATGCTTATTTACCCTATTTTTTTAGTCTCGAGGGTTAAGAGGCTTTTGCAGGTCTGTGATAGAGAGCTCCTGAAGATAGAAACTTGTTCTCTTGAGTGGATTGATTCCCTTTGACTCAGGTATATCCTTGACTCCCTACGAGTATTATTTTGTGCCATAATCTGATGTATACAGTGAGATGAGAATTAAGGTGTTTATGCTTTCTCGACTTACAATTTGGATTAAACTGTAGACTGTTATGGGACGTGCACTTAAGGATGCCTAAGAGATATTTACATTTAAAGTCTATGATCATCGTAATTTATTTCGTACATTATTTTCAAGTAGTGCCTGATGATGTTTGGTTTGGCCTTACAATATTTAATCGAATGAGCAAATATTTGTATGGGAAAACTGATGTGTTGTGTTTTAAATTATAAACTGCTTCCACAGGTTTCATATTTTGTCATTTTTCTCGATTTATAGTCGTTATGTTACAAAACAAATTAGTGAAATTTAAGAAAATGTGATGAAAAATCTTGGGCATTACATTATACCTTATCAATGTTAATACAATGTAGTCTAATTTGTTAGTTCAACTTTTAACAAACGAAAAAAAAAGGGTTTAAATCGTGGCCAAACATTTTATAGAAAAAAAATTAAATAAAAAGGGGTTGTGTATTGCTATGTATCAGCCTTATCGATAACATATAGCCGATAATATCAATATATTATTATTTTTTGTGTAGGAATGTACCACCCTGCTATAGCGTATTGGTAATAACCAATATGGGTATGTATTAGTCGATATGCACCTATATCGACCGACACATCCTTACATGACTATAGGTGGGTACTTGGCTATCAAAATCGATTGTGACTATCATTCTATGGAGGTAACCGGCTCCAATCGATTGTTATTGCCACATGCCCACTTGCAATAGGAGGCTCGTTTTGAGCTTATTGCAGGTGGGCACATCTAAATATCTTCCCATTTGGAGCTGATCTCGATTCTCGAAGTGTAAAGCAGTTAGCGTGGAAAAATGAGAACATATGTAAACAAACTGCAGTTTGCAATTTCAAATTTTAGTTCAATTAATTGAGCGAGCAAATTCTGTGTAAACGCAAATAGTTATTTCTCCCACGATTTGAAGGAAAAGTTAATGTTCAAGGATAAGCAAAAAAGTGTCTCTAATGTATGCAATAATTACCAACAAATCGACACTCAATTCATTGGATAAGAGATGAATGGCTTCAGGCATAGAACTGGCTGGTTGCCTTCAGTATTGGGAAGGACTTGGAGTGTGGCCCTACTTTCAAATAGAGGGAGCATGTAGAATGGGTCTAATTTCAATCCGAAAATGTGCAGCTTGGGTTGAATACAACGAAATGGACAACCTACTATGACCACCTTGGGCGCCTAAAAATATTTGGAGGTGTGAAGGTTACTAATTTTCCTTTACACCTCTTCTTTGTTGGTTTGGTAGCCTCTCATTATTGGTGACTTAGGCTAGACAAGTCTGAACTAAAATACTAGAGCCCTTGGGCCACTTATAGAAATTGAACTGTAGAAGTCACTATGCATGTTTGAGTTGTGAAGTAGTAAATGACAAATCAGCTAATGAAATAGATTGTTACGTAGCAAATGATAAATCAGCTAATGAAATGGATTGTTACCCAACTTCTTCCCCCCATTTTCAGCTTCCCTCATTCATGTCATGGAATGATGCATGCTTCTTCATTCATGTGCCTGACTTAGATTTTGTACAACGCTTAGAATAACTTTTCAAAGGTGAGAAGTTTGGTCTCCATTAGAGACAACATCTAGTGGGAGCCTCATTTTGTGGGTACTTAAGATTTTGTATTCTTCAGTATCTTCCTCATTCAAACCAATCCAACCATCGTATGTACTCTTACTAAAAGCTCCAAGTTTGGCCAAGCCTAAAGCAATATCATGAACTACTTTCAACAAGAAAGAGCATTATATTCTACCCCTAGCGAGAGGGTTACATGCATGCAACACATGAAGAAGGGTAGTAGCACTTTTGAGCCTTGGGATCATGAATGATCCAAAGAGTGCTTTATGCTCCAAGTGAGCCGAAGTGCTCCACCACTCTACTCTCATGACTCACAAGGGCTTGGAATCTTGAGAATCCTCCTTCGCCATGTTGGCCTTCTAGTGCTCCCCGCTTTTCCAAGTCTCTCTGATCGTAATAAGAGGTGCAAAAGTGGAGTCTCTTTTATTTTTGTGTGCACTTGGCATTTCAAAAATGTTTCTCTTCTTTATTCCATGTGTGGTCCAAACTTATGATAATTATATCTTACTGAATACTATTTTGGCCAGAGAGAACATGTTGTGTGGTGCGGGCCGGGCTTGTGCTTTCACCGGCAAGAAGCCAAAGAATTCCAGCTCGACTAAAAAGCCCACATTAATGTTGATTAAAATTGAAGCCTGCAATGCGACTAGAAAGACAACTTATATTTGGCTTGGGTCTTCCTCGTCTTCTACGTTGAGGCAGGCCGTCTTTTTCTATCTAGCACAAATGATGATGAGACATGTTGACAAAGCTAAAATAGATTCCTAGTGGATCTCCTTTCCAAATGATGTGGTTGTCAAGGTTGAACAAATTTTCTGGGATTATCCTTGAAAATATGTATAAATGAAAAAAGTTATATATATTTTAAGTTTAGATGGATTTATTGAGTGAACAATCTTTATGCGGAAAAGATGTAAATTCTCTTATACCCTATATTCGAGGATAAAGTTTTTGACTTCAAAGACCAGCCAAAACTAACAAGGAGTTTAGAGTTGGCTATGACAAGCCACTCAAATTGCAAATCACTCACACCCGTAACGAGCAATGAGTGTCTAATTGTCAAACAAACTTTTTAAAATATATATTAAGAATGAGAGCCATTAGTGTAAAAAAAAAGGAAAAACTATATTTATATAACAAGTATACCTAATAAAAACTATCAATTGAGTTTTGGTTGGACAGAACAAGTAAGCCCAAGTAAATTTTGTGTGAGGCCTACATGTTTTGTTTAACTAAAACTCAAGTGGTAATGTTTGTTGGGTATATTCATTATGTAAATATCACTATCCAAAAGAATGACCTCCTAAAATCAACCTCCATAACACTAGAATATAGCTCTATTTAATTTCTTTTGAAAAACTAAATTGAGCTATTAATGTGGGACGGAGAGAGAGAGAGAGTTGATTCACCAATGCAACTGTTTTTTTGGGGTACAACCACTACACTTTTTAAAAAAGTTATGGCTTGTTTATGAAATAGTTAGATAACAAATGTTTTGATCCAATAATAAATTTCCAAACTTTAGGCGTGGCCCCTAGTGATGATGAACTAACACTAAGCATACTTATCTTTAATCCAAGTGAACCCAAGGCTTTTGCATACCATTGATCTATGGGGCACTTTATCAACACACTGTCATGATTAATTAAGATCAGACATCAAATTTTGTCTAATATTAATAGTTATATTTGGAAAAATTATAATTTTTATTAAATGCTGAAGCCCACATCTAAAAGAAGAGAAAATAAACTTATGATACTCTTTTTTAGGTACCCAACCACCTAAATTGAACAAAACCAAGCTATTAATTTTTGTGAAATAGAGTTATTAATATAAGATGGAGGGAGTATTTATTCTTAACTAGATTACCTGTGTTTTGGTGTTGATCATGAAAACTTACCTGACTGGTAACTCAATTACCTACTTTTTATTGCTAAAATAGACATAAGGAGTATATGTATTACACCAAATGACAAGAGTAAACACCAAAATAGTCGAGCCAGCAATGACTAGAACCTTTGTGATCTCATATAATGGCAGCAGTAGCCATGCCTGCAGGGTTGCCCAAGCTAGATCCATCAAAGTTAACAATGACAATTCCAGAAGGAGGGCAATCACCTTTAAGTCAAGCTTCCGCCTGCAAGGACCACAACCACAATAAATCACCATGAATAGTAACCTTACTTGCACTGAATTAAACTTGATTCGGTCTATTCCATGAAATCCAACAGAAATGTACAAATGCAGTAAGTAAAGATCTTACGCCCACAACAGTGAGTCCTTGAAGTTTAACACTTTAACTATATATCATTTAACATTGTCGCTGTTGTGGACCTAGATATAAAGGTTAACACATATTGGTCCACACATTCAAATCTTATTTGGGTGAACCAGTACACATTCACTAGGGTGTAGGAATGTAGGGGTGGACCCATGACTTGTTACCTGTCAATGTACAAGTATTTATAGGCTTGAGTTGCACGTACATACTCACTTATGCTTACATAGTATATATATGTTTGGTGTGTATACATGGAAACACCTCGTGGGCCCTAGATGAGTGTACGATGCATGAGGGACCTACGTAAAGTTTCTAGGGGCCACTCCGCCCATGGTCATGCCCATGAAGGATGTCTTAGGTCTCCATAGGCTCATAGAGTTGAGCCCATACCCATGTGTAAGACACCACTAGACAAGCCTAGGGTTGTTAACGAGCCAAGTTGGCTTGTTGAGCAGGCCCAGCTCGGCTCGGCTTGAATAAAACTCGAACTCGATGCTACTCGACTCGAACTTGAATATTATTTTAAAATTATATATACATATATACATAATAATAATAATACATATATATATGTATATTTTATATAAACATAGTTATTAATATAAATATATATTATGACATGCTCCCTCCATTCTAGATTAGTAGCTCCATATGATTAGTTCATTTTGAAAAATTAAATTGAGCTATTAATATAGGATGACTGAAATATATAAAATAGCATACAATCACATATATGTATCAATAATATGTATCATATATGATATATGAAACACATTTACATGAGCCAAGGCTCACTCACGACTACGTAAGCCTCGATGTCGTGCATCATTAGATTACGATCCAACAACACACATAATTCATGAGGCACATTAATTTATGTCTTATTGCGCCTCGGGTCTCTATTTGATGGCCCATAATGTCTTGGATCACGCTAATGTACGTCAGCTCAAACTTATATAAAATTTTATCATTATATATTTCCTTGTTAAATTATAATGAATATATAATTTTTATATATGATATATATTTTATAAAAATAAAAATATTGGAGACACAAAGACTAATATACTCCCTCTATCCCAAATTAATAGCTCCATTTGGTTTTTGAAGATGAACTATATAAAATTAGTTCAATTGAAAAACCAAATAGAACTATAAGTATATGATGAAGGGTAAACATAATATTACACTAATATGCTTAAAATACTTTTAAAATAAGCATGACATTAGGAGGACCAACATTAGTTTACAAAAGAATGATTAGATAATTTTTTAAAAGTTGATGCATGACATTGTGACCATCCTCAGTTTACAAAATGTATATCTTTTTACATGTATTTTGAAATTTTTTAGAGGCATATTAAGGCTAAAAAATAGTTCTTTTATAAGTGATTTATAAGCATGTAAAGAAAATAAAATACAAAGAAGTGGATAGTAATGTTGCCTAAGTGAGTTTTTATTTTTTGCAGCATTTTTATTGATTATATGTACATAAAGAGAGGAAAATAGTAATGTTGTATATTTTGAGCATATGTAACTAAAATTTATTTATCATAATTTTCTTATTTCATAGTGACTATATATAGTCAAATGTTCAAGGTGTAGTCCTAATACTTGTTGAAGTATTTTTAGTAATATTTAATACTAAAAGTATATTAGTATTTGTGATACTTTATATACTTTAGATTTATATATATATATATATATATATATATATATATATTTATTTATTTTTTTAGTTCTAGCCTAGTTTGAGCCTAGGCTGATGATTCACTTACTTAAGTTTGAGCTTGAGCTCGAGCTAAGCTTTGGATTTCCAATTCGAGCCAAGCTCGAGCTAGAAATTTTGAGCTTATTTGAGCTTCGAGCCGAGCTCAAGCCGAGCTTTAGCAGTTCGAGCTTGAGCCGTAAAAGCCCAATGCTTAGCTCAGCTTGGCTCGTTAACACCCATAGACAAGCCCATCAAGAAGAGTCCAAGTGGGCATAAGAGTCCTAGCCCATGTAGGAAAGAAAGTCCACTTTAAATAGGGTTTGAGCCCTAACCCTTCAACCACCCCTCCCCCTCGGCTCTCCCATGTCTTGTACCACACTACAAGAAAAAAGACTATTAGCAACACTTTTAAGCATCACTAATAGTCATAAAAGTGTCACTAATAACCATTAGCGAAGCTTAAAAAGCATCATTAATAGTTCTGCCCAACTGCTCATTAGCGACACATAATAAAAAAGCGTCGCTAATAGCATATAATTAGTGACACATAATTTTTGCATTGCTAAGATAATTTTATTAGCAATACTTTTTAAGACATCACTAATAACGTCACTATTATAATTTTTTTTTTAAAAAGGTCACTACGAGCGACACTTAAGTGTCGCTAATAAGAAAAAAATTATATAAAAATAAAAATATTTTTAGCGACACTTTTAAAGCGTCACTAATATGAAAAATTAAAAGAATTATAAAAAACATTAGCGACACTTTTTAAAGCATCACTAATATGTAAAAAATAATAAAATAGTTATTAGCGTCACTTTTGAGTGCATCACTAATGACAATAAAAAATTTAAAAAAATTTCCGCCAGAGATGGGATGACAGGAGGGGCGCCGGATGTCGGCACCACTCCTCCAACAAGGGCATGGGAGGGGGGAAAGCTGAGGAGAAGGAGGACGAGGGGGGGGGAGCAACTGGGCGAGGGAGGGGTAGCGACCGGGTGGGGGTGGGGAAGGGGAGCAACTGGGTGGGGGGTTGGGGAGGGGTGACTGGGAAGGGGATACAGGGGAAAGGGGTGGAAGATAGGGGCTACGCGAGAATCTTGCGGAGGAGGTGGATTTGGCGCCTGGGGGGGGGGGGGGGGGGGGGGGGACTAATCAGAGAGGGGGGAAGGTGTGGGGGAGATCAGAGAGGGGAGTAGGGGAGAGGGGGATGAGGGGATGGGGCAAAGGGAGGGGGTGTTGACAGGGGAGAGTGGGGAGTGAGGGGGAGCTAGTTCGGCACCCGGAGTCCCCTCCTCCAGTAGGATGTAGGGGGCTCACAGGGTGCTGAACAAAGAGGGAGGGGAGGTGACCGTGAAGAGGGGGAGGAGGTGGGGCGATCGGAGGTGTGCGAGTCAGGGGAAGCCTGATTTTGGCACCCAAATCCACCTCCCCCGCTGAATTCCGCCACTTGGAACCCCCTCCTCCGGTAAGACAGAGGGGAGGAGGGGCAGAAATCAGAGATAGCCTGGCGCAGAAAATAGAGGGAAGGGGGGCGGTGACCGGGGAGAGGAGGAAGGGGGTGACTAAGGAAAGGGGGAAGGAGGGGGAGCCGGATTCCAGCACACTAAGTCCCCTCCTATGGTGGGATGCACGGGGCTCGGGGTGGGGTGGGGGGAATGGGCGCCATGATGGCAGATTGGTGGAGGCGTGATAACAACAAAGGGAGGAATGGGAGAGGAGGGTGGCAGAAGGAGGAAGGGGGTGATATAAATGCATCTAGGAGAAATTTTTTCCCGGCAACACGTGGGAAGAAACGAGGGCGATTTTTGCTTGTGTTTTATAATTTTTATGACTCTTTGAAAGCATCACAAATAATGTTTTTTGTGATGTTTGCTAGTAAACGTCGCATTAAGGCAAAATATTAGCCATGTTTAAAGTCACTAATAATAATAGAGAAAAGAAAAAAGTGAGAGAGAGGACAGAGAGAGAAGAGGAAGGAGGTGGGGAAGGGAGAGAGAGACGAAGAGAGAGAGGAGAAGATATAGGCGAAAGTTTTTTTTTTCATATATTAAGATTTTAAAAATAAAAAAGTAAAATAAAAAACTGTAATAGTGACACATAGAAATATGTATAACTAATACATCAGGTATTAGCGACACATATAACTGTGTTGCTAATATCTAGGGTATTAGCAACACATATAACTGCTAGTACCTTTTATATTTTATTATTTTTAAAATATAATATAGAATAAAAAATTCAAAAAAATCAAAATTATATTCCTCCCCTCTATTTCCTCTCTCTCATATATCCTGTCTCTTCTCTCTCTACTTTCTTCTCTCTCTTTACTATCGTCTCTTCTCTCCCTCTCTCTCTCCTCTCATTTCTCTGTTCTTTCTCTCTCTCACCTCCTCTCCCTCTCCTTCTCTCTCCCTCTCCTCGTCTTTCTCCTCTCTCTCTCTCTCTCCCTCTCCTTGTCTTTCTCCTCTCTCTCTTATCTCTCTCTATCCTTTCTCTTTTTTTGTAATGACCCGAACTTTTTTGTGGTTTCTACTTTTGTTTTGCGGAGAAAATCAAGTTGTTCCTTGTAATTTGCCTGTATTTTATTTAGTATATTTGTGTACTTGGTGTTATGCTTGGAGCTTTGTGGTAAGTGAAGATTTTTGCACGTAAATTAAAGTTTGGGAGTGAAGAGAGGGTTTTGACTCGCAAAACGGGGTTTTGCATCTCAAATACACCTTTGGTAAGTAAGTTGAGGCTTGTGTGCATAAAATAAAGCTATGACGGGTGAAGGGAGGCTTTGTGTGAAAAAGGTGGGCCTGAAGTATTTAATGAAATTGGATGCATTAGGGGAGGCTTGGTACTTGTGCATGAGTTGTGATGCATAAAAAAGAGGCTCGGCATGTGAGAAGGATTAAAAAGTATATAAGAATAGTGGATCGTGGCTTTTTAGCCATGACCCGTATGTTATTTCCAGCAACGTCCAGAAACTTAGTGTGTAGTGGAAAACCAAGGGCATTTCTAGATCTTCGGTCATGCCTCCTCCATCATCGGAATCCACCGCTTCTTACGGATTTAGCTTCACCCTATTGCCACAAGTCCGATGATACCGACTAGAGCTACTGCTGTCTCCTCCTCACACTACTGAAATTTTTCCTGTTTTCCACCATTGTGGCCATTTGGAATGTCAGAGCACCATTTGGCGACTGCCGTCCTCTGTTTCTGGCCAGCCACCACCCCTCCTCCGGTCATAGGCTTCCTCCCCACTCTCTCCTTTCTCCTCTCTAAACTTCCTTCCATCCGCCGACTCTCGTTTTTGCACTAGTCACAACCGGGACGCAAAAAGCTTGTTGTCCGGCGGTTGTGTGGTCTTGCTTGAAGCCATGGCTGGCCGCTGTTTTCTTGTTTCTCCTCCTCCTCACCTCCCTACCTTAACCTACTCCCCTTGAGTTCTTCTACGTGGGTTTTGATCTCTGAAACCGTGACCGTCGACCTCTACCCGGGACGGTTTCTGCTTTTGATGATCCGCCACAATGTCCAGTGACCGACAGTAGAGCTAGACGTCACATGAGATTTGGGTTTTCATAACTGCCTTTAGAGCATAGTGTCCATCCTGACCACCTCTTGTGCACATCAATGGGAGGCATGGAGATCCATGAGCATTGAATCGGGACCAAACTATTCATCTCCTAAACCCTGGCAAGCCTACGACACTTTCGCACCCCAGGGGCAGCTCGATTATATAGAAAACAATGTTTGGGTTTTCCGATTTTGATACTGACGCCACCACAGCTGTGTGCCCCAATACTAATCATGCACTTGGAAAGCGAGGTAGGGGGCTTTGAACTTGTGAATCCATCATAGCATACCTTGTATATTAGAATGAATGCTAGGGCTAATGTAATTACATGCTTTATGATGTGAATGCCATGATATCACATGTGATGGTATGATATTAGTTTAGGTGAATGCTAATTAAATGACATGTTTATTGGCTCAATGAATGATGGATTGTACATGTTTGCAGGGCAATTATTTACATGCTAGTAAGATAATTTATCTTCATGTCTATGCCATGGTTTATGCATATGTTGGAGGCATGTGGATTGACATTCGGAGTGGTGGAGGTAAGTAGCATTTGGTTGGATGTGTGTAAATTGACATGTAGAATGGTGGAGGTAAGTAGTGTTTTGTTGGATGTGTGTGGATTGACTTGATGAGTGGTGGGGGTAAGTAGTGTTGGGTTGGATGTGTGTGGATTGACGTGCGGAATGGTGGAGGTAAGTAGTGTTTGGTTTGATGTTTGTGGATTGACGTGCGGAGTGTTGGGTTGGATGCGTGTGTATTGACATGTGGAGTGGTGGAAGTAAGTAGTGTTTAGTTGGATGTGTGTGAATTGACATGCAGAATGGTGGAGGTAAGTAGTGTTTGGTTGTCTGTGTGTGGATTGACATGCAGAATGGTAGAACTTTATATGGATAGCATCGATATGTGTATGCTTGATGGGCTATAGTCAATTTGGATCATGCTTTGATGCAATGAGCGGAAAGCTTCGGAGTTTAGTGTTGGAAGACTGTATGATAGTATGATTTCAAAGGAAAATTACACGAGCATAAAGTATTTAATTCAAACTTGAATGTTGAGTAAAACTAAAAAACTAACCTTGTGAGTTTGAGACTTTAGAAGTTCAGTGGATTAAGTTTTGTGGTTGAGCTAGTCGGTGATTAATCAGCTAAGCATTTCTCATATCTAACCATGGTGTGTATCCTATGGGATGTTATATGTGTGTTGTATTTAAGCCCACACATCTAATGCTTTATTGAAAGCGATGTTTACATGTTTACTCTTTAGATCTCCCATACTGGGCATTTTCTATTACGTATGAAAATACTCATTTTTCTCTCCTGAATTTCAAATACTCTAGTGACTTCTTTGGGTCCTAGCATGAGATATTTGTAGGCAGGACTTAGCAATTTGAGGAGAAGACAGACTTACCTAGTTCAGGTCAATTTTGACTATTTAGTTGCTTTTGTCTAGTTATGCCATGACTTGCGGTATTATTTTAAATATACAGGTATTGGGTGAGTTGAGAGCTTATGCATGTATTATTTTAGACTTGTATATAGACTTTTTATATTTGGACTGTTATTGGACTTGTACTCAACTATGCGTGGGAGATGTGTATTTAAGCCCATAGTTGACACTCGTGATTTTGTATGTGTTTGTTTGATCTCATCCCACGGGTGATTAGTCGATGTGTTTTGATGATTTGAAGGAAAAATATCCGGGCTGTGTAGTTTTAAATTGATGTGTAAGAAATAATAAATATTTTCACATGTTTCGATTTTCGTCAAATTTTACAACTTCCAGCCATTATATTGCAAACAAAATTTCTTGAAATTTATGAAAAATGGTTTGGAAAGCCTAGGCATGACACTTTCTCTCGCTCCTCTCCTCTCTCATATATCCTCTTCTCTCACACACTCTCTCTCCATAATCTCTGTCTCCTCTATCTATATTCTCTCTCTCTCTCCTATCTCTCTACCCACGCTCTCTCTTCTCTCTCTCTCTACCCACTCTCTATTCTCTCCTCTCCCTCTTTCCCTCTCTCCTCTCTCCTTCTCCCTTGCTCTCTCTCACACGCGTAGCGTGAGCCATGGCTTTGAAGAAAAAGGTGAGAGAGTAGGGAAATTTAATTTTTATAGAATTTTTTTATATAATATATTTTAAAATTAATAAAACTAAATTAAAAGTTAATAGTGATGCATAGGAAAATGCATCGCTAATACCCTAGGTATTAGCGGCGCATTTTCTTATGTGTAGCTAATACATTTTATTTTAATTATTTTTTATTATTTTTTTAATATAATATATATTACAAAAAACTAAATAAAATAAAATAAAATTCTTCCCTCTCTCTCGTCTCTCTCCCTCTCCAATCCCTCTATCTCTCTCTATTCTCTCTCTCCTCTCTCTCTCCACCTCTCTTCTCTCTCATACATCCTCTTTTCTCTCTCCTCTCAATCTCTCTCTTCTCTATCTCTCGCTTTATCTCTCCTAAATTTCTCCTCTCTACCCACTCTCTCTCTCTTCACTGCTCTATCCTCTCTCTCTTCACTGCTCTATCCTCTCTCTCTCTTCTCTCTTTCTCTCCTCTCTCTCCCTTTTATTAGCGTCAACCCTGGCTATGACGAACAAAGGTGTATTTGTGATGCATATGCCTATGCATCACTAATGCTTAAGGTATTAGCAACACATTTTCTTATGTAACGCTAATAAGTTTTATTTTAATTTTTTATTAATTTTAAAATATTATATATAATAAAAAATTTCAAAAATCTCTAAATTAAATTCTTCCCCCCTCTATCACTCCTCCCTCTCTTGTTTCTCTTTTATCTCTCTCTTCACTTTTTCTTCTCTCCCTTTCTCTCTCCTCTCTCACTCCTCTCTCCTCTCTCTCTCTTTCTCCTCTCTCCACTCTCTCCCATCTCTCTTCTCTTTCTCTCTCTTCTCTCTTCTCTTTCTCTCTCTTCTCTTTCCCTCTCTCTCACTCATGCGCATGAACGTTAGCCCCAGCTCTGAGGAGTGGGGAGAAAGTAGGGAAATTTTGTCTAATTTTTCTTATTTACTTATAATATATTATGTAGTAAAATAATAAATATTAAATAAACTATATTATATTTTTGAATATGTTTTAAAAAAATTAAAATATATTTATTATATATTATATATTTAAATAATAAATATTCTATTAAATAAAATAAGACAACTATTGACCACGCTTTTTAAAAAGCATTGTCAATAGTCTTAATTTTTTTTAAAAATAACCTTATTTTATTTGAGACACTTTAGTAAGCGTCTCAAATAGTTTTAAATGTTTTATTTAAAAAAAAACTTATAATTACTAGTGATGCCTTTTAAAAAATGTCTCTAATAGTTATTTTTTTGTGACACTTTTATATGTGTTGCAAATAGCAGTTTTTAGTGATGCTTTCTATTTTGACGCTAATAATAGCATAGTTAATAGTCCGTTTTGTTGTAGTGCCAATTGCGTCCTTCTTTCCCTCTCCTTGTGCTGGTTATGGCTCCCATTGGGTTGAGCTGCCATCCTCCTCTATCTTTGATCTCGTATGCACTAATAAGAAAGGGGGTAACCTCTCTCTCTTTGCATTCGAACTACAGCCCTATCGGGCTCCATGCATTTTGGAGAAAAGACACAAGTAGCGGCTAGGACATGCTACGAGGAAGCTATTGTGGACTGATCTCTCCTTAATTCCATGCTGAAGGGCAAGTGGTGTTCTTAATCACACTATCACACAAAGAGGTACTTTTCTCACTTGAATCATTTATAATTAATATAAAAAAAGTCTGTGTGTTTTGATCAGGTGTTCTAAAGGCCACATCCTAGGAGCAAAGCTATTAACATGTTATTCCTCATTAATTACATGCTTGTATGTTGATTTGATGTAACATTGTTATTTCTTATGTTCCATAATTTATATGTATATTTTTGTGATCTACACGCTTCAAAGGGGGGAAAATCATCCCTTGGTGCTTCCACCAGATGGGCTATGATATGCGTAATATTTATTCATGTATACACATTATAACCTAATTTATTAACATAATATTATGTAAATAATGGATTAATTAGGTATTATTAGTGTTAAGTCAAGGATTAGAGTTTTTTATTTATTAATTTGGGTTAGAATGTTAGTTCAGACGCGAATTACATTAAGAATGTCTTTATGCACCCAATAATCCCCTCACTACCCCAATAACCTTATAAACCCTCTCATGAATATTTATGAGTAAAATAGGGTACTGAGGGGATTATTGGGGTGCATATAGACACGTTTTTAAATTAACTAGAATTAATTTAGTTTTTACAAATTTAAAATGTGACTTTTTAGATTTTGTAAGTTATGCATGCTTCTCAAGGTACTTGGATGATGTAAGGAATAATACAGAAGACTCTTAAAACATTTACAAGTGATTTGGACAACTTTTCAAAGTCATGTGCTTGTATGAAATAGATTAGACATGGTTGAAAGTGCTTAATGAACAGGCTAGAAACTAATCGTAAATATGGACATGATTCATCTTCCCAAACATGAATTTAGACACTTAATTAGATAGAACTATCTAGACTGCAGAAACGTGAACCAGTTGGAAAAAATGATGAAATTGAAGCCCAAATCTAATGTAATTAGACAAATTTACTTGGAGCTTTTATTCCTAACTAAAAAATGAATAAGCGGGTAGTCCCAAAATCATTTTTTCGTCTTGAGAGGTCATAATTTCGAATTAACAGTGAAGAGGAATTTCAAACTGCCATTAATGGTTTCACTGATGATTTGATCTCGTTGGAAAGTATCATAAAAATCTCAACCAATTAATCTCATGGGAGTTGATTTTTAAGAATTTTGTGGTCTTGGTTATGAAGTTAGAGAAGGTTTGTTAAGAAACATAAAATGTAATTTTAGATATGGAATTTGACTCCACTGGTTTCATCTAAAGATGGCTACTAATGTTGGAATCAACTAAACTGATTGCAGTCAGAGCTTGTGGTCATTCTTTTTATTTAGGCCATCTAAAGAAGGAAGAGTTTGAGCTGGGCTCATGTTAAGTTAAATGCAAATTTGATGTGAAAACAAGGGAAGAAGTGGCCATGAAATGGTTGGAGCTGGTTTGAGTCATTGGAATTAATAGAGTTTTTCCTGCCATTCAATGTCATTGCCAGTTGTGATTAGAGTTTTTTCATCATTTGGAGCATTGAGCAGCATTCATGTAGCATGAAAGGAGATTTTGCAACCTATCCAACCAATTATTGGAAAAAACTACAGCCGATTTTTTAAAGATTAGGGTTTTTTTGATTCCAGAAGGAGTTTTCAAAAAACACTCTGGCGTTAGTTTTGTTTCATCTTGTTTTGCAATGTGATTTTGAAACTGTATGCCCCAAAGCAAATTTTGGATGTGTAGCAAGGTTTCGTTTGATGCAATCCCGATAAAGGAGTGAACTTTGTAGAAAATCAGCAGCTGAATGAGGGGTTAATCCAACTTGTAGAAAATCAGCGGCGGTTTCGTGGTAAGGTCTTTATCAAAATCTACATTGTATATTTGTATGCACGGTTTTTGGTTTCTCGTGTAATAGAACACACGACATAGGCAATTGAAGCAAACTATCATGTTTACATAAAGACAATAAGTCGTCTATCGTGTGTTCGATTCAACCATTGTGATATCGTGTATGAGAGGTCCTCTTATCGTATGTTCGATAACACGATATATCTACTTATCGTATATATAGAAGTTAGTTGGATAATGTGAATTTCAATGTGACTATTGATTATGGTCAAGACCCATTCTTAACATACATATATTTATCCAATTTTACAGACGTAAAGTTAGAGTATTATAGCAAATGGCAAAGTCAGGGAAGGCAGCAGAAGATAATCTATGGGAGAAGACCGGTGGGAACAAATAGTTTCCTTGCTGGACTTCATTTATCCAAAGACCATGTAGATTCACGTCCGGGATGCAAGGCCATCTAGGTGGAGACTAGGTTCTACCCAGTATAAGATTGCGAGCCCATCATCATCTCAAGACCACTCTTGGATGTTCTCATTGGTGAGTGTTGGGATGACTCACAAGATGTCTTCAACATTAGTGGGAAAGGGAACCTGTGTAAATTGGAAAGTAGTGAGGGAAAGGCTTTCTAAGGCAACGGGCAATTCTACAAGAAGTTCTTCTAAGGGAAGCGGCCGGAGAGGACATAACTTGAAGAAATATCAAAAGAAGTGGCTGCCAACACACGGACTGTGTCAGATGATGACTTAGCAGGTTGGCTATTGTGCACATGGGTACCATCGTGTTTTTCACATAGAACAATAGAGCTGTATCCACTGCTCTATGTGATTACATAGATGACCTATCGGTTGTGGGGAGCTACAGTTGGGCTGGTGCCATACATTACATGTTGATGAGATGCATATCAGTAGCCCAATGGAAACATCATGAGCAGATAGGATGAGCACTCCGCCTAGCCGGAATTCTCATTGAGGCTTCATTAGTGCTCTAGTTAAAACTCGTATTTTAGATATCACAATACATTCTATTATCGTTTGTCTGATGACATGATATTTCTACATACACATGTATATTGTTGTATCGCTCACACGATATTAAGTCGACCGTGTTATAAAAAATATGACATATAACATGCACGTAGAAATATCATGTGATTGGTAAGATGACTAAGTATAATATCATATAGAGGACATTACACAATAATGAACTATTGTGTCATCGATAATATGATGTGGCCGCAAAGCGTGTTATAGGTAACACGACTAAATTGTCATACTTACACTACTGACCATTTTCTTTTGTATTGCATACATCCATATAGGCTCCCAATGGTCCTCCATGTAGCCCGAGGTGCAAAAGGTAGCCTGGATTTACCCAACTTTTGACCAACATGGAGAAGGCAGCTAAAGTTGACTTGGCGAACGAAAAGGCGAGGAAAACGCTTCTAGCTCATCACCAGATGAGGAAATGGTACGAGGAGTTGCTTATGCATTTGAAGCCAAACTCCGAAGCTATTATACAAATCACGCCAATTGCAAAAGAGACCCACTTGATGGATGGCCAAAGGGTGACCCCAAAGGCTAAGAAGGTAGGTATGCAAACAACGATGCATTGGACAATGAAACTCATCCACCCCCACCACGGCGAGATGTCGGGGCATATACATTCTGGCTAGGATGTCATTGAATCATTTGTCATGCTAGTTGACGTCATGACATGAATTTGTGATGTTGTTTAGGAGAAGGCTTTTCTCTACTGTGAGCGGGGATGGAACACTGAGAGTTGAAGCTACACTCGAGTGGGTTTAAAACGATCTAGAGGTGGCAACAAGCCTCATAGAATAGATGCTACCCTTTGAGGAACCGGAGACAAAGCAACCGCATGAACCCACTTACCCGGAAGTTGCCCATGCATCAACCCCTCTTCTAAGAACCAAAGCATCACCATCGGTTCATGTCAAGTCAAGAGTTTCAAAATCCAGAGAAGCTTGCCAACCATTTGCCCCTGAAGATCAACCAGTACATGTCCCTCAGCCGATGGACGAGGAATTCATTTTGAGTAAGTATGACATTTTAATGTATCGTGTTCATATGGGGATATTCGTATAATCGAATACATGATAGCCTCAACGGTCATGCTTTAAGAAAGACAATGTCATTGTGGTCGTGTGATCGATCACACGATCATTGAACCAAAAGTCTGTTGAGAAAACAATCTGGTTGTGGTCATGTGATCGGTAACACGATTAGTCCATTTTTCATTTTTTTTATCAATATGATATGGTGTTTCATCATGTAAGCTAAAACATGATTCGCGTGCATATTGTTTAATGACTAATGTGATTACTTACTTCTTAAATGCAGAGAAAAGGTAGCCACAAGCTGCCTCCAAAAAAGTAGAAGATGGGTCCGAAGTTGTGAAGGACAATGATTATTAGATTTATAAAGAAAATAAATGAAGAAGTCCAGGATCAAATCTGGGAGGTCGAGGAACAACCACGGGAGGACTAAGAACAACCCCGGGAGGTGGAAGAACAACCCCAGGGTGTCCTGGAACAACCCCGGGAGGTTGAGGAACTAGAACAACCCTTGGAGGGACTGGAACAACCCCTTGAGGGACCATAACAACCGCTTGAAGGAGCGAAACAACCCCAGGAAGGGCCAAAATAACCCCTGGAGGGACTAGAACAACCCCGGGGAGCAAATAAAGGAAGGGAACACACAAATAAAGAAGTAGTTCCTCAAAAGTCAATAAAACTAAGATTTAAGCGGAAAGCTGCCCCTATCTTACCCTTCCTACCTCCAGTGCCCCAGAAGTCAAGATACATCGCCATTGAACCACCTGCTCAAGTTGAGGAGGCAGTCAAGAAGGTGGTCGCTCAAATGATAGGTATCAATGTTGTTAGACAAGTTTGGAATTGCGGACCAGAATGCAAAGCCTGGTGACGAAGTTCCTCTGGCATTAGTCTCTGGCCCATACATTATCTCTCTAACACAGCCAAAGTCTCCCACCCCGGAACTAGTGGGCTCAACTGCTGGCTCCAGTGGTAGCACTTTATTGGATACTCCTTGTATTGATCAGGAAGTACTAGAGAGTAACCAAAAATGTGATAGACATCGAAGGGAAGGCTATGAAGAAGATGAATAAGTAGGATGTCAATCATTGGCCAAAGGACTATCTTAACACAAAGTTGGTGTTCTACATTGAGATTCAGAAGGTTGCAGATAAGGACATTATCATGAAATTTCTAGTGAACCCATACAAGACATGGCCAGTAGAAACTCTCCTCTACACTGCCTACCTATCTCTGTTAAAGTAGGAGTGCATAACGAATGAGGTAATATCATTTTAATGATCATGCATTTTAAACAATATTGTGTTATTAATCACACGATTGCATAACTGATGAAATGGAACATTTATATATCACTATATCAATAACACGACGTTTGCTCATATTGTTGTTTGCATAATACACTAATTTTTGTCTATATTGTTGATGTATAAATGGCGTGTTGGTTAATGCATGACTTGAAAATTCATCGTGTTATTGATCTCACAATATAATCACTTATCATATGAAATATGTCATGACCTATCGATCATCGTGTCATGGCTAACACGATGGGTTTTCTGAAGGTGATAGACATCTTCTTCCAACTTCTTGATGAACACAATTTGATATATCCAAGCAAATACCCCAACTATTTTTTCGGCAAGTTCGCCATTTAGTACTATTTTAACGTGGGGTCAGCCAAAGGTCCTATGGAGAAGGAGAGCAAACTCGTTGGCATTTTGTTGAGAGAGCTGAATGTTAACATGGAGAGTGGTTTCATTCCTATCTACATCACATGCCACTTTCTCTTGCTTATTGTTCGCTACAAGGAGAAGAGGTTTAGGTGGTACAACCCACTAAAGGGTGACCACAACCACCACTTTGCAGTAACAGACACTGTTAGGAAACATGTTGCAAATAGAATGGAGAAGTACCTTAAGATAAAGGGTGCAAGGCAATGGCCAATGACTAAGATCAACAAGTGCCCGTATCAAGAAACAAATGAGGATTGTGGTTTGTACCTCATGTACTACGTAGCAAAGCTGGCAGGGGGAATCCTTCAGCCTAATTTTACACAAATAAAGATAACAGGCTTGGTCAGGCCATAGATCTGTGCTACTATACTTCAAACCTGAATAGACAAGGAATTTGATCTGAAGGCAGATGAATTGTAATTACACAATAAATTTTTTTCATTGCACAATTAACTAACAACTTTGTTTTTTTCGATCCCATATTGTGTAGTTCTCCACTGGAACTGAACTACATCTTGTTTTCATGTTGTTTTTACACAAAGCTGCATTCATTTGTGTGTGGTATATTCGATCAAACAATAGGTACTAATGTCATGTCATAGAAAATGCAATAAAGAAGAAAACTTCAGCCGATCGTATTGTTGATTGCATGATAGTCACTTGGGTCGTGTTATTGATTAAACAACATCTACTATGTATGAATAACATGTTTTTATAGGAATCAACATTCAGTCGTATGTCTTAACATACGATGAATTTTGAAATCGTGTTAGTAAGCATACGATCATAGAGTTAATACTTGGAGACACATGGCCGTTGATGATGTCGTGTATTCAATCAAACGATATGTACCAATATCGTTTATCCGAACCAACGACCTACTTTTTTCAATATCACTTGGTGGCCATTGGCCCGTTGATGCTATCATGTATTCGATAGGATGATATGTACAACTTTCGTGTACTCGATAAGATGATATGTTCCACTCTAGTTTTAGTAGGAACACGACGTGCACGTGGGTCATCTATCAGAACCAACGACCTACCTTTTTTTCATAAGATTTCATAGCCGAATAAAATCTATTGGAACGCAACTATGAATGGGAATAAAAAAAGCTTTTATTAATATTGTTTCCGTACAGAATATTGTAAAAATACACCAAAAATATTATTGCTTCTAGTAATCCTTTGCTTGCAAACTGCCTACCATTAGCTGGCTTCCAACATGTTTAAATCATCGACTATATCCCAATCACCTCAGCCTCAAATCGGCATTACTGGGGACCTCGTTGTTTCTGAATTCTTTGTAGTCAGACATATTTTTCATGCTAACTATATAATTATCAAACCATTGATCCTCACCCCACATATTTTCAACTTCTTGACTTTCTTCACCATCGTAATTACAAGGGTTGTATAGAGGTTTATAGATATCAAATGAAGTCCTTGTCCCACCCATCGTTGGCAACAATTCCTCTGATCTATTTAGATTGACTTTTATTTCAGGTTTTGTACTCATTGGATTGGTGAAAGAAGATTGACATGGATTTGTAGAGGGCAAGTTTCCCAGTTCTCCAAATCTGCATTGCACATTATCATGTTAAAAAAATGCGACATCACTCGACATTGTGTATTGGTATAACACGCTTACAATTCCAATTGTGTTATTGAAACCACGCTATGAATGCATATTGTATTAATCCATCTACGCTGAAAATCACAATTGATATATCGCTTGTGTATGTCATTGCGATATATTACACATTTTGTTTCTTTCTTCATAATATATGATTTGAACTTAACACGATATGGTTGATATCGTGCGTTTAAGGGTGAAGTCCAATTACGTATAATCTAAAGATTCATTGTTACCTGACAGTTTCAAATGTGAATTGTGTGTCATTGAATCTAGTCTGAAATCCGACATTAGATATGGGTTGAGCCATTATGACCGGTGATTTAGATCTATTGACTATCTAGTTCCTTTCTACGGATGGTGATTTATCACTGTTGTGAGGCTCTTTCATCTCAGCATACAATGATAACACCTCCTTATTCGCCTTCTTATCAATAGAGAATACTGATTGGAGGTCCTCATTATCTTGTAATTCATATATCATGAATGATTGTGAAGATGGAATTAAATACTTCAAAGTGACATTACCATTGACAGCAAGCCGTGTTTTGACTTGAACCAGTAGCTCGCCAAAGCTCACCGATGGATGAATGTTCATCAACCATGCCATTCCACCAATATACACGCCATCATTGCCTACCTCTCCATAGTATTGTATGCAAATATTTATCATATCCATGATCGGAGTAAAAGGAGGATCGATTCTATGAAATGCAGCCTTTGGAGCACTCACACAGTGTCTGCGGTGTCAAAAAAGTTTTTTTCTTGTTGAACAGTGTTCGTCGGGGATTCACCACCGATCACCTCCCGCCGGCAACTTTGTGGCTGCCAATGAAACACAGCACACCTGAACAACGCAACACTATTCTGGTGTTGATTTATTATATTATATGCGATAGTGGAAACCTAAGGGCAATTTTGTCCTAAAGCAGGTCATATGATATTTGTGTTTAAAATCTAGGGAATATGGAATTTTGTAATCTTTGGTTAGGCAATATGGAAAAAACTCTTGTGATTATTGTTGGAGCTATCATTGAGCAGAGTATTGAAGGAGTTCGAAGTTATTGGGGTTGTGCTGAGAGAAGAGGCGTGAGGCTATTGGAGTTCGAAGGATGTGAAATAATAAAATATTGTTCAAGAAAGAACCCCACATAGTGACAAAATGCAAAGCGAGCCAGAGCCTGGGACCCACATTGCTGGCCAATCATAAACATACCATCTTATAATGGACTTTGATTTGGGAAGTCGGGTTCTATAAGTTGATTGAAGACGTAGGTTTTCTCATTGAAAATGGATGATGATTTTTCATAAAAACAAAGATTGAGTTCAAGATCATTATGAGATAAATGTGAAAAATAATGAATGATCATAATTATGGGTTTCGATAATTTAATGAGTGGATTCTTGATGCTCTGAAATATGTTCAATTAAATATTTTTAAATTTTGAATTGCAATCCTATTTTGTGTTAATTCATTGCTGATTTGGGTTATTTATGTTTTGAATAAGTTAGTTGGACTTTAATTAAGTTTACATGTCTAAATAGGCTTTAACAGGATCTAAGTAGAAGAGGAAGTAAAGCCCATCTACCCAAAGCTATTTAAAAGTCAAGAATGGGCTCCTAATGGTCTAAACATGCATGGAATGGTCGAACACAACCTTGTGGACCCGTTTGATTTGAGATTTGTATGAAGAGGACTAAATTAGGAAAGAAGCTGATTCGGACAGATTGACAGAGCCTTAGTATTTCGATCATATATTTTTATGTATAATTCGGATGGATACGATTCTGGTGGCATTTGAAAGAAGACTTCCATAGATACAAATGATATTTCAGGAAGAAATTCCAAATTCGGAAGATTCATGGGTCGAATTCGGTATGCAAAGAGACAGCTAGTAAACTAACTCGAGGCCAGCACATGAAGAATATTTTCATTGATTGTGATTGATACACATAAGGAAAGACAAGGAGGCTGATTGGTTAACTAAAGGAAGATTCAAAGATACTTATTTGCTAAATAAATCATTAATTTATTTAGTATCTAATCATTACAGAATAAGCAACTAATTAGGGAATCAATCAGGATGTAATCTAGAGATATGATTTCACTTTCCTCTTTGAAGCAACCCCTTCTATTCCTATAAATAGAGGGGTGGACGTGATAAATGACTGATCCCCTCCTCTTTGGAGCTCTCCTCTCCTATTTTCTTCTCTCATATTGTATTTTTGTTTTAGTTTTATTGTAATGGCTTTCTAAGCTCTCAAGCTAAGGCTAGAGGTAATTTGTAACAATTTAATGGAGTTCAATTTATGTTTCATCAATGGTTTCAAGTAAGTATTATTTATTTGAAGTGATGTTTATTTAATATTGTTCTTCTTCTTATTTTTTGTGATTTGGATACATAAGATGCTTGAAGACTCTCCTTTCTTATCTTTTGTGATTTGGATACATAGAAATCTTTAAGAGACAATTGTTTTTATCCTTCATCTATCCAAAACATTTCTATTTTTATTTTCAATTTTAATGTTCATATCTTCCGGTTAGATAGAATTTTCATTCGATTCTAACTGAGATAACATGATACATGAAGAACATCATTAGATGTTACAATGATCTTTAACGCCTTAGTATTTTCTCATCTTGATTTCTTAACTTTATATTGCCTCAATACTCTTCTACTCTTTCTTTCTTAGTTTTCCTTTCTCTATTTTTTCGTAATAATTTTCTTTATTGCACAAGGCTTTCCCTGTGGATCGACCTTGTCTACTACAATTGGCAAGTAAAATAAATCTGAATGTGACTTCTTCATAGTCTTGGTTCAGACGTAACAACAATTCTTATGCCTTAGTGTTTTGATTATTTGATACTTTAGCTATTTTATATTATTTTGTTCGTCATAATTATAACTTTAAAATTTTGATTTGGATAGTTTAATTCCTTTTAAATTCTTATTTACTTTTGTTAGTTACTTTAGTTAAGTTAATCACCTTATTTTTGTTAACTAGATTAGGGTTAGACTAAATTTGATTACAGTTGGTTTTTCATAATATCAAGTCCTTGTGAGATCGGCATTCGATTTAGCCGTTTATCTACTATAGATTTGTGCACTTAGGAGTAACATTTAAAATTTAACAAGAAGCTACACTTCCTGCCTTTTGTTGATGCCGCCTATCATTTACCAGGTTCAAATTAAAAAAAAGAAAGAAAGAAAGTTTGGAACCATAACACCCATATAGTAGTCACATTCCAAGAATAGATGGTCCATTGTTTCTAGCTTCATATTGCATACTACATATATTTCACTTGGAGCCTTTAATTGTCTATAGCACAAGTCATTACAAGCGAGACTATTCAGCATTAATTTGCAAATGAACATCTTAATTTTTTCAAAATTTTGTAGTCTCCACAACTTGAGCCATAAACCCTTAGGCCAAAGGGTAAGGGCCTCGAATTGGTTGTGTATTGATCTATATGCTAAGATAGTAGAGAATTTGCCATTCACAGTCAATTGCAATTAAGGAGAGTCATTAGGCTCATCATAAATATGAATAGCTTAGTTTATCCACCAGCTGTTTTGGCCAAATTTTACCCAACAAATCCAAATTCCAAGTTTGAGAGACTGGATAAGACAGATCGCCGACAAGCTCCACTGAATAATTTAGATTGCAGTCATGGATAAACCACCTATCCACAAGTGGATGAAGTTTGGTCTGATAATCAATGTGCTAACTAAGCCGTGCTAAGCCTTATCTCTGACCTTAACTGACAATTTCCATTAAAGAGAGGCTGAAGCATTTTTGTGTGTAGGAAAGACTGTGACCTAAAACATTTTTGTTTCATCCCTAAATCTCAAATAGAATGATTCTCCAAAATCAAGTCCCATGCTCTTTTACATAAGAGTGTTGCAATAAAATGTTATTTTTAAAAATTAACCCACCACTATGCTTACTTTTGCACACTCAATCCCAACTCGTGTTAAATTCATATTTATTTTCCCAAAAGAAATCTCGTACTAGCTTATCAAATGGCTGAGTCACAACTCTTTGAAACTTAACTACTGACAAGGCATGGAGTTGTAAGGGAATAGTACTTTTTTGTATTAGCTAACTCCATGGCAAAAGCACTAGTTATGTGTAGTTAGGTAAATCTACTATGTAACATAGAATTCTTAGGGTTGTCTAAGTGATCAAGATCAACAATGGATCTTGAAGATTCAAAGAAATTAAAGTCAAGTCAAGCCCTAGTGAAGGTTTAACCTAAAGTGCCCAAAATCATGGATTTCTAACTCATGAATGTTTGAAGATTCAGAGATTTAAAGTCAAGCCAAGCCATTGCTAAGGTATCACCTAAAGTAATTAAAAATACAAGTATCTACACTCATGAATATCCTCCTTAGCTTTATTCTATTCTTTTATCGAAGCTATCCATGAAGTCAGAAAGATCCTGAATCAAGTTTTAAATACAAGTTAATTTTTAGCAGGTTGATCGATTGCCCTTGCTCCAAGCAGTTTTCAATAAATTTTGCATCTTGATCAAACTCTCTTAGCCTGATGAATCACCCTTCAAGGAAATTTCCTAATTTTGTCTGATTTGGTTCCTAATTGGGAAAAATCTTTTTTTGAAACTCTTTACACTATAAATACTTGTATTATGTGATAACCTAATATACAGGAGTTCTTCACCTTTCCTATGACTTCTAATTTCAAGTCTAGAGAGTTTCTATTCTTAATCATCTCTATGGTGATTCTCTCATTGATTTAAGTGAGTATTTATTGATTTCTAATATCCTTGATTCATCAATTCTCTTGTAAGACTATTTATGAATTGCTGAGGATTCTTTGTGAAAGAGAGTCAAAACACTAAATCTAAAATATAGAAAATATTTGCATCTTGCTGGTTAAATTACTAGATAAGTGATTCGTTCTTCATCCTTAGTAGATATCGGGGTTGATCAAGCACTCGTGGATGAACAAAAGATTATCGATGCTCCATGGATATTGGTCTTGCGAGAAATTAGAGTCTAGGTCATCGAGTAAATTCATTAGATTGTGTGTATACTTGAGAAAGTGATTCTTGTTGTGAGTTCGATATCTGTCTACTTAACCTAGTCGATCACCATATAGCCCCTAATCCGATTATCAACAAAGATAAATACTATTCTATATGACCTCTTTGCATAGAATTTTATAAGTATCGGAATCAAACAAGTATTCTCTTAAACCTCACTCACATTTTATCAAACATTCAACCACAATCATTCAATCCACACATGAATGCAGAATTTAATGTAGAAAACCCTAATATGAGTAAAACGCCACGGCAGTTCCAAATGAACCAAATCAATGCATTAGAAATCAAGACATTACATTGACACATGCAAACCAACAACCTTGTTTATACACTAACTCAAGATCCTCTTATTTAGATTGTTGTTACTAGTCTTCAAGTTTTCTCCCTCAAGTACTTAAAACTTCTCCCTCCTTGCCTTGCCTTTGTCTTCCTCTAGCATTCAACAAGCACCTCTTATTGTATTGACTTAGGCCTCATAGAATCTTTATCTCCCATTGAAGATATTTTGCAGCTCCTTTGAAATCTCTATGTATACTCTTGCCTTTAGTTGTGGATTAGCCTCTTGTTGTTGCTAGTCTTCAAGTTTTCTCCCTCAAGCACTAAAAGCTTCTCCCTCCTTGCCTTGCCTTTGTCTTCCTCTAGCATTCAACAAGCACTTCTTATTGTATTGACTTAGGCCTCATAGAATCTTTAATCTCCCATTGAAGATATTCTGCAACTCCTTTGAAATCTCTATGTTTACTCTTGCGTTTAGTTGTGGATTAGCCTCTTGAATTCACCATTGATCTTCAACTCAATGCTTCATGTGAATCTTTCTAGGAAAACAATGTGCAAAAGGTACAAACCTTTTTTCTCTAATCTCCTCTAGGTCTTCCTCTCTCAAATTTCGTAATTTCTTAACGCGTACACAGTTCTTTAAGTTGGTTTAGGTCTAGGACTTAAATAAGGAAAGAAATTGAAATCAAAATAGCTTAATTAGGGTAACATGTTCTTAAAGCGATTCACTATTTATTTTGTGCATGATACTTCAAACGATCAATCAATTTACGAGAGTGATCGATAAATAACTCTCAGCTTTGTTTTATAAAGGGCAAAATCAAGTGCCGATTGATCGTTTAATTCTTATTTTGCAACGATCAATCATTCTGCCTATCTTTTTACTATTTTACCATTTTTACCCTAAAACCTCTAAAATCACTTCTAAAACTTGGCTAAGTGATCTAAATAAGCTTCAAAAACTTTAAACATTCTTCAGTCTTTTGTCTAGATCCATAAGAACATGTCTCATCTTATTTTTCAATTCTGTCAATTCTAAATATGACTCAACCACAACAACCATAATCAGATTCAAAGACTCAATACATACACAAGGTTTCCAGACATAATTTTGACACAGAAATAAGCCAATAACCTTGACATATGAATCATATGTTCTTACAATCTCTTCCTTTAGCGATTTCCTATCCAAATACTACACATTTGAAAATCAAAATTAACTTACCACTCTTGACTTAGTGCATTAACTTTCAAATTGTGGAAAATATAATTTGACACTACAAAGACTTAATATAAACTGATTTAACTTAAACTCACTCATTTGGAATTGTGCTTGAAAATCCTTGAATAACCTTGTACTTATCTTGCACACTTAAAATCAAATTGATTTGCATAGTATAGATCAATCAATTATGAAGAGAAGCACTTTGATTTTTATTAATCACTTTCCCCCCTTTTTGACATTAATAGACAAAAAGTTAAAGTAATAATTAATAAAAAATACTCATTAAATCCCAATCAAGTTATAACCATCACTTATAGACATGAAAATATATAAAACTATTAACACATCACATATCCAAACATATGCCAACAACAAAAAAAATAAAAACATTAGTCATCGGCCTCATCTCATCATCACTTTGCTCCCTCATTGTCTGCACGTGGAAGTTGGGATATGAGCAAGTAATCAAAGTCTATAAGCCTCTAAAACACAACATCCTTAAATAATATAAACTCAGCTATAGTCACTGGTCGATCTGGATCATCTATTGGTGTAAGTGCCTCTACTACTCTCTGTGGCTCATGATCTTCACCTTGACGGTGAGATAAATCCTCCAAACCACTCCAAGTGAGCTTTGCTCTAGGTATCCTCACATGTGCCATAGTAAAAATCCAGCATAAGATATATGGATAAGGCAACATCCCATGTGTGTGGCCATGCAAGAATGCCATAATCCTACCAAAAATGAACAAGAGCATATCCAACTCAAGTTGTGGTGATGTCAGGAGGTTTAGTAGTTATGTCATCGTCCTATCTACACTCTCCTTCCTTGCACTCCATATGTTATACTAAGCAATGACATGAAGAAGCCTGAAATCCCATGTCATAGAATGTGCTAATAAAGACACCTCAAGCTCTGGTCCTCTTCGCAATCCAAGTAAACTACAAGTCAGTTCATTATCTGGTGAAAAGTCATTATCCATAAAATTATGAAAATGTGAGATATCTCCTCTCATAACCAATCATATCAATAATGATGTCAGGTGTCACTCTCACCTAAACTTCTCAAGCAACTCCAATGAGTGCACCATCATCCTCCAAATGGAGTGATGCATACAACTACTTGACTAGCCTAGGGTACTTACTCTGACCTATTCTAGAGATAGTAGAAAAATACTCCATCCAACATGGACAAGCCTCAATCTACCCTACATTTGTTTCTAGGGATATACGTACTATACTCCTCCCACATCTAATCGGTCGCACCCTATCTGACCCATTGTTAGATGCCCCTCGGTCCCCTGAGCTTGACTCAATGGTCTTTTGCTTTATAGCTCTCCCCATCTAGATTAAATGACAATAAAGCAACCTAGGGTTAATCATAAACTAGGAATAAATAAATGACAATAATAAATATCCAAGATTTAAAAAACAATAGCATTTAAATGCATGCCAAAAATTAAAATTTTGAATTTTAAATAAGCCCTAAAAAATTTTATGTTAGCATGAGTACTCCAAATTTGAACCTAAGGTACATCTCAATGAGTAGATCAAACTTTCTAAGCGGTAACTATAAATTTTGATCAGAAACACCTGATTTTGAAAAATCCCCAATTTTGTTCAAACCACCATTGATTTTTCATGAAATCTCAAGTTTTAATGGATCAAATTACTTATAACTTTAACCAAAGCTTGATCAACCTATTTCTAACATTCGTATCGGTTCAAATCACATAAAAATCCATTGACAAATAACTAACAATTAAAATTTTAGTTTCAAAACTCACATTGGCTGAATTGAAAATCTAGAAATTGATGAGGAAATCTGGTATGGAATCGAGCAAGAACTCCTCAAATTGCCTTCTCACTCACCCTTACACTCTCAGGATGAGTTTAGAGTAAAATGAAAACGAAATGAGGTGCTGCAAAATTTAAAACCAAGCTTTGGCTCTAAAAACTCAATCGGCGATCAATTGCTGTAATCGATCAATCGTTCTTTAAATAAATTTTTTTTATTTTTTGAAAATAATAAAAATTAGAGAATTAAAAAACTATAAAATTCTAATAAATTCCTAAAAATATTTCAAGACATTTCCCATCAAAATAAAAGCACTCTGATGCTCAAAATTCAAATTAAATTTCTATCACTAAAAATTAGTAAAGTTGAGCACTTTTTGATGATTTTGTAATCCATCCTCTTTTCATCTAAATGCATCCATAAGTTATGTTCATTAATACATTTCTTTAGATTAGTTAACTACATTAGCATGTGATTATCAATTTTATGCTCTTGGTTTTGACACATTAATCCTTTTTTTATTTATTTTTGAAAAAAAAACCAATGTAGTCAACTCTTAACTCTTTTAATCATAAATCTCGCAAGATCACTCTTAGCCAAATAGAGATAAATTTGTTTAGACCCTAGTAAATACTAAGTTTACATTTTTCAACTCTCTTTGGCTAGAATCTATGGACATGATTTTCCTAAATAGAGAAAAACAATCAAAAAGCTCATGATCAACATGCACATGCCTTTTTTTGAGTTATAATTTTTTTCCTAAATTCATTTTTTAGGGCTTTACTCATTTTGAATCCTCTCTAATTGAATCATTTAGTTTTTTTCTTCTCATTGTTATTTTTTATTTACTTTTCTTGATTGCAAGTAGATGGGAGCTTCACACTAGCTTAGGCTAACCTGAGTAGGTAGCCCTTCCCCATCATCTTTACAAGGACAATTTCATTCTCTAAAGAGATATTAATGTACATAAGACTCATAAACATTAAAGTACATTACATGGAATTTCCTTTTCTTTGAATTCTAAATAGAAATCTTGCTAAAGATGCTATAATTTGAACACTTAGACTCCACTAAAATCTAAACGCCTAAGTCAACTTATGTTTAAGATTTTTTCTTGATATTCATACATAAAAGTGACTTGTGTCTCAACATGATGTGTGAAAGCTTTTAAAATCATAGAATTGCAATATTAAGTAAAAGAAAATCAAATTCATTTTCACTCTCCTTGGTGTATCATTCTCTTAGTCAAGGTATCTTTGACCACTAATCATGTTGTCTTTTAGCTTCAAAGAAAATTAATCTCAATATATCTTAAGAGTTGAACTTATAAAAAATAAAACAAAGCCAATTGCAAACTCAAGCAAAAGCTACACTAATTTTGTTTATGTTTTTTATCATATTCTATTTTTTTCCATTCAAAACCTATGAAATAAAACCATGTAAAAACAAAGTAAAATATATAATAAAACTAAAAAATATGAATGTCCAAATGATAGAAAAGAATTAAACCATGGGCATAAATAAAAAACTCTTACTTAGAGATGTAAAGCTCCTTAGCTTTGCCTAGTCATCCAATCCTAAGGCAACCTAGGATAGTTTTCCTTGCTTTTCCTAATTGATCATTCAATGTTTGAAGATCATCTTCTTTTCATACACTTGGTGGGACAACTTAAGGGGAAGTGGGAGTAGTGTGCTGCTTCTCATTCCTTCTTTGACCTATGTTTGGAAGGGTAATTCATAGGACATTCTCTTTTAAAATGGGTCTTATTATGGAAAATGTCACACACACCTACAACACTATAACTCATCCCTCCTTTTTTCACTCTTAACCTAGGTGGGTTGGGCACTATCTTAGGGTCTTTATCACTCTCTTTTGCCTTCACAAAGATAGTAGGTTTTGTTAAGGGGGAGACAAGAATAAGACCTAAGCCCATTTTGTTCGTTTGTCCAATGTTAAGCATAGTTTTCAACTTCTTTTTCCTACTCTTAAATCTATCTAAATTATCTTTAGAGGACATAAGTTCTTTATTGAGAGCACTAGAATTTTTTTCTTACTCTCTATGTCTTTCTTAAGGTGATGGACCTCTCTTATAAGTTTGTTGTTCAACTACACTAGCCTAGTTGCCTTTTAAGAAAACAAAACTAGTTCATCCTCTTTCATCTTTAACTCTCTCTATCTCACTTAAGGCTTTTGGTTTTCTTAGTCAAGATTAAGAATTATTGGAGAAATATCTGAAAGTCATCAAATTCAATTTCAAACTCTGAGTTTTCTTCAAGATGTGGACTTACGAGAATCTTCTTCTAAACTATCATCCTTCACACTTACATGCAAGGCAATATAGTTGCATAGTTCTTCTTCTTTAGAAGTGCACTCATTAGAGTAAGTTGCTTGAAGTATCTTTACCTTTTTCTTATAATCAAACCCCTTTGAATTTTTAGGCTTATTATTAGAAGAAGTGTTAGAATTAATGTTAGGACAATCAGCAGTAAAGTGACCTAACTTACCACAATCAATCAAATTCTACTTGTCTTGTTTAGTTTGCCTCTCATCTCTCTTATCCCCTTGTTTCTTCCCAAAATTTTGTCCCTTATTATCAAATTTAAAGTTCTAAGTTTTCATGAATTTCTTGAAGTTCTTAGCCAATAAAAGCATTAGTTATTCATCATTTTCAAACTCTTCATATTCATCTATGGTGTTTAACACTTTATTTTTCTTTGAAGTTCTTCTAGATGCTTTTAGGGCATCCTGTTTTCCCTTTGACTTTTGAATTAACTCCTTTTTGTTCTAATATGACTGTTGTTGCATCTCAAAGGTTCTCAACCTACTCTTCAATGTGTAAGGTGTCAATTTTTTATGATTTATTAATGACAAACACCTTAATTTTAAATTTAGAGGACAAGGACCTTAATAACTTTCTTACAATGAGGTAATTAGGTATAGGCTATCCTATTTGATCACATGTATTTACTATGCCTTAAATTTTAGCATAGTATTCAAAAATTGTCTCTTCTTCTCTCATTATCATGTTCTCAAACTCTAGGCTCAACATTTATAGCCTAGGCACCTTCACAGCCTTAGTTCCCTTATTATGTTTTACCAAATTTTCTCATAAAACTTTGGCAGATACAAAATTAGAGAACAACCTATATTGTGATTAGAATTCCCTTCCTCATCTTTGGTCATTGGAGGACTCTAGCCTTTAGCAACCACTTTATAGGAATTCCCATCATGTGCTTGTATAAATGTTGTCATCTTATTTTTCTAATATGAAAATTTTGGCCATCAAGGAGGTTTATTTATAGGATTTTCTAAGTTCGCAAATTCATTGATTGAGTTATTCGAACCAGCCATTGATTTTAATCTGACAAAAAGATTAAGCACTTAAATCAAGGAAAATTATAAGAGAAGCAACTAGTAATTTAGGGCACACAAATCAGCAAGTCTAAACAAGTACTTCTTAGAGAAAACAAGTACAACATAATTTAGAATTCAAACCATAACACAAGAAAACTAACACAAGAAATCAAACTATGGAAATTTAAGCAAGGTTATAAAGTAATATCATGTCAAATCAAATTGATATCATTGAGCAAAATCAAATTATCAAAAACTAAACCTCAACTACCACTTGTGAGTTTAATATCCGTTTACTTAACCTAGCAGATCACCACATTGGCCCTAGTCTGATTATCAACAAAGATAAAGACTACAAGATTTGGCCTCTTTGTGCAAAATTTTTATATGTAACAGATTCAAACAAGTAGTCTCTCAAATCTCACTCACTTTTTATGAAACATTCAACCACAATCATCATTGATCTTCAACTCAAAGTTTCATGTGAATCGTCCTTGGAAAACAATGTACAAAAGGTATAAACCCTTTTTTCTCTAATTCCCTCTATGTTTTCCTCTCAATTTTATGATCTATTAACCCTTCTATAGCTCTTTAGGTCATTTTAGGTCTTGGACTTGGATAAGGGAAGAAATTGAAATTGGAATGACTTAATTAGGTTAACCTGTCTTTGAAGTGATCAATTGTTCCAAACAAGGATCGATCGTTCACCTTTTGTTTTATACACGATACTTCAAATGATCGATCGATTCACGAGAGCGATCGATTGATTACTCTCGACTTTGTCTTACAAAGGGCGAAAGCAAGTGCTGATCGATCATTTCGTTCTTCTTATTTTGCAACAATCGATCGTTCTACTTGTCTTTTTACCATTTTGCTCTTTTTATCCTAAAATTTTTTAAAACCTATGAAATCACTTATAAAACTTGTCTAAGTAATTTTTGTATGCAAATTGTGATTTGAATAAGCTTCAAAAGCCTTCAACATTCTTCAGTCTTTTGTCTTAATCCGTAAGAATATGCCTGCTCTTATTTTTCATGTTTGCCAATTCTAAATATCACTTGACCACAAGAACCTAAAATTAGATTCTAACACTCAAGACTGTTAATGAATCAACCAATAACCTTGACATATGACTCATATGTTCTTACACTTGTATCTCTAAAATCTATTTTATAGTGCATAATTTAATTGGCCAAGAAAGGTCTTGTAGTTTTTTAGCCTAGTTGGAGTTTTTCATACTAAATTGTGGCATTTGATTTATTTGTACTTGATGGTTTGAATGATTTGTTTATCATAATTAAGGATTTAATTATATGTGGATGTTTGTTAATGAAACATTAAGTTTATGTTAAACACTAGTTCATTAAATTGGTTCTTTAGGGGTTTGCAATTTAATGAATGTAATTTTCTTGTACTAAACACACTTAAAGTGATGTTTAATGCACATACTCAAACCCTCAGTTGTGTCTTAGTAGAGAGCACTCACCGAGGGGAGCCTTATTGACTAAAACTTGGATTTTGATTGTAGTGACATAAAATATAATTAATGAAATCCATTTAATAGAGAATCACAACTTAACTAAAATAGTTTGTAGAAAATTCCAATTTACTTGGTCATATGCATTTTTTGAGATCAATATTGAGTGCAAAAAAGTAACTTTCCCTTTGTTTTTACTTTTACTATGTGGAAAATCTCTTGGACCAGTAATAAATTTTCATGTATTATTCAATTTGATAAGAATGCTAACTCAAGATATTTTTATCCAAGAGGGTTCTCATCATATTAAAAATAATTTCAAAAACTAGTTAAATTAAAAAATTACATAAACTGATAGGCCGAAAATCATGAGTAGAAGTAAGATTTGGATATTTAGATATGTGGCAAAGGTCTTGTCAAGACTTAAGATGAAGGTTCCCATTTTGAAGAAACTATGAATTATTCTATAGAATTGGTTCCCCACTATAATCCAATATTTTTATAGGACAAAGCTAGGTATCCATGAGGGGCTTTATGAGACCCTAACTAATTAACAACCTCCTCTATTTCTGATTGTGCTATTGGGATGGACAATGCCTGATTGTCTTATTTTGCTATCAATAGCTGAATTAGGGGAATACGAGGGCAACCTTCATTACCCATATATACTTCAAAAATATATTTTAGAAACATATCAGTAAGTTGTGAGTTGCTTATCACTATCACACTTGTGAATTTCAAATCCTTTATATATTGTTCCTTTTTTTGTGGTTTATAGTTGGTTGACAAAAAAAATTGTATTGAGGATGTAAGAACTTATTTGGTCATATGTATGTATAGACTTATTTTAGTGAACAAAATAATATCAACGCAAAGTGTAATTTGAATCATGAAAGTAGTAGTTGTTTGCTATTGAAGAGAACATTTTGAAGATGAAGCAAAACATTAAGACTCAAGGTGTTTGTCAAGTAAAACATATATATATATATATATATATATATATATATATATATATATATATATATATATATATATATATATATATATATATATATAGGAAAAAGTTTATACGAGCATGGGCTTATGCATGAGCCCGTGCTATATGGGCTGTCGGATTTACATCTGACAACCCATAATACTCATGCGTTTAAATGCCTCCTGAGTATTATGGGTCATAAAATGTAAATCCGATGGCTCATAGAGCCTGGGCTCGCACAGGTACATGTGAGCCTTGGCTCATATAAACGGGGGTCATCTATATATATATATATCTATATATATATATATATATATATATATATATATAGATATATATATATATATATATATATATATATATATATATACACACACACACACACGCATGCACTTAATAATATTAGGGTTCATAATTTGAGAGTGTAAAAAAAAATGGATAAAAACTCACATAAGTATACATAATTTTTCATCATCGATCTATCACCTATGAACATATATTGATCGGCCTTGAATAGGTTTTACAAATGACTCCAGTAGAATTTGCAATGTATCATATCAGATGCAATAGATTGTTCGAGACTAGAAGGTAAAGCAATCGATCAGCTAGGATATGTGAAGAGGATTGTGCTATTTATGCCAAGTGCAATCGATCAACACAGTAGGGCAATTTGTCAAACATTAGCAATTTTACAGAAAATAGCACATTTTGGGTGGAATTTGTTTCCTATTGAAAGTCTAACACTTAAACTGTATTAGGAGTCTATATAAGGGTTGTTGGATATGGTAAAATACAAGTGGAAGCTAGAAAGAATTAGAGAAAACTTTGTGAATCCTCTCTGAGGTGTTTTGAGAGATTTGTGAGAAGATATTTATTCCATGGTTATTGAGCTTTGAAAGAATTACTTTTAGCCAAATTGAATCTAACCAAATTTCATTTTTATGCCTTTGCTTCATGGATTGATTGTGTGGATACTTCACATATACACTTTAGTGTCAAAGCGAGTGAAAATAAAATAGTTGAGATTACAACTGCATTCTAAGTCTTATCATTGTGAGAGAGTTGTTGAAAAGGTTGAGGTGAATATGTCAAAGCTAAAGGAATTACAGAGAAGATCAAGGTGATCATTTGAAGCTTGTTGAGACTAATGTGTTAAAACATATAGGTATATGCCTTGTAATTGACTTGATTTCGATTAACAAAACTATGTCCAAAGGGTGTACATTTTAAGTCTTAGAAAACTAATAAAGATTAGTGAATTGATAGACTTGAAAAAACGAAGTTGCAAGTTCTGATTTTCAAGATGGGAGACTTAACATAGTGATAAGCATCAAAGATAAATTTTACACATGCTGACATTCATAAACACTTAGATTTTTCTTAGAAAACTTTAGTTAGTAGTTTTGAACAAAGAGGACAAAAATCATAATTACTATTCAAAATCAATTGATCATCGATGAGAATCGATTGATCAATTTTGAATGACTTTTGGGTTTTTTAACAGTCGACCTATTGATCATCCGTTGTGAATAGATCGATCGATTGTCTAATTTGTCGATCCCAATAACCTAACCGATCAATCGTAGGCTTAAAGGATCAATCTATGCTTGACTAGCTAATTCTAGCAACTTTATCGATAATCATTTTAAGGAATAAGTGATTGATTGAGTGTCTCAATTTGAGCAGGATAGGGAATGATCAATTGCTCTATGCTTAATGGTCTATTTTAAGTCAGTGTGGAATAATTTTCTTTCCTATTAGAATACTAAAACCCTAGCTGACTTTGAAGACTATTTAAAGGCTTTATTGTGGTGAATTAGAGAGAGGAGAAATAAAATTTCAGATAGTGAAAAGTGATCTTTATGCCTAAAGTTCTTCCCTAATTCACCTTGCATACTTGAAAGAAAATCATGAAAGGTGAGTGCTTTATTTCATAAATGCTTTATGAAACAAAGATGAGTTATTAGACACATCACATACACAACATAAGTTGCTGAGGAGGCTTTGTCATAAAGAGATCTTGAAGAGGCTTTGTAACACCCGAGAATTTCCTAAATTCCCTATACTTGGACACGTGTATATAAGTGAGTTTGATTGTTAGGTCTTCTTGGTACAATGACTTTTTTATACATGGAGTTTAGGTATAAAACTTTATTATTAAATAATTTATTAAATATCTTTGAAGAGCTTCTAAGAGTGCAAAAATCAATACTCAGATGAGGAAGTTATGATAGATGCAACATCAAGGAAGTTTTGGAGTACTTGTGGAAAAATAGTGAATTTGACATTTAGGTATTCTAAGTAAAATAACTTATCCTGTTGTTTCAAATTTAGTGTGAAACTCTAAGGATAGAAACTAGACATATGTATCTTCGAAACTCCTCTAATAATGTTCAAATCAAAGTTTGGATGAAGGAGTTATGATTATTAGAAGTTGGAGCTAAGGTACTATTTATGACTTGTAGACGTCTGCTGATCTGATCCTTGGTCATTCTTAATGGTATAACCTTTTATGTAAAATGGTTTTTTATCTTAAATTTTGAGGTTAAAAAGTATGCAAAAATATTTTCATAACACCACTAAGAACATATTAATCAAAGTTCTTATGAGGATGTTTGTGCAAAATTGGGACTTAGTGCTATCAAAATCTATGCATGTTCATAGACCCGTTGATGGTTACCAGCCATTTTGCAGTTTCTGTGAAAAGACACTCAATTTGATGATTTTAAACTAGAATTTTGTCTTTTTCCCCTTTAAGTGGCTTTTAAGGCTTTTAGACTTTATTTCTTTGGAAAAACCTCTCCAAATGAAGAAGGGGATAATCAAGGGCTCTCCAAATCAAGAGAAATCAAGAGATGAAGTATATTTCTATGGGGATTAGTTGGCATTGCACATGAGAGAGGATTTTAACACTGTGAAATAAGTCGAATTGCTAAGCTTGTACTGTAATTTAACATAGAATATGCATGTATGTTTTGAATTATGAAATCCTTAGATATAAAAGCACGAAAATAGAATTCTTCACAAAATTCTTATCCTGGTAGTGTTGACAAATCCTGATTTTATGTTGGATTGAAAACATTGATTCTATGATTTGGATTTGAAGTGATTATAGGAGATATATTTTGATTATTTACATGACATGAAAGTATGTAAAGGATAATTTATGAGATTTTGTCGTGATTATGTTATGATATTATATTTTCTCCATGTTTAATCATCAATTGATAGTAAGAATCCTCATTTTTTGTTATGAGAAGGTTATGTGTGAGAAAGAATATGATATGGAGTGATTTTGGGAAGTTAGGACAATTTGTGTTATTTTCCTAACATCGGCATGACATATCGATGACGTTGCCGATGTAATGGTGGAGATGACAATGCTGATATTGAGGAGCATCGACAAGCTGATGTACCACCGACGAGTCATCGGCAGTGAGGTCGGTGCGTTAGTGAGGCATTGATGAGGATGGTTGTCCTTGTCGTTTCACTATCAGTGAGGGTTCAACATGTCGATGAATTTTTTATGATCGTCGGTGACTTGATCGACGCATCAATGAGTCCATCGACAGTAAGTTGGTTTTGGGCAATTTTAGCAAGAATGTTGTATGTGTTAGGCTATTATTATAAGATATAATAACATGATATTCAATGTGTGACATGCATGAGTATGTGATGTTAATTGACACATTGGTGGGTTAACAATGGGCATCGGTGACTTTGTCAACACATCATTGAGTCTAACAATAGTAAGCCGGTAATGGGCATTTTCAGCATGAGTTGCTACTTGATATAAGATATTATTAAGTAATATAATAGCATCAAATTCAACTCACGAGTGCGTGTATATGAGATTATACGATTGTTCATATATGGGATGATATAAGCTATTATTAACTAGTATAATACATGAAATTATATGCATAATAGTGCATGTGTATGTGATGTTGTGTTTGATGATTGTTTGGGTATATGTGCCATTGTGTGTGTGGAAATCCTTGTAATAGATTTCACCAAAAACTATGGGATAAAGGCACACAAGGACAAGAAGATCTTTGTGTCTAATGGCTCCTCAAGTATGTATTTAGCCACATAACAAAAAGGGTTTGGTATGAAATAAGACCAAGGTCTTCCAGTACTCTAAGGATGATATTTATGTAGAATTGCTTCCCTAGCCTAGGAGATGTGTTTGAATGGACTAGAGCATTAAAGGATAATTGGTCCTGTATAACACAACACAAGATATTCCGATGATCATGAAAGTTTTGACTTGAACCACTTGGGTACATGAGCCCTTGTGGGTCTTAGATTCATAACGTGGATGGAGCGGGCGGGCCTCAAAATACTTAAGGTTGTTGGTGAGTAGTTCATAGTCTAGTGAGGAAAGGTTATACTCCTAGATGTGACTACCGTGTTATAGAGAACCTTTGGCTTTACACTTATGGAGTAAGAGTCACCTGAGGGAGGTTATGTTATGATGTTTGAATTCATGATAAAGCATTTGTGAATGATATGATTGTTCTGATTATGTGTGGTGATGATGTTGTTTTCTATTGGATATGATAGTTTATGATTTTGTGATGATGTTATGTAATAATGAGTATTATTATTACATACTACTTGTTTATCCATCCTACTTAGTATATTTGTATACTTAGCATCTATGTGATGTAGGCTCTTTGTAGGGTTAGTTACTTTATGACTTTGGATATGTGGCAAGTGTGAGTTTAATATCTATCTAATCCACCTAGCGGATCACTAGATTGCTCTTAAAATTAATACTTTAACAAGTAAGAATTAAGAATTCTAGCCTCTTTGCACAAAATTTTCTTATATGGTGAAAACTATTAAATTTACTCTCTATGCGCACTTACGATGAATCAATCTATCAAACCATAAAGCATAAAGCATTCAAACTACACATATATACACAACAATTTAATGTGGAAAACCCAAATTCGGGTAAAAAGGTACGACCGTTCCAACAAGGAACCAAATCAATGCACTACTAAAAAGTAAGACAATTACATGACACAAGCAAACCCCCAACCTTTGTTTTGACTCTAGCACATACTCTTTTTATTTTGATCTCCATAAATTCTTCTTGTTGCTGGCCATCAAGCCTTCTCCCTCAAGCACTTAAAACTTTAATCTCTCCTTACATTGTCTTTGTCTTCTTCTAGCCTTCAACAAGCTCCTCTTGTTGTTTTGACTTTGGTCTTTTGGAATATTTAATCTCTCACTAAAGAAATTATGCAACTCCTCTTTGAAACTTCTATGTGAAATCTCTTCTTTTAATTTGCATCAGCATCATGAATTCACCATTGATCTTCTCTTCAAACTCAATATGAACTCTCAAGGAAAACAATAGGCAAAAGTCGCTCCCTTCTCCAATTTCTTCTAGGTTTTTTTTCTCTCTTCAAATTCGTCACTTCTTATCCTTTATATAGGTCTCCAAAATGATTTTGGTCTTTGACTTCAACAAGGAATGAATTTTAATTTGGAATGGCTTATTTAGGGCAACTAAAACTATTAGCGATCGATCATTCTTTTCAGACATTGATCAATCGTTCACTATTTTCTAAACACACGATACCTTGAGCGATCAATCAGTCTTCGAAGCGATCGATCGATAAACTCTCAGCTTCGTTTCATATAGGGATAATTCTAGTGTCAATTGATCATTTCATTCCATGTAATGTCTAGCAATCGATCAATGGTATTATTTATTTACAACTTTGCCTTTTTTACCCAAAAACCTTTTGAAACCTCTAAAATCACTTCTAAAATCTCTCTAAATGATTTTATATGTGAATGTGATATGAATAAGCTTCAAAAACCATCAACTTCTATTAGTTTTCTGTCTTGAGCCATAAGAACACATTTTCTCCTATTTTTAAAGTTCATTAATTCTAAATTTGACTTGACCACAACTACATCTAATAATAGTTTAACACTAAATACATACTCCAGGTTTCTTACACATATGTTCTTACAGCAAGGATGATGTTGCTAGGCCACTTGGCATGCTTAATTGTTTCTCACTTTAAGGTACATGACTTTAAGCATGTGATTTCCAATCTGTTTGTATGTGTATATTAAGATATTCAAACATGTACTTGGACAAGACCTTATGTGATTTAAGATATGACTTTACTTGGATAATTATTGTACTCTGATGTAGTACACATATGTTAAAAAATAGTTCGCTCTTACCACAAGATAACTAGCCTAATGATTTAAAATTTTTATTTATACTATTTTATTTATAAAAATGAGTTTAAAAATCTCGGGGCATGACAAGCTTCAACAACACGATCGAATAGGGCTTTAATTAGAGGAGCACTATTGGAGAAGACAAAGATTAGACTCGAAGAGAAAAGCATCAAGGAGGTGTCTTGCTGGCCAACAATTTAGTTAGAGAATGGACTTCTAGTTTGGGTAGAGGTTGGAAGTTCTAATCTTGTAAGCTCTTATATCAAAGTACATTGGTTTAGATGAAAGGACTTGCTGACTGTGGTGTTTTCTCAACTTGGGTTTCCACATAAAAATTGTAATGACCCTGAATTTTTGGTGTGTTTTTTGACTTCTTATAAAATTAATTATTGAGATTTTAGCAATTTTTAATTAGTTAAATATTGTTATGCTATAAGTTTTTATAAGATTATGGTAGGGCTCTGAAAGACGAGCATAACAGACCTTGAACCACTCAAATCGAACATCAGGACTATAAGTTATGGCCAGAGAAATGTGCTTTATAGGTGGGATATACTAAAAAAGTATAGGATAACCTACGCATGAGTGGTCTTGTTTTGAAGGACTCGTCGATATGAGTCCATTGGTACCAATAACCCGCGTTTTCGACTTATGGTTGGAAAAATATTGTGTTTTGAAAATTTTGAATTGAGAAAAGAAAAATAATAAATTAATGAGGCCGATGCAAGCTAATGCAATCATTGTGTCACATTGGGCCGAGCCTACATCGCACGGGACCAGTCTGCATGATGCTTGTCGCGTACATGTCGTGGTTAAATGACGCATGCACTCTGTGTGCCATGTGGCACGCGAGCGTGTCTATACATACGAACCATGTCTAATTTTTTTTTTCTATTTTCTAGTTTTCTTCTTCTCAAACTTCTTTTCGTTCGTTCTAAGTTGTTTTAAGTCCGAATTGAGTAGACACATTCTCTACTAAATCAAGCATGTAAGATGCAATGGTGGTGTTATTTTCACTATCTGAGGCATATACAATTACAAAATTCTACCCTGAGGATAAGGTAGAGAGTTTTAAACTCTAAACCCATGCTTAGCTTATAGAAGTTAACTCTTCCATACTATTTTGCTCATATATGCTTATTAGCTACGTTGTCTAGAAAAATATCATACATGTGAATTGATATGCATGCTTTGTATCATGTTTTGATTACGTGCACTCTTTGGGTAGTTTCGGGGTGAAAGCTAGGATTATCAGTGCATTCTTTAGGTAGTTCTAGGATGAATTATGGAATTATCATATTCTATATGGATGCCCACCGAGAAAAGTAATCGGTATCTAGCGCATGCATGTAAGTGTGGAGCATAATGGGAAATCTCCTATCATAAGTGAGCCTCTCGTTGTCCCATGAGCGTCAAGGGGGATTGTCGTTTAGTATCACAACTTCTAGTTTTATTGTTATCGGACAAACCAATGATTTATGAATCTATTTCTGAATTAGATTGCTTCCGAATAATTCATTTTCTAACAAAAGATATTCCGAAAGATTATAATTGCTTTCTTTGATTCTTACTTAGCACTACCTTAGATTTTAGCTCAACCTACTGAGTATAAAAATACTCACCCACTCCCGATTATGTAGGTAATGCAGCAAGAACGGAGGTGAAAGTGGAAGAGTTTTTTGAATAATTTATCTGGATACTACTTTAGACATTTTTGTAATTATTTATGTGACTAATTTTTTGAAGGCATGATATGCCTGGAGATTTATAAACTCTATATAACTATTAGCTCTAAGCATAGTGGCCCTTGGCATATGTAGTAACTTTTATTATGTTCTACTGAATCTAATAATTTTACTATGTAATTATAATATATAATGTTTTAGTTGTGTGATGACTCCGATTTATGCTATGAAAAACATGATGTCATGTGCATGTTTTGTCGTGGCAAGCACCGATGGCCGTCACATTTGGTCACATGCGTGACAATTACATGTGTTGAACGAGAATATTATAGTTAATATATTATATTAAATGGAAGCCATCACAAAAATTATTGTGTTGATTGTCTTTGCATGTTTGATAGAATAATTTGTGATAGTACTAGAATTTACCCTTGTTGGTTTGCGCAACTTTGAGTCCACATTTTGTAGTTTTTTTCCTTTATAAGGTAATTGGGCTAGAGGCATTGTGGTGATCCTTTGTGTTTAGATAGATATTACTCTTTTTTATGATCTTGTGATATTTATTGTTGTCAAAATTGCATGCCTTCTTGTTGATTCTCCAAAACTGATTAATGTTTTATTGTATTTTCTAGAAATTGTCTCAATTTGTGCTTGATTCTATCATCATGGCTATAATTTATTCTAGTGAGCCATTAGATAGGGTAAAAAGAATAAGAAGCTTGAGAAAATTGTCAAATATAATGAGGACACAATAAACTTAATTTTTATGTCAAAATTCTAATTGGTTAAACATAAGGAATCATAAAGAAAGAGGTTCAAATTTTCATGAATGAACTTGAGAAAGAATGAAATTTAGATCTTTAGAGGGTGAACTTAAGTCTACTAATGAAGATGTTAATGAACTCAAATATTAAAAAATAAATCTTGGTAAAAAGATAAAATTCTTGGAAAATGAAGTCATGAGTCATTAGATAAAAATAAGTCATATTCTCAAAAAATTGAAGATCTAGGGAGCGAGTTGAAAGTTTCTAAAAAAAAGTTAAAATCCTTCACTTTAGGGCAAAAATAATGGAAAAGATTTTGTACATGGGACAAGATAGTAGTGATAAACGTAGACTAGGGTTTGGATAGTTTAATTCTACTAGTTATAATGGTTTCATTAAGTTTGTTAAGGTAAAAAAAGCCACGCATATTAGGAAGGTTGTTCATCAAGCTAACAATGCGTTAAAACCTAAAACATCACAAGAGTGAATAAAAAGTCCTTAATTAGACAAAATCAAGATATGAAATACAACATAAATCACCTTAATCAATGTGTTATGTGAAAATAAAAAAATAGGTCAAGTTATGCGGATTCATTATCATAATCATTATCATAATCGAGTAGTGCATTTTCCCAACAATTTGGGGTTGGCAACATGGATCTTACGCCTCCATTCTAGCCTACTTTGTGCCAACTCTTTTGTAAGAGATAGCATAGTCATATCTTTATTAATTTCATTCAAGTTCTCTTAGGCCTCCTTTGTGCATGCCTATACCAACGCAACTTACACTCTCTGAGCTTCTCCCCTAAAGGTGTTACCCCTAAGTTATCATGTATATACACTTTTCTAATCTTATCTTTCCTGTTATTCCACAAATCAACTTAACATCCTCATTTCAGCTACATTTAGTTTATCTATAAGACTTTTCTTTCATGCCCAACATTCCACTCCATAAAGTATTGCAGGCATAATAGTAGTCCTATAGAACTTATCTTTAACCCTATTTGGGACTCTCCTATCACAAAAAACTCTTGACACCACCCTCCATTTTACCCACCCCACATTAATCCTACATGCCACATCGCTAGCGATATCTCCCTCTTTGTAGATAATGGAGCCTAAAAATATAAAATGAACCAATTTACATCATAAGGAACCTCAAGCAAAAGACATGTGGATTAGAAAGCACACACCCAACTCTACTCCAAAGAAGGTAAAGTCAATGAAATAGAATTCTAAAAGTTTGGATAAGAAAGGATAACTTAGAGAACCTTACATTTCAATTTGGTAGTCACAACAAGAAACCCTTAGAATGTCTTAAGATAGGATGGCTAGGAATAGCTAAGGGTGAGAATATCTCTATTTAGAAATGATGTACCTTTTGTCCATGTATTAATTTTTCAATACTTTGGACATGATCATGCATTTTAGTTTTGTTTGATGTACTTTATTTTTACATGTTTGTTTTGCTTCTTAGGTTTTGAATGAAAAAATAAATAAAAATGGAACTATTCAAAAACACAAAAAATTAGTTGATGATTTGGTTTTATAGGTTACTTTTTGTTGTTTTTGAATGTTCAACTCAAGATTAAAGGTTGTTAATTCACAACTAAGCTTATAACACCATGATATATGGTCTATGTACTTTAACTATGAGCGGAATGTACCAACGAGAGTGAAGATCTTTATTATTTTCTTTTGCTTGATGTTGAAATTCTCTATTTTTTAAAACCTACACACATCATGATTAACCCAAATCAAATTCAAGATTAAAATTCAATAGCAAATTCTTAAACAATTGATGACTTAAGAGTTTAGATTTTAGTAGAGTCTAAGTAATCTAATTAAAGGAACTTTCTAAACTTCTATCTTAGAATATTTGAAGGCTTAAAAATTCATTATAATGTGTCATGTCCTCATGAAGATGATGGGGAAAGGCTATTTACTTAGATCAACCTAGGCTAGTATGAAGCTCTTATCCGCTTGACATCAAGGAAAAATATGATATACAAAATAAAATAAAATAAATTATGCAAGTAGAGAAGATTCAGAAAAGTCAAAGCCCTAGAATAAATGAATTAAAAAGAAAACGTTAAAATTGAAAAAGGCGTGCACAAGATTTTGATCGCAATGTTTTTTATTTTTTATTTTAGAAGAATTTGGTGTACATAGAATCTAGCTGAGTAGAAAATGAAAGCTTTGTATTTGCTAGAGTCTAAAGGATTTTGTCTCTTCTGAACGAGAAGGATATTAAGAATTTTGTGATTGGATGTGACAAGGGTTAAAATTGATGGTTTCTTCAAAATTCAATAAAAAAATTTAAATGTTAAAATGAAGAAAGAAAAATTGAGATTCACAATCAAATGGAGCTGACTGATCAAGGGAGAAGTACATATGATTATAATTCTTTGGATGTAAAAAGTTTAATTGTCTAATTAGAAAAATTCAATCAAAGGACTCAACATTGTTTTTCTTATAGCTTATTCTATTTTTATTTTGAGTTCTACAACTATTTGTGAAGTTCTATCAATTTCCAATGTTTGTTTTTTAGCATTAGAACTTATTATCATTTTTTTAGATTTTTAAAAATATATTTTCAAAAATTGCTCAAAAGCAATCGATCGATCCTATCGGTTGATCAATTGCCAGCCCCACAATTCAAGCCCTAACACTCGGTTTAAATCGTCTGAATCCTCATTTAATCCTCATTCACTCCAAAACTTCCAGAAAAGCTTGGGTGGTGATGCGCAAGGCGATTTTGCTTGGATTGGATCAATTCTTACTAATTTAGTGCATCGATTTTGAGATTTCTCGACATTAAAGGTATTAGATATACATTCCTTAGAAGTTTCATGTGATTTTATTTATAAAACTCAAGATTTCAAAGAATTTTCAAATGGAGGTTTGAAAACTCGTTCAAAATTGGGATTTTAAAATTTGTTTATTTTTTATAAAATCTAACAGTTTTTATACTTGAGATTATTGTTTATCTTACCGTTGTCTAAAACATACAAAATTTTGGGATTATTATGTGATAAATTTTTTATCAAGGGAAAATTTGGGCTATTTTTTAAATTTAAAAATGTTAAAAAATTTTAAGATGATTTACTAGTTTATTCTCTACCTAGTTGTAGCTTTAGCCAGAGGTTTTATTGTTCAATTTTATATGGCTAGATGGAAGAAGGTAGCAGCTTTTTCATATGCAAGCACATTTGGTGCTTCTTCATTTGCAGTCTAGCCTAACCTTAGCAGCCTAACCTTAGCCCGATTAGGTTTGAGCAATCAGTGGTTCTTATTACATACTTTGAGGGTATTAGATTACTGCATGCTAGACCACAACAGAGTACATACTTATAGTCCATTTCTACCAACCCACCTATATACCCTACATTTTTTATAATCCTTGTTTAAACTTTTGTGAGTTCATGACAGGTATTTATTTGATTTTTCTCCTGTATTATGAACTTGATGTATGGCAGATAGATGATATCTTAAGACATTTGAGGTTTATTGTTTATATTTTTCAAGTCTTCATGGATATTTACTTGACATGTGAGTTTTAATGATGTTTTCTATATTTCTAGTTCATTTTTGGCTGTTTCAGACAAAAAGGAGGAGAAGAAATTATGAAAAATAAAATTATTGGTGCTTATTTCATACTTAATTGAGCAATGATATGCAAATAGTTTTTTTTTAAGTGTATAGCTTAAATACAGGTTCAAGGTTTTCAAGATCAATTCCAAAAGGTCTTAGTGAGTCTTAGGCAGGCAAATATATATTTTGTATAAGTTGAAAGCCAATGAACTATATTGTCATGAGTTGTAATTTTTTATTTTCATAACCTATAGATTAATGTTAGTCTTAGGAATCTGAAAAATATCAGGTACGTGATCAAAGTGAGATTAGAAAATGATAGACTTGAAAAAGATGAGTTAGTAAGTTCTGATTTTCAAGGTGAAAGACTTAAAAGAGTAATAAGCCTCATAGGTAAATATTACACGCTTGTACAAATACGTAGATTTATCTAAGAAAACCTTTAGTAAGTGTTTAAAGGATAAAAATTACAATTACTGTTAAAAATCAATCACTCGTCCTTGAGAATTGATCAACTATCTTGAATATTTTGAGGATTTTTAATAGTTGACCTATCGATCGTTGAGAATTGATTGATCATTTGTCTAAGTTTTGGATCATAGTAACCTGAATGATCGATCGCATGATAGGTGCTTGATAGATAAATTCTAATAATTTTAATTATAGGTCGTTTTAAGGAATGATTGATCTATTGAGTATCTAAATTAGAACATAATAGGGTATAATCAATTGTCATGTAGAACGATCAATCACTCTCTGCTTAGTTGCCTAGTTTAAGTCATTTGTCTAAGCATTCTTATTGCTTTTATTGATGAAGATTATCATTATTCTAAATTAAAAGCTTGGCTGGTGACTGCTACGCCTTGGTTTTTTTCCCAAAAAAACAAACTCGTCTAGCCTAACTTGATAAAGGAGAAATATGATAGGACATAATAGGAGTTGATAAGGTTCAAGAAAATATATGTTTCAGGAATCCTAATTTGATATGTGACCCCATAATATGTCTAATTAATTATTTGTGTGAGGGTAGTAAAATTTTAATTGACTTTTTTATAATTTTTTGTAACATTTGTATTGACCCTGATTGATGATAGTGAGCTTCAGATTAGATTTAAAATCAGCTAATTCAGCTCGAAATTCAGTTTCAGATTCAGCTAATTCAATTCCAAATTCAGCTAGATCAGATAATTAGCTTTTTAGCTAATTAAGATAACTTTTTAGATTCAGATTCAGCCGAAACAAATGGACCCTAAAGCTTATCTAAATCTAATCTAAATCTTGCTTTCATCGAGCAGGAAAGGGGACAGGAGTGCCTAAAGACAATTGGCAGGACATCAACTATTCTATGAATACCTTCAAAAGGCAAAGATAAGCATCCAAGATTGCTTGCATACCAATCATTACAATAGAAACTTTTGCAGCCCCCTGAAAATATAAAAGTAATTTATGAGTACCTATATCTGGAATCAAAATACAGTAATTTTGGCACAATGCAAGAAAGAAGCTATATATACACAGAGGAAGAATTGGTCATTAGTCTTCAAAGGAAGAGATAAGTGAAAAAATAGTAAGCAGATGAAACGAGCCAAATAGGAGCTAAATAGGCAGATCCAACCTTATAGAAGTAATTTGAGTCAACCAGCTTTGAAAAGCTTCATTATGAGTAATTAATCAAATATCACACATTAATTAATTAAGATTTTCTAAATTCAACTGGAAAAATAGGTAAGTGATACATGATTGATGGAAAACAGAATCTATATTGTATTAAAATATATATATGTTTCACATTTTGGCTATAGAACAGGTTGAATACAGCCTGACATATGTCTAAGTTTCATACAGGGCTATTATGGCCTTCTAAAGCATTTCTCTTAACTAGAATATGAAAGAAAACATATTGTTCCCAATCTTCTTCAGGTTTTACAGATCATCCTAAAGAGAGGAAACTGCAATTTGATGCAGAAATGTAAGCATGTTTTCACCAAGATGCAAAAGAGAGTCGGACTTCAAAAGCTGTAATTTGTCATTCTGTAGGACAAACATTCAATTATATGTCATTGAAAAGAAAGTCAAACCAAAACAATAAAAGCAATAAAAGCAACAAAAGCAATTGCATACTTTACCATAACAATAAAAGCAACTGCAACCATGCCAAGATTCGTCATTGCATTCTCTAGAACAACAAAATCAAGTATATAATAAGAAGCCCATTAGACTATTTTAAATGAACAACTAGAAAAAGAATAAGAATTAAAATGAGTAATTAAATTATTTTCCCCTTACCATAAGAGCGTCCGTTAATTCCTCACGCAAATTATTCATAAAGATCACATCTTCTAGATTTCCTGCCTCTAATGGTGGCTCAACATGCTCAGATGGATCAAGAGTTACATTGTTGCGCTCATATTCTTCAAAAAGCCTATCACTTACAACACCTTGAATAATAAGCTTTCTAAGAAAATTGTGGATGGCTACACATGAGGTGACAATGTCTCTTTGGATATTAAAAGAGAAAGGAGTCATTTCTCTCAAGATGGGATACCCTTTTTTTAACACTCCAAAGGCTCTCTCAATTAGAAAGAATCCCAGAAATAAAAATTGATATTAAACAATAAAAAAGAAGTATCCATCATTTGGAACTAGAAGCATCTTGGAAATGGCTAAGGCAGCTCTTCATCAGCTCATAGATAAAAACAACGAGTCACCACTTATTTTAACTTCAGTGTTTACGAAATCAATATAAACCTAGATCAATGAATGCATACATGAAAGGACTAAAATGCCGGTACAAAATATAACTTCAGCGCTTCCAAGAAAACATGCAAGTCGTAGGGTTGTGAATTAAAACTTGGAGGTTGTAGCCCTGATATCATGTTAAAAGCCAAATCTCATAAAAGCTTAAGCTGTAAGGGTAAACAAGTCCAAAATCACATATGTCAGAAAGTAAATTGTGAAAAAACACAGATGGTCTTACAATCCTTACAAAGGCACAATGAAACCAATTATGGAATCGTACAAACATCATCCCATGACAAGAAAAACGTTAAAATAAAATAGCAGGACAGCATCATAACATGGTCATGCTTCTTCTTGCTCAAAATTTATTTGATAGCAAACTCTAAATATGGTCGATGAGAACAAAACAAATAGAAGCCATAGGCAGAGAAAAGTCTAAACAAAGCAATCTCAAACCCAAAAAACAACAAAGTCTAACCAAATCAAAGTGAGCAATACACATATATCACTGAAAAAATCACACATCCACAGGATCACATAATTCCACTAAATAGAGAATTAGAGTACAAGAGAATTATAAGATTTCTCAGCAACACTCCTCACGCAATACACAAGAAGAAAACTCATTCTTTCTCTTCCAGAAATTCTGTTTTCCTTCTCTCTGCGTAGACCTCTCGGTTCCGGGTCGTTGGCGGCTGTAATCTTCTTTCCGTAATTCTTCTCACGTCATACTCCACTCATACATCAATCTGTCATCATGAGTTGCTTTGATTAAACCTATTTATAACTTAGGTCATATGGGTGGATAGACCAAACTGCCCTTCACTAAAAGACAATCCCGTAATATTGTTTCATCGTCAACAATCTCCCACTTGAAATCAAATTACTTGAAATCTTCAGCAACAATTCTCCCACTCAAACTGATCCCTTTCGAATCAATTTCATATACAGAGCCAATTGCAAGCAAGACAATTGCTCCACTCATATCTAATGTAACTGTGTGATCACCACCATCCTTCTAGTGTAGAAGACCAATGGTGGTTAAGCAAATGCTCAATTTCTCCATTGTCACCACTTTAGTTAACATATCCGCTAGATTCTCCTTAGTATGAATCTTTTCTAAGAAGACCTTCTTCTCTTCAACAAGTTCTCTCACAAAAAGATACTTGATCTCAATATGTTTTGTTCTAGAATGAAACACATTGTTCTTTGGCATATAAATTGCACTCTTGTTATCACAATAGAGTACATACCTCTCTTGAGGTTTGTCCAACTCCTTCAAGAATGCTTTTAACCACATCATCAACTTGCAAGCTTCAGTGGTTGCAATATACTCTGCCTCAGCAGATGAATTTGTCACAAATTTCTGCAATTGTGACTGCCAAGCAACTGCACCACTGCCTATTGTGAAGACGAAACCTGTAGTGCTTCTTCTGTTATCAAGATTACCTTCATAATCTGAATCAACAAAGCCAACTAAGTTAATCCTCGAATTTCCACCGAAGTGTAAAGACATACCTAATGAACCTTTCAGATATCTTAGAATCCATTTTATTGCTTTCCAATGCTCTTCACCTAGATTTGTCATAAACCTTGCAACCTGACTCACAGCATGAGCTATGCCTGGTCTAGTGTAAGTGGTTGCATACATCAATGAATCTACAGCAGATGCATAAGGAACTTTGTTCATGTGTGTTATTTCCTCTTGTGTGCTAGGAGACTGCTCACTCGAAAGTTTGAAGTGAGTTGCCAAGGGAATACCAACTGGTTTGGCACCCAACATGTTGAACTTCATCAAAACCTTTTCAACATACTCCTCTTGGGATAGTTTTAGCACTTTCTGTTCTCTATCTCTTGTAATTCGCATGCCAAGGATTTGCTTGGCTAGTCCAAGATCCTTCATTGCGAATTTAGAAGACAACTGTCTCTTGAGCATCTCAATCTCACCATAATCTGCTCCTGAAGGTAGAGGAACTAACTCCCAAGTCTGATTAGATGACAATGAATCCATCTCATCCTCCATAGCATGCTCCCACTGAACTGAAGTGTCTATTTTGCAAGCTTTCTCAAAGCTTTTTGGTTCACCACTGTCAGTCAAAAGCAAATAATTCAGACTAGGATCAAATATAGAATGCATACCAGATGTGCTCTCAGGGTCAGAAGGATCAAATATCCTCTTCTTCTTAATCTGCCTAGAACTAGTCCAACCAACTGGTGTCTGTAATGGAATAACTGAATCCTCTGGAACTGTCTCTGAAGAAGTCTCAACTACTTGTTCATGACTAGATGGACCGGCCCCACTATGTGTTTCAGCCTCAAGTTCTACAAACTCAGTTTCAACCTGTTTCATCTTCCCCTTTTGTAGATCTTGATGGTGCTTATAAAGCTCTGCCTCATGAAACATAACATCAATGCTCCAGATCACCTTCTTATGGACTGGATCCCACAGTCTATAACCATAAGCATCTCCACCATAGCCAACAAAGTAGCACTTGTTGGATTTGGAATTCAACTTCCCTCTGTGCTCTGCATCAACATGCACATAAGCATCACAACCAAAGACTCTTAAGTGATTAATCTTTACCTCTTTCTTTGACCATGCCTCTTCAGGAATGCCTCCATCTAAGGGATAGCATGGAGACCTATTGATCAAGTATGTTGCTGTATCAACAACATAACTCCAGAATGAGAGAGGAAGGCCACAGTGTAGCCTCATACTGCGTGCCTTCTCCATGATGGTCCTGTTCATCTGCTCTGCAACTCCATTCTATCTAGGCTGTCTAGGAGTAGTAAACATCCTTCGAATGCCATGCTTATCATAGTAGGATTGGAATTCCCTACTACAATATTTGCCTCCATTGTCTGACTTCAAACACTTCAATTTTAATCCTGTCTCATTCTCAACAAGTGTTTTCCATTGCACAAATATAGAAAATACATCAGATTTATTCTTAGCAAAGTAAACTCATAACTTGCGAGAAATATCATCAATAAAAATAATGAAGTAAGAAGCACCTCCAAGGGATGGAACCTGTGCTGGTCCCCAAACATCTGTGTTTACAAGCTCAAGACGCTCAAACCTGTGCTCTGGGGTAGCTTTGGTAAATGAAACTTTGTGTTGCCTGCCCATGACACAATGCTCACAAAATTCCAAATCTACACACCTCAAACTAGGTAACTTCCCCTTAGCCTGTAACACCTTCATTCCCTTCTCTGACATGTGTCCAAGGCGACAATGCCACAAACTGACATTAACTGCATTAGAGGCCACTCCAATAGATTGCTTAGAACAACTAGAAGTCATAAACAATGTTCCAATTTTCTTCCCCTTAGCCACTGCCATGATACCTTTGCTCATCTTCCAACTATCACTCATAAAGTGAGTAGTAATACCACAAGCAGCCAATTGACCAACAGAAACAATGTTCTTTGTCAAATGAGGCACAAGACGAACATCTTTTAACATAAGCACAACATTATCATCAATCAACAAACGAATGTCACCCTTGCCTATGATTTCACAAGCTTGATCATTGCCCAAGTAGACATTACCCAAATCACTAGCTACAAAATTCTGCATCAAGTCTTTTCTAAAAGTAGCATGAAATGAAGCACCACTATCAATAATCCAAGCATCACATTTACTTTCCATAGACAACAACATGCAATCAGCTTCAGCAACATTAACATTGTTTTTAACATTATTTTGTGCTCCATCATGAGGGGGTTTGGGCAATCCTTCTTCAAGTGACCTTTCTGCCCACACTGCCAACAAGCTCCATCACCCTTACGGTGCTTAGACTTGGAGCGGCCCCTTATAGACTTTCCTCTCCATCCTGGTTTGCCTCTTTGAGGTCGCCGCCCCCTTTTCTCCATAGTTAAGGCTGAACCGGATGAAGAAGAACCACCCTTACGACGTGTTTCTTCAGCCAATATCATTTCACACACATCATTCAACTTAAATTTTTCTGTATTATGGGAACTATGCACAACAACTTTAAATGACTCCCAATCAGATGGCAAAGACTTTAACAAAGCAATAGACTGTATGTCCTCAATAAAATTAACATCTACTGCCTCAAGTCGATTAACCAAAGCATGGAACGAATTCAAGTGATTGGCTACAGTCTCATCATCAGACATTTTTAAATCGAAAAAACTGGTCACAAGATATACCTTGTTTGTAGAAGAAGGGCTTGCATACAACCGCTCAAGCAGATCAAAACACTCCTTCGTGGTCTTCGCCTTCGTGATGTTCGAAGCCACCGATGAAGAAATAGATAATCTGACCGCTCCTAGAGCCTTGTGATCAAGCAACTCCCATCTTGCAATCTCTTCCACCTTGTCTTCACCAACAGGCTTGGTTGTAAACAATGGCTGGTAGAGGTCCTTCTGGTACAAGTAATCTTCAATCTGCATGTGCCAAAATCTATAATTTTGGCCATTGAATTTCTCTATCTTGAACTTGCTATCGTCGGCCATATCCTCCCGAAGCTCCGATACCAATTGTGGGGAATAAAACTACAAGCCTCGCCAAACAGAGTATAAGTTTACTATATTCTGGTTCTGGCGCGAACAGAGTATATATTTACTGTTCTAGTGTTTTGGGCGAATAAAGTATATATTTACTATTCTCTGCCTGTGTTGCAGAAATATGGATCTAGAAACGCCAATACGAAGGCAAAGTACACAAGGGAATTTAACGTGGTTCAGCCTTGCTGCCTACATCCACGGGATCACACAATTCCACTAAATAGAGAATTAGAGTACAAGACAATTACAAGATTTCTTAGCAACACTCCTCACGCAATACACAAGAAGAAAACTCTTTCTTTCTCTTCCAGAAATTCAGTTTTCCTTCTCTCTGTGTAGACCTCTCGGTTCCGAGTCGTTGGCGGCTGTAATCTTCTTTCCGTAATTCTTCTCACATCATACTCCACTCATGCATCAATCCGTTATCATGAGTTGCTTTGATTAAACCTATTTATAACTTAGGTCATATGGGTGGATAGACCAAACTGCCCTTCACTAAAAGACAATCCCGTAATATTGTTTCACCGTCAACATCTGATCCCCGGGTTATTAAATTACACATAATCTGAATCTTTTGCTTAATCAGCCCAAAATTTAGCTCGTAACAAACAATCTAAAAAGCCGTCTTTTGGCTGGCTTTTAAGTGGCTTAATGAGCTAAGACCTGAAATAGGTAAACAAACAGACCCTTAGGCTAAAGAATCTTGATACACAAGTACTAATGTTATCTTTTTTGTCATTCAGCAATCAGGATCATCTGCATTATCAATGAGAAAGTTTTGCAAGTTGATTTTTTTAATATGTTGGTTTCATTTGGGTTCCATCGTCCTTTTGATAACCAATCATTCCGTGAATCGACAAGATCGTGATCTGATCCAACCATGTAAAAGAAAAATATCAAGACTTTATTAATTGCTTGGTTCACGTTTTAGCTTTCATTGTGTCACTCCAACCATGCTTGTTACTGATGAAATTTCTTTTTCCCTTCATATGATCGTAAATTAACTGGAGATAATTGAGGCCCTCCTTATATGCTGTGGCAAGCTTAAAAACTGCAAAATCAACTTTGAACTAGCATATGAACTTATGTTAACCACCTAGAGTTTCAAAATGAATGAAAAGATTATATTTGGTTCGGGCATATGTTTCTAGCGTATAAAGGGCAGAATTTTTATGTATTATAGCTTAAACTGCTGTAATAAATGCAAGATTGACTGGTCTTCTACTTCAAATTATTTTCCTTTTCAATTTAAGAAGATGATTTTTTAGTATGGACCATTGATAATTTGATACTAGCCAAACAGTTTTTGGAGATGAAAGACCTCTGCATATCTCTCTACATTTGCTTGGACGCACTCACTAAAGATGCATCCTCAGTTGACGAATTGCAATGTAGATTTTATTGACGAAGCTGGAGAGAAAATCATCATTGCATTGAAAAGTCATTCTTGACGTAAAATATTTCGAAGGTTCAACTTAAAGAACGTTAGTGATAAATCCCTGCTTTTATAGCTTGTATAGGAAGTCTGGGTTATTTATGAGGCGATTTCTGTATAAATTTTTCTTCCCGTTTGTAATAAAAACGTCGTGATCAAACTTCCAATTAATGAATTCTTACATGAAAGTAGACCTTGTAATTATTGGAAGGTTGGTGATATACAGCGAAGCAAAAGCAAGACAGAGAGCATCACCACTGATCAGCGGAGGCGAGGCTAAAACTGATATAGCTGGCCAATTCTGCCTCCGACACCACCTCGGAGGACCTCACCTTTGCATCATGATTCTTTCTTGTACTATCTGGAGGTGCAGCTTGTGCCAACCCCTTTTAATACCAGGGCAAGACAGAAGTGGAGGAGGAGCTCGAGTCCTCCAGCGAGCTTGGGCAGCCCAATTTCCAGAAGAAGCTTGACGTGTGACTTGTGAGAGCGTAAGACCATTTTGGCATTTTTACTTGATTGAGGTATTCAATTAAATGGGAGCATTGGCAGATGATAGCAATGGTAAAAATTTTGCTTTGTAGATGTTCCAAATTGAAGATTATTTGCAACAAAATAATTTATGGAGACTATTAACGAGGAAGAAGCCTTCATATATGAAAATGGATGATTGGGAGGAATTGAACCTGAAGGCACATGACGTGTTTGGTTGACTTTGCAAATTTTCATCATATTTAATGTGTCTCAAGTGAAGCAACAATAGTTAATGTAAAAGCTATCAAAGATGTATGAGAAGTCTTTAGCCACCAACTAGGTTTTTCTTTTGTCGGTTGTTCAATAAGATGCCTTAAGGAGGAAGTTTTACTAAGAACCTTAGAGTATTTAACAATTTATCAAAACAAGTATTGTCTATTGGTACGATGCTTGATGAAGTCTAACGTTGCCTAGAAGCTAGGAAGGATAATCACTAGTTCTAAAGAGGCATTGTCTTTGAAGTTTAATGTTGTAATTTCTACTCTTAATAAGGAGAGTAGGAGGGTTGATCAAGAGACAAAAACTTTGGAGAATAATGCACTCAAGGTGGAAAAATAGGGAGCAAAAATTTGACAGTGTGAAAATACTAGGGGAAGGTCAAAGTTTAGGGGATGAAAGCAAGTCCAAGGGTTAAAAAGAACAAGTAATGTTGGTTGTGGATAGAAAGGGCCCTTTAAAAGTGACTGCAAGGCCTCTAATAAGCAATCCAATGATTATAAGAGAGTGGAGGTATCGTTCTAGCGAAATAGTCGAATTTAGATGACATGCTTATTTTGACATGTGAGTAAAAGAGGGATACATGGATCAGTGACTCAGGTGCTTTCAATCTACTCCTTATTCTAGTTATTTACTTAATTATAGTAATTATAATTTTGGTAAGGTCTATATATGCAATGACCTATTTTTCTATTACGTCTAACCCAAAGGGTTAGGGGTAATTAGGGAATTTTAGATAATTTTAGGGGGTTTTAAGGATTGAAATCCCAGTATATGAGTAGAGCTCAAAGTAATGAATGTAACGAATTAAAGAATGAACTAAATGAAGGTGGGGAGAAAAAATTACTACCTCAAGAAGCGTGCCATATGGGCTATAGCATAACCTACCCATGTACAACCTAGTTTTGAAGGGCTTGTTGAAACGAGTCCATCGGTACTAAGAACACATGATTCCAACTTTAGGGTAGGAACTTATCACATTTTGAAGTATGAATAATATTTGAATAAAATAATATAATAATAAAAATACAAAAAAGACAAATTTGCTGATGTCATCTATGATGCCACAGTACTGCATGGGGCCCACACGAATGAGGGCAGTCTGCCTAACACTTGATGGGGCATGCTGCAGACCCGCATGATGCGCGGCAGTATTGCGCGCTCTGCGAGTGCCTATTGTGGCAATGCGTTACAAACACGCAATGCGTGTTGCGAGCACATGCACACGTAACTCCGTTGGCTCATGGATTTTTCCTCTATAAATAGGAAACTTATTGAACTTCTGAAGAAATTTTTTAGCCCATTCTAAGTCCGTTTTCATCTATTTAAGAGGAGTTCTTAACTAATTCAAGGGTGTTCTAAGCAATGAAAGTGTTCATTCCTCGAGTAGGTAACCGTAGAATGGGGAATGTCTCAGGGCAAGAGGAGACTATGTCTGTCACCCACGAGCCCTGAAGAAAGAGAGAGAGAGAGAAGTGGCCCGGAGCAAGAGGAGACTTCGTCCTCCTTCATCAGGCCGCATCAAGAGAAGTGGCCCAAAGAATGGGAGGCTCCATTCTCCAAGGAAGGGCCACACACTTAGAGAAACGTCCCCTAGAAAGGGGAGGTTCTATCCGTAGCTCATGGGCACGGAAAGATAAAAGAGTCTATAGGAAAGGGGAGGTTCTGCCTGCTACCTATAAGCGCAAAAAGTGAGAAGTGTCTCCGGTTAAAGCGAAAGTTCTGTTTGCATCCTTCAAGTGCTCAAAAAGCATCTCCAAGATAGGGGAAGTTTTGTTCATCGCCTTCAGGTATAATGAGAGAAACATTTTGGAGCAAGAGAAGGCTATATCTACTGTCTCCAGATCTGAAGGGGAGGATGCCCTGAAGAAACGAGCAACTCTGAATGCAACTACTTCCAGAACTATAAGGGAGTAAGCGTTTTTGACTTTCTGATTTAATATGACTTATATTCATACACATCCTAATTAGTGATATTAATATACTAATTAAGATATATAATTTTCTATGATCTAATGTATTCTAATATGTTCTGATTCAATCCGCTTTGGTATGCTCTGCTTTGGTCTAATCTGCCCTGAAATGCTCTATTTTGATCTAATATGCTCCTATATGATCTTAGATGATTTGATATGGTCGAATGAGATCCGATATGATTTGATGTGTTGTGATATGATATGATCCAATCTGCTCTATCGTGTTTTTCTCTGCTCTATGATAGAGCAGTATGTATGATTCCACAGATTTGTTAGCTTCCGTTTGACTTCAATGATTTCCATCTGACTAGGCTTAAAGATTCAGATATATGTATTTTGATGTATGTGTTTCTGTATGGCTAATGCATGTAATGCCATTAGGTAGAACTACGTTCGGATCCGATCATATTGGGATTACATAGTAAATGTTATCCAATATGTACGTAGGCAACCAATGGTAAGACAACGTTGGCTCGATTCAAATTAGCTATAAAATTAGATTTGTTCTGGCCTACAAGAAATAGAGTGCTAAAGCTCTATGGTGCGTAGAGGAATGTTATGACTCTCAAACACAGAGGTTGCTCCTAGTTTGTTATTATAAAAATTTGTAACCTCAATTTTGTGTTCCAAATTCAAATCAGACTTGAAATTGAAATTCATATCAATACACTAGCAAAATGCTGACATACCATAGGTGTTTGGTGGTTTATCTTCGGGAGTTCCACTGTTTTTCAAAAAATGAACTTTCAAAATGCTGACATTTCAAAATTGAATCTTGTGTCAATGTATCAGTAGAATTTACTGTATAACTATCCACTAACACTTCACGTCTCGTACTGTGAGTGTTTGGTGGTTTCTCCTTGGCAACTCTACAACCTTTTGAAATATATTCATTTTATAAGCACATGAATTTTTTGAAACAAACAAGTCAAAATCGAATTTTATTTTAACACACCAACAAAACTAACCCTATAACTATCAACTACTACCTCACGTCCCATACTGTGGGTGTTTCATGGTTACTCCAAGGTAGTTTCATCGTCTTCAAATAGATATGTTGAACATTCAAAATGTAGGTATTTCAAATATGAAGTTTTATTTCAATATGCTGGTAGAACTAACTTTACAGTTTTCCACTATAACTCACGTCCCATATTGCGGGTGTTTGATAGTTACACTTAGGTAGTTCCATCGTCTTTTAAAACAGATTCATTTCTCAATCAAATGCAATTTCTAAAATAAAAAATTCTAAATTGAATTTTATTTCAATACCCGAGTAGAATTAACTATAGAGTCTTCCCCTAGTTTTATTTCAATATGATGGTAATTCTACTATCATTTAAAATAGATGTGATTTACATCCAATTTTTTTAATTAGCAGACTATTTAAAATCGAAGTCTCTAAAATAACTTTCAAAAATTTTCATGTAACAAATTCAAAATAGATATTTCTGATTGATTCAAATTTAAAATCGAAATTTGTAAAATCAGAGTTTAGATCAAATGCAACACCACACATCCAAAACAAAATTTCAAATCTTTCCCATTTTAAACTTTAAAATTTACAAAATTGGATTCTATCTTAAATCCGATGTAACACATGCCAAACGAAATTTTTGTTGGGGGATTCTGGTAGTTCCCTAAGCACAAGTCAAGAGAAGGGATCAGATATTCCTTCTTTGCAAGAGATAGAGAAAAAACTTTTTTTTATGTGGGACGACCTTATCTTGATTAATTAAGACTACTCTTTGCAATTTGAAGGGAGTAGTGGTGATTAATCAAATTTTAAAACCCTTCGATTAGTTGGCAAAAATGAAAGAAACAACTTGGAATTTATTAAAATAAGAAAAAAGAATTGCGAGGAGAAGTGGCTATAACTTTCAAGTTTAGAAAAAAGAAATGAAAAGAAGAAAACAAGGAAAATTCTTCTTGAAGATGAGAGCTCCCCTTGCACAAGTTCTTCTTCCTTCTTGTATGCTTCTGTTTGTCTTCCGATTCCTTGAACTTCTTCGATTTTCAAAAGGTCAAGGCTTTTTAGGATTTGGATTTCTTTTAGTGTGTAATGGACTTCTAAATTTCTTTTTAGAGGTTCTGTAAACTTGAAAGCCAAAAGCCCCTTCTTGAGAAAACGAATGGGTATTTATAGCATTGGAGTTGGACAGTTGAGAAAGTAGTGGGGGTGAGTTGCAAGGGTAATTCGTGGGAAAACGAGAGTGAGTTAGTGGGAGATGGAAAGTGGGTTAGTGGAAGATGGAGAATGGGTTAGTAGGATGGTTGGTAAGAACTCAATTGATTAATAGGGAGTGAGTTAGTGGGAAGTGGGGAGTGTGAGAGAAGTCCAGGCATCATACCTTTGACTTGGTCTTCTTATTCTCTATATGGGGCCCATGGGATTTGTCATTTAAACTTTTTTTTTCCTTCCAACTTTTAGTTCTTTGAAACTTAACTTTTTGTGTTTTCAGTCATTTTGGTCTTTTATGGCTATTTTTTTTTTCAAAACTTATAGTGGGATCCACGAGTGTTACTTAGCCTTTTGGTTTTATGGCTATTTTAGTGTGAGATTTATGAGGTCTCACATAATACTTTGCAATTCATATTTTTTATTTTGATGTGGCTACATGAGGCTTATAAAGCCTCTCTTAGCCAATTTGAATTTTGTAGCTAACTTTGAGTGGAAGGAGGCCTCATGAGGTCCTCACATAATAATATTTTGCTAGAAGCCTTAGTCGATTACTACGCGTGTAGGATTAGATTTTGCTTCATTTTTTTTTACTTGGTCTATTTTGAAGATTTGGTCTCATTCAGAGCTAGTTAAGCTCCAAAATCTTGGCCTTTGAATTTTTATTTTTTTTATCACATTCCTACGTGTGTAGCATTAGAAAATTTTCTTTCCCTTGGACTTTGTCCAGTTTTAAGACTTTGTCCATTTTGAAAATTTGGTCTCATTCAGAGCAAGTCAATCTCCGAACTCTTTGTATTTGAATTTTGAAAAAAAAAATTTTGTCAACAGACAGGCCCTCTAAGGGGTGACAGTAGAGTGACATTATAAATGGAACTGTCACCCATTAGAAAAAATTGGCAGAGCAATGCCTGGTTTCCCATTAACATCTTCTACTGGGTCGCTGCAATTCAAATTGCTTCATATGGAACCTGTTTAAATTTTGATGGGAATTCTGATGTTATAATGGATAGAGCTATGGAAATAATAACGAGAGCACACAGAGATGTCACTGAAGCTCGTCCAAGGGACAAACTCCTTCCAAGTTTTATCCTTGCACAAGGATATCTCTTTTGCACCGAAGATTTAGACAATAAATGTATTGTTTTCCTTAAAGATGTCAAGGAAGAGTTGATTAGCGAGGGAATTCTACTTTGAAAGATTTCCTTCTCATCATTAATTTTTTTTTTCGAATGTAATCTTTTCATAAGAGAGATTTTTTTTTTGCGCGAGAGTTTCTCTCTCTCTCTCTTGTTTTTTGTTATTACAAAATCCACACATGCCCTAGCCTCTTCCAATCCTTTGCTCAATTTTGTTTTTTAAGAGTGGATCTTTATGCTAGATGCTCAACCCACCAACATGAGCAAATTCACAAATTTGATTTAAGCTTCACCAAACTCGTAGGTACTTTTAACTTGTTAATATTGCACCAAACTTTTTCTTAACTTATGAGGTTCATTTAACGAGGGGCAAAAAATTTACAAGTATTGCAACAACCCTCTTCTGAACTAATTTAATTGCTTTAGCTAGTCAGCGTTGCACTACCAACAAATTCACATGTAGCCAATACTGCATGGTAACTTAGTTTCCAAGATCCCAATACTGCATGGTAACTTAGTTTCCAAGATCCAACAGTAAGTCTTCTGAATCTTATCAAATCCTACTTCAAGAAGTTAGAAAAAACAAGTGACTTAATTCCCTCTGCATTGATTTATGAAGAATTGATTTTTTTTTATTGGCTTTATTGATTTGTGAGGATATCCAATGCTCTATCAACATTATGTTGTTATTTGAAAAAAATAAAAATGGTTATTCTGCATTGCCATTGTTTTTGGCTTTCTGCCCCACTTTTTTTTTTGTTGACAAACCCTTACTCGCAAATAGGGCTGCTTCAAAAGCCTCGACCCGAACCAATCCAGATGGAACCGACCCGAAATTGACCCGAGTTGGGTCGGGTCGGGTCCTTTCTCAGGTCGGGTCGGGTCGGGTCTAAGAAAAAAAAACTCAGGTAAATCTCAGGTCGGGTCGGGTCTAGTATGTAAAAACCCAAGAACCGACCCGAACCAACCCAAGTTCCTAATTAACTTATAAAATCATATTTAACCTTAGTTATATGAATTTTTCTAATTTTTTTATAGATAAAATCAATTCATTATATGGTCAAATTAGATTAAAATATTGGAACCAACCGACCCAAGATACAATCTCGTTTCCTATTTCGGTTCTCGGGTTTTTCGGGTCGAGTTGGGTTCAAAAAATTTCAGTTCTTATCTCGGGTTGGGTCGGGCCCAAGGAACTCAGTTCCTATCGGGTCGGGTCCTGCAAAACCTGACCTAACCCGACCCAAGAAGCAGCCCTACTCGCAAAGGTTACTTCTCACCGTATTTCACATTCGAAAAAAAAAAAAAAATTTGTTGCTGAGCCAAGCTATGACAAAATCTTCACTGAACAAATTTTATCCCAACAACTCATCGTATCGTACTTGATAACGACTCTATCCTACTTCACAGTGGACTCTACTTCTTAACTCATATGATAATTAGGAATTCCTTCATTTCATATGATAACTTCAAATCCTGCTTCTTCAAATCATATCGCCTACATTTAATTTCTCTTCCTTTTCATACAATAACTACAAATCTGTTACTTAGAGAATCCCACTTTAACTTGGAATTCATTCTATTTAAAGCGCTCGAATCTTCTAACCTTTCTTCACTGCATAGATTGAAAGTTTTTGATTGATCCTCCATTGTTTGGTGAAGACTCTTCTCTCTCGATTGTGGAAGATCGTGTTGTTCTTCCTCCTTCGAATTGCTACTCTATTTCCGTTGATTTGTGAGGACGCGCTGGTGAAAATTGCTCAAGGTTGCTTTTTTTCTCTCCATTTTTTTTACTCTGGTTGAAGAGAGGATTGGGCAGCAGTGGCCAGCCGCGGCAGGTGAGAACACTTGGTGGTGGATTTTAGTATTGGGCAAAGATTGGAAGTGATTGATAATGGCAGGTCTCCCATGGGCGGTGGTCCGGACCCAGCCGTCTTCAGGGGAGCAGGGCCGATTATTGACCGGCTTGTGGCATGGGTAGGGCTTGACAGTCGCGGAGTTGTCCGACGATATTTTTTTTTTCAGACTTTCTTTTGTTCCCATACTAGGTCAAAGCACCAGGGATCGGCTACCTTGGGGTTGGTGATCCGTGCTTCTACGGGCACGGTCTTTTTCACGGACGCCACCCTTGTTCTCAGTAGCTGCACCGGCATCTAGATCAGGAAGGACCATCTCGAACCAAGAAGAGAAGTAATAGGCTCATTGCCGGACCGATTTTGCGACCTTTTTGGACATGGGAGAGATTGAATGGGGGGTGAGGGTGGTCGGGACAGAGGAGGTACGAGAAAGGTGGCGGCTTGTGATGGTCAGCGGCCGATAAACGGATGTAGTGGAAGAAGAGGTCTGCTGAAGGTGAGATGGAGGAAGAGAGCCTAGTGGACGGGGTGGCGACCGACAAGTGGCAAAAGCCACAGGAGGCAGCCGAGAGGGACTAGAGAGCGGTGGCTGGTGAGGGAGAAGTGGTGGTGCAAGGCGGATTGCCGGCCGGAGGCGGAGAGAACGGTGTGGTTCAATGGCGGAAAACTGTGGGGAGGAGGAGGATGGCAAGGATGAAACAGCGGAAAGAGGGAATTGAGGGGAGAGATCTGGCAATGACGGCCGGTGATGCAAGGTTGTGGCCCTGTGACTGAGAGGTCGACGGGAAGTGCAAAAGGACGGGAGGCGAGATGCCAGTCCATGGTGGTTAAAGGCGGAGTGTCACCAGTGGTGGGAAATGGAGGTGAGAGGGAAGATCGTCGGCCGGTGGCAGGCAGTCGGTGGTGGTCCGGACGGAGGAGGAGACGCATGGGAGAAGAGAACCGATGGGGTGGGAATCGAACCGCGGAAGAGAGGAAGTAAGGAGAGCGTAGTTTTTATTTATTTATTTTTCATCATGAATGGTCCTGATTTAGGGGCTGTTTGGCTGAAGATTATTAAGTGTAGTAAATCAGAATTCACTTTAATCTGATTAGTCAAATTCATCGATGAATCACTTTTATGTTTGGTAATGTATATTTCGTGAATCTAATTTATAAAAGATTTGTATATGAATCATGTTTGGTAAATTCATATAGAAATATGATTCATGAGTGAGGGCATTAGAGAATGGGACATGGGACTTATTGGACCCCGCTAGTTGGGAAAAGATTTGTATGTTCCCTGCTTACCATGAGCCTAGTAAGGAATGACTGGAACTGGATTGTTTATTTTTACCTTTGGGCATTTCTTACACAGGGCTCACGGTGAATAGGGAACATTAAAAACTCTTCCCACTGGTAGAGCCCAAACCCAATCAAGTTTATTTAAGCCCAATAAAAGTGTGTTCAATGTCGCCAAACGGACTCGGGCTGGGCTGGTCAAGCGGGCTCAAGTCCCATTTGCCAGCTCTAGCTCTTGGAAATATTTAGGTTGAGTACAGGTTATTATCATTTTCCTTCGTATGAACAAAACAACATTGAATACTCGCCGAGCAAAAATAGTCCAAGGACTGGCGACTTGAATCAAGAAAAAACCAGTCCATTACATTTCTTCCATATGCATTGTGAGTAGCGTCAAAAACAAAAAAAGTGTATTGCTACTCAGAGAAAAAACTTTAGAATGCTATCTCAGAGAAAAGGAAATAATCTTTGTCGTAATTTTTCAGGATCACCTGAATTACTTTAACTACTTTGTAGTTCCAATAGCCCCCATTTAGCATCAACCAACAAAATTATACAGGACTTTTGGATTCAAAATCAAATCTATTTTAAGGGAAAATGGTCGGTTTTCTTATTGCGTAAGGATTCAAATTTGTATAGAAGAGATGCTTGGCTGTGAAAACTTTACCTTACCTAAGTAGTGGTGCCATATGTTAGTTCATATTATAAATTTCTAATCCATGCAACAAAATGCTTACGTGAAATTTTTTTACCAAAACAGTGCTGGATAATTGGTTTTTCAAAGATTCAATACATTATCCAGGAAAAGGTATCTTGATTCAAATTCCACGAAGAAAAGGACATACTTGAATCTAGAAGTGTGTGATGGTTCCTCCAGTTTCACCATTTAAACTTAGAACTATGTTTTGTCTAAAATACAAAATACTAAAAAGGAAAAGATGTGCAGGTATGTTCCATACAATTCTATGAGTTAAATCGAATTTATAACCACCAATCCTGGTGTCATTGACTAATACAAAAATGCATTCCTAATCACAGGACCTGGAAACTAAGAAGGATAGTTCCCACCATTTACCTGATTAGCAAATGCTCTTCAAGTACATTAATTTAGTCAGTATAGTATTAAATTTTAATGTTTTTGGTGATTTGTTTATCAAAACGCTAACCAGAAAGCTTGAAGAATCAATATTTATCACTCCCAATCCCATACAAGTATCTTTTCATTCAATAGACATTGTGAGGATTTTCTTCGGTAGCACTCAGCTGAAAGCGTACTTCTCTTAGATAAATCAGTTTTCACTAGTAATGTTGCAGGTCCCAGGTAATAAGCATTGGGCAATTTAAAACATTTCTCCTTCAAAAGCATTCTCATATTTTACAGCTCTTTATTCAAGATATTCAAAGAATTTTCAATATTGACAAGTAGATGATAAAATTCACAATTAAGTCAAATCCAATACACGAGTAGTGTATCAGAATTCCAGGTTCGACAACTTCATTTTACTTTCTTAAATTTCATGTGAGAGGTAAATGCACAAATAAGTTTTGATAAAAATGCAGTAAGCAACCAGAGATATCTAGCGGTACTTATCTGTCTTTCTGTTAATATGTGTGCTTGATCCCTGCTTCTAACAACTTTTTCATATTTATGTTTCCATAACATCTGAAAAAAATATGCAGTCAATGAAGGTCATAAAAATCAGAAGCTTCAAAACCATTTCATTCAATGAGATACAACCTCATGATAAGGCCAAATCATCTCAAATTGTAAAGGCAACGGCATGAAATTAAAAGCACAAGAAAAATTGAAGGGACATTAGTAAAATGGACAAGACCATTTCCACAAATCAAATTCTATTATATGGTGATTCAATGCATAATTGCTGGTATCAGTGTTAGCAAGTATCCAAATTTTCTGTACATTAGCCTGTATCTTGGTTCAACAGATCAAGCCAGACAAACAAGGAATGGTAGTCAGAACATGAGTAGATGTGTGGAAATCCCCACAACAGTACTGGTTCTCATTTTTGTGGAGTGGGTAAACCTGTACTGAAGAAAAGAACCAAGGCCATCCACACAAGTCAAAATGGACGAGCATCCACCACCAAACAATTGTTATAACATATATCTTCGTACCTTTGCCTGGTTTTTTATAAGAAATCTTACTGAAAGAAGTATGACCGAATCAAGTAATTCACTCTGTCCTTAAGACAGAATTCACCCTCCCTTATAAGTGCTTAGGATCTCGCAGGCGTCTGTCTCCCAGGATAAGACGGTCAACCATACACCGTAGGAGCACTTCCAAGACGGTATATGCAGTGAACCACAGTGAGCGTGCTAACACAGACACAGAGAATGACAATGACGGTAAATCCCAAAAGCCAGTTGAAGAAGACAACCATTCCCGTCCAAACGGATGCGTCCATCCGTAAAGGACACAATCATAGTGAAAACAAACCGGACCCAAATCAATTAAATAAACCAAATGAATTTTGTCCCAAAATAATAATATCATGTTGACCCAACCCGACCCGACCCGGCCGCGCGTGTGAACCGAACCGAGCCGAGCCGGCTGGACGGACGGCGGCAGCGGCGCGCGCATGTGGGTTAGCCCACCTAGGTGTATTGGTCCAACATCTCTCTCCCCCATAAAAGTGGGTTGGCCCAAGGGCCTAACATGAAAGGCCAAACTAAGGCCTTATATACCAACACCATCAACTTCACCTAAGCGATGTGGGACTATTCACTCCTTCAACCAATTCCCATATGTTATTCTCATTCAATATGAAGTGGGCTTGGGCTCTCTCTACCAAATGGGCTTGACCCACTTAGGTAATATGGGCTTGACCCACATAACCATTATAATGCCCATTAAATTAATATGGGCTTAACCCATTTCACAATACCCACTTCTAATAATCCCCCACATGAATGAGAATTGGCTGGATAACTATGCAAAACAATGCACATAAACCGTGAAAGCAATATTGAAAAGATCATGCATGGGGGCGAGGTAGCTTTTGGCTTTGAACCTTCCCTTGTGAAAACTATCGGGTCTACTAGCTAATCAGTGAACGTGATGTCTTGAACTGTTCAGCTGTTTGTGTAAACCAAGACAATAGAATTCACACAATCACTTCTCAAACACACTGTAGTTCTCATGATTGTGTTCATTTCGGCCCTGAACAAACCTGGTTTCATGAGTGCTCTAAAAGATTTAACCTTAAAATCCTCATAGAAGCGACCCCTTCACACTCATATAGGTGATTCTCATTAGGAGTATCCTGCAAAACCCCACTCAAATTAATTCAAGCTATGAGAACCATTAAAAGCAAAGCTTATCCTGATTCACTCTACAGGCATCACTATCTCATCATAGGAATGGGGATGAGATTTTATCTCAATAGTGATTCCCCTTAAATCCCCCACAATTCGGTTGTCCCTTTGAACCTAGATCTTGGGATCTCCAGTCAACTAGGTTGGGTTGCCATTATGGTGATTCTTAATGTATAGGCTTCAAGCCCATTCCCTTCGATGAACTGCTCACTTGTTCTTTAGTCAAACCCTTAGTAAGCGGATCCGCAATATTTTCTTTTGACCTAACATACTCAATGGAAATTATTCCATTAAAGAGTAATTGCTTTATAGTATTGTGCCTCCGACGTATATGTCGAGACTTACCATTATACAAGTTACTTTGTGCCCTTCCTATAGCCGATTGGCTATCACAATGTATGCAAATAGGTGGCACAGGTTTCCCCCACATTGGAATATCCTCTAAAAAATTACGAAGCCACTCAGCCTCTTCGCCTGCTCTGCTCTATCAAGCGCTATAAATTCAGATTCCATGGTGGATCTTGCTATACATGTTTGTTTCGAGAATTTCCAAGACATTGCTGCACCTCCAAGAGTAAAGACATATCCACTAGTGGATTTCGAGTCTTTTGTATCAGATATCCAGTTTGCATCACAGTAACCCTCTAGTACTGCTGGATACCTTGTATAATGCAGCCCATAGTTCAAGGTATATCTCAGATATCTAAGAACCCTGACTACAGCCTTCCAGTGGTCTGCCCCTGGGTTGCTATTAAATCTACTCAGTTTACTCACTGAGTACGCTATGTCGGGTCTCGTACAATTCATAATGTAATTGAGACTGCCAATAATTTGAGAATATTGAAGTTGTGATATGCTCTCACCCGTGTTTTTTCTTAAGTGCAATGTCACATCCACAGGTGTTCTCGCTGGACGATTATCATTTTGATTAAATTTTTCTAAGATTTTCTCAATGTAATGAGATTGTGATAATACATATCCATCAGATGTTCTAGTGATTTTCATCCCTAGTATGACATCTGCAACACCCATATCTTTCATGTCAAACTGTTTGTTCAACATCTTCTTTGTAGCTTTAATGATATTATCATTGCTACCAATAATGAGCATATCATCCACATAAAGACATACAATGACATAGCCTTCAGGTCTATCTTTCACATAAACACATTTGTCACATTCATTAATTTTGAATCCATTTGACATCATCATTTTGTCAAATTTTTCATGCCATTGCTTAGGTGCTTGTTTAAGTCCATAAAGAGATTTAACAAGTCTGCACACTTTATTTTCTTGACCTGGTACAACAAACCCTTCAGGTTGTTGCATATAAATTTCCTCATTCAAGTCACCATTCAAGAATACGGTTTTCACATCCATTTGATGTATTTCAAGATTATTCAAAGCAGCAATAGCGATTAACATCCTAATGGAAGTTATTCTTGTGACGGGTAAATATGTATCAAAATAATCTTGACCTTCTTTTTGCTTGTATCCTTTGATAACAAGTCTAGCTTTATATTTGTCAATTGATCCATCAGCCTTCATCTTCCTCTTGAATATCTACTTATATCCTAGAGGTTTACTCCCTGGCGGTAAATCTACCAACTCCCAAGTATGATTTTGCATAATGGATTCAATTTCACTGTTTACTGCCTCCTTCCAATATTGTGCTTCAGGAGAAGACATGGCTGCCTTAAAGCTTTGAGGCTCATTTTCCAACAAATAAGTTAGAAAGTCTTGACCAAAGGATTTTTATGTTCTAGCACGTTTGCTACGTCTAGGTTCATCATCCTCTCCCTCTTGGTCTTTACTATTGTCCTTTTCAACATCCAAAGTTCTTTTAAAAGAACTTTCCTTTTGTGTAGAATTCAATGGGAAAATATGTTAAAAAAACGAAGCATTCTTGGATTCAATCATTACATCAGAAATATCCGATTTATGAACAAGAAAGCGATATGCACTGCTATTATTAGCATAACCAATGAATACACAATCAATGGTCTTTGGTCCAATTTTTATCCTCATAGGATTAGGGACCGCCACTTTTGCCAAACACCCCCACACTTTTAAGAATTTGTAAGAAGGCTTTCGACCTTTCCATAATTCATAAGGTGTTTGCAAGGTTTTCTTATGAGGTATTTTGTTGAGAATATAATTTGCTGAAAGCAGAGCTTCCCCCCACATGTTCTGAGGTAACCCAGAACTTATTAACATGACATTCATCATTTCTTTTAAAGTTCTATTTTTCCGTTCAGCAACTCCATTTTGCTGAGGTGAATAGGGTGCCATCGTTTGGTATATAATACCGTGTTGTGAACAAAAATCACCAAAAGGTGATTCATATTCCCCACCTCTATCACTTCTTAGAACCTTGATTTTCTTGCCAAGTTGATTCTCAACTTCTGTTTTATATAAAATAAACATGTCAATGGCCTCATCTTTACTTCTCAGCAAGTAGACATAACAAAAACGAGTGCAATCGTCTATAAATGTAATAAAGTACTTTTTACCTCCTCTTGTTTGAACAAGTTTTAAATCACATACATCGCTGTGAATTAACTCAAGAGGTGTAGTACATCTCTCAATACTTTGGAAAGATTTCCTTGTTAATTTCGATTCCACACAAGTTTCGCATTTATGACTTGAGTCAATATTAAACTTAGGCAAATAATCCATATTAATCAATCTTCGTAAAGCATCATAATTAACATGGCGTAATCTAGCGTGCCACACATCACATGACTCAATCATATACGAGGAAGAAGCATTTGCATTATTAATAACAGAAATCGGTACAATGGTGAGTACATTGAGCTTGAAAAGCCCTTCATTTAGGTACCCTTTGCCCACATACAACCCTCCCTTGGTTAATACAAATTTATCGGACCCAAAAACCAACTTGAAGCCATTCTTGCTCAGCAAGGATCCGGACACCAAATTCTTTCGAATTTCAGGCACATGTAGCACATTATTGAGTGTGAGCTCTTTTCCTGAAGTCATCTTCAGCACGACCTTGCCAAGTCCTTCAACCTTTGCAGTAGAGGAGTTGCCCATAAACAGCTGTTCACCATTCTCCACGGGCTGATAAGTGGAGAACATCTTCCTATTAGAGCAAACATGTCGAGTAGCCCCGGTGTCGACCCACCATTCACGAGCGTTCGTGACCATGTTCACTTCCGAAACAACAGCGGAAAGGTTGATGTCATTCACATCAAAGGAGAGAGTCTCCACTTCAATCATGCGGGCTTGTGCATTCTTCTTCTTGGAATCATCTTGTTTCTTCCGTTTCCGACAATCCTTAGCCTTGTGGCCCATTTTGTCACAGACATAGCACTTGCCCTTGAATTTGGCTTTGTTGGAGTCATTGTTCGACTGTCCAGCATGTTGCTTCCTCTTCTTGTTGTTGAAGTTATTGCTTTTATGGCCTTGTTCCACAACATTGACCTTGGCTTCCATGCCATAACCCCCGGTTTTCTTTTCAGAAGCACGGTTGTCCTCTTTCAATCCTTAACCTCACAATCAAGTCTTCCATGTTCATCTCCTTTCTCTTATGCTTTAAGTAGTTCTTGAAATCCTTCTAGGATGGTGGTAATTTTTCTATTATAGCTGCCACCTGGAAAGACTCACTTAAAGTCATTCCTTCTGCATGAATATAATGTAGGATAACTTGGAGGTCTTGAACTTGAGTGATCACAGTTTTAGAGTCCACCATTTTGAAGTCAAGAAATTTGCCGACCACGAACTTCTTCGTTCCAGCATCCTCAGTCTTGTACTTCTTGTCTAAGGACTCCCACAGTGCCTTAGCACTTTTCATCGAACTGTACACATTGTATAATGTGTTGTCCAACCTGTTAAGGATATAATTACGGCATAGAAAATCTGCATGTTTCCATGCATCAACTGCCGCAACAGCCATCTTGTCTTCCCTTTTCTCCTCAGTGAGAATAGGGACTTCCTCTTAAAGGAAGCGGGCTAAGTTCAGGGTGGTGAGATAGAAGAGCATTTTCTGCTGCCATCGTTTAAAATCCTCCCCATTGAACTTCTCTGGTTTCTCCCCTTTAATTTGAAGAGGAGCAGTCACTGAAGTGGGCATAAGTACCGATGTCAAGTGGGTACCTTCAGCATCCATTTCTGTTCTAAAGAACAGAAGATTAACTCAGCTTTATAAAATCAGTAAATTTCGAAATCCAGGTACAATATAGTGAATTTCAAAATCAATAAACGTCTAAAATTTATGAACAGTAAACTATCTGATGAATAGTAAATTTCCAAATTTTTTGAACAGTAAATTTTCCCGAAATTTTTGAACAGTAAACTACTTGAAAAGTCTTAAGCAGTAAAGTTCAAAAATAAATGAACAGTGAATCCGAAATTTGTGAACAGTGAATTTTCAGAAATTCTTAAACAGTAACCTTCAGAAAATAATCAACAGGAAACTTCTGAAAATTTTTGAACAGTAACGTCGAATAAATTTTTGAACAGTAAACTGTAAAAATAATGAACAGTGACTTCGAAAATTTTTGAACAGTTAACTGAAAATTTCGGAACAGTAAACTTCAGAAAAAGTTACGTACTGTATAATATAACGATGAACAGTAAACTTCTGAATAATGAACAGTAAAACTTTCAGAAAAGTTCAAACAGTAAACTATAAAATTTATGAACAGTGGACGTCCAAAGTGATGAATAGTAAAATTTTACTTTCTAAACAGTAAAGTTTCAAACTTTACGGACAAAAGAGTCAAATTATGAATATTTACGCAAAGAACTTACAAATTCCAAAAATTCTGACACGAACAGTAGATTATCCAGAAATAAACGTAAAGTATGGAAAAAATCTCATTTTTTTTTTACAGTACTTTCTAAAGTCGAAAATTTACATTCAGTGTTAAAATTTGAAAAAATTGCTCACTGGATAGTCCAAATTCGAAAAAATTTCATGTAGAATAGTAAAATTTGAAAACAGGCACGTCCTAAATAGTATAGATGCATCATCATACGCAAGGTAAAATGAAAGCAAAAATTTTTTCTACTGATTAGGCACAGTGAAACATATATGCATAGTGAAAAAATTTCAAAATTTTACGTGGGTAACATGCATATCAGTAACATACGAAAATACATAGAAATTCTGTCTTAAGATTGTTATAACATATATCTTCGTACCTTTGCCTAGTTTTTGATAAGAAATCTTACTGAAAGAAGTATGACCGAATCAAGTAATTCACTCTGTCCTTAAGACAGAATTCGCCCTCCCTTATAAGTGCTTAGGATCTCGCAGGCGTCTGTCTCCCAGGATAAGACGGTCAACCATACACCGTAGGAGCACTTCCAAGATGGTATATGCAGCGAACCACAGTGAGCGTGCTAACACAGACACAGAGAATGACAATGACAGTAAATCTCAAATCGGATTAATGCAGAAATCTATTTTCATGAATTTATAGGAAAGCCAGTTGAAGAAGACAACCATTCCCGTCCAAATGGATGCGTCCATCCGTAAAGGACATAATCGTAGTGAAAACAAACCGGACCCAAATCAATTAAATAAACCAAATGAATTTTGTCCCAAAATAATAATATCATGTTGACCCAACCCAACCCGACCCGGCCGGCCGCGCATGCGAACCAAACCGAACCGAGCCGGCCGGATGGACGGCCGGCGGCGGCGCGTGTGTGGGTTAGCCCACCTAGGTGCATTGGTCTAACATCTCTCTCCCCCACAAAAGTGGGTTGGCCCAAGGGCCTAACATGAAAGGCCAAACTAAGGCCTTATATACCAACACCATCAACTTCACCTAAGCGATGTGGGACTATTCACTCCTTCAACCAATTCCCATATGTTATTCTCATTCAATATGAAGTGGGCTTGGGCTCTCTCTACCAAATGGGCTTGACCCACTTAGGTAATATGGGCTTGACCCACATAACCATTATAATGCCCATTAAATTAATATGGGCTTAACCCATTTCACAATACCCACTTCTAATAACAGCATCATTGGCATCGCCACTATATATGCAACAAATTATTCCAGAACAGAGATTGTGATAGGCCTGCCGAACAATTCGCTTCCCACAACGCTGGCTGCAATAGAACCCATTAGTATTTGGCCACATTCTAAAACCAAATATGCTTATTAATATGTAAGGAATATCATGCAACAATTCATTATAAACTAAAACAACCAGAGGCAACAAGCCAGACAATGGAAGTCCCTTTACAAATTTATTGCACACGATAGGCATCAATCCTTTTTCAAAGCAGAACTAGAATACTACCAAATTTGTGTAGGTTACATATCTATTGTCAAAAAATCAATTAAGCACAAATCAGATTACCCTGCTCATAACAAATCAACTGAACATGAATCCGAACTAGATACGCTTGATACTCTAAAAACTTTGGCACATTTCATTCATTTGCAATGAAAAAAATTAAAAATGAAAGCAAATATACATAAGAAGACATCTTTGTCAAAATAAATCATGAAAATGTTTAAATGGAAGATTTCGTTAACAAAAAATAAAACGGCATTAGTGATTAAAAAAAAATGCAGAACATGTTAGATGACATTAAAGTACCACACACGAATAACCCTGCAGTAAAACAGATAAAATTGCGGGAAAAAATGGAGTATGACACAAACTGATGAGATAATTCACAACCTTAAATCTAAATGATTGAACTCACGCTGCAGTAAAACAGATATGGTTGGAGACGGCGATGGGAGGGAAAAGCGCAAGGCGGAGGGTAAGGAGGTTGTAGAATCGATGAATGAAGACGGTGAAGAGAGGGAAATGCTCAAGGGAAATAGAAGGAATCACAGCTTCGAGATTGTGCATAGAAAAGTAGAAGCCTTTGATCACAGCTTAGCCAGAGGTGTCCCAGATCTAGGCCTCAGATCTGGGCCTTGACAGACTTGTGCACGATGACGAGGGTGCGGGTATGAATCTCGATGCCAATGGTGGCCATGGAGGAGGCTGAGCTTGTCCACCGCTGAGTCTCCAGCACCATCGCCTTGAGCAGTTTACAGCGCCGAAGCCTTGATCGCCACCACCAGCCATCTTCCTGCACAGCGGAGCTCACCAGGCCGTCGAAGCCTGCACAGCGGAGATCAATTAAAACCTCAGAGGGTATAGTTGGAAAATAAAAATAAAAACAGATTACCGCCATCGATTAGTCACGAAATCTCCTCCGGAGGAGATTACTTAGGAAAGTAAAAATTAATGAAAAATCTTGATAAATCCGATAATTCATCGTGAATCTCATACACGTAAGAATTTTTGCATCCAAACGTAATTTATAAGATTTATGGTTAATCTTAGATGAATCTTAGTGGTAAATCTTCATCCAAACAACCCCTTAGTCAGGAAAATTACTGGGTGGTTGCGATTTGATTTGATTTTTTTTTAAAAAAAATCCCGCTTGACTCGAGCCTGGCTGGGAATCGCATTTAATGTTCACGCGGAGCATGAGTGCAAAATAGTGCTATTGTGCGCTAGCTTGTGCGCAGTCGATTTTCAAAATCGACAGCTCTGTAGCGTTCCTTACGTTTGGCTCATGCTTTTTAGGGAACATTAAAAATGCTTCTACCTTGCTGAGCTTGGCTCTGGTTTGGTGTAGTTTAGCTCCATTTAGCTTGAGCCGCCGCCTTTTTTTTTTTACATAGGACTTTTCATTTATTATTTTTTTTTATGAAGGCTAAAATTTTTTTTTAATTTGTAGATTTAAGACTATTTTGAGATTTGAGCAAATCCTCTCCTTTCTACCCGTTATAAACATGTAATTAACGGACATCTAAGGACTTAAAATTTAACTTTATAACCTACACAATGACATAAAAATTATTGCAATTCTAATTCTCTTTCCGAGAGGATTGAGAAGCTTAAGCTTCTTATTTTTTTGTCTTTTTCTAAGTCATTTATTAAGTTTCATTACGTCGGATTGAGGACTTTGACTTGCTTCTTTCGAATTATTTTTTTTCAAAAGAGAAATGAAAGTTTAATTATGTCTTTTTATAAGTGGTTTAGGAACTTTAGACTTGCTTTTTTCGAAAATTTTTTTTCATTTTTTCAAAATAAAGATGAAAGTCTCATTATGTCTCTTTGATTTTAATTTATTTTGCAAGTCTCATTGTGTCTCTTTCTAAAGGGATTGAGAACTTTAAACTTCTTTTTTTTGAATTTTTTTTGAATTTTTTCAAAAGAGAGATGAAAGTCTCATTATGTCTCTTTTCGAGGGGATTAAAACTTTAGGCTTTCCTTCTTTGATTTTGATTTATTTTTTAAGTCTCATTATATCTCTTTATAAGGGGATTGAGAACTTTAAACTTGCTTTTTTAAATTTATTTTTTATTTTTTATTAAAAGAGAGATGCAAGACTCATTATGTTTCTTTTCGAGAGGATTGAGAATTTTAGCCTTGCTCTTTTTTATTTTGATTTTAATATATTTTGTAAGTTTCATTATGTTTCTTTCTAAGTGGATTGAGAACTTTCGACTTGCTTCTTTCAATTTTTTTTTTTCATTTTTGCAAAAGAGATATGAAAGTCTCATTATGAATTTTTGCGAGGGGATTGAGAACTTTCGGCTTGTTCTATTTGATTTTGATTTTAATTTGTTTTGCAAGTCTTATTATGTCTCTTTCCGAGAAGATTTAGAACATTAGACTTGTTTTTTTCGAAAAAAAAATTTTCATTTTTTTTAAAAAGAGATATGCAAGTCTCAATGTCTCTTTCTGAGGGGATTAAGAACTTTAGGATTGGTCTCTTTGATTTTGATTTTAATTTATTTTATAAGTCTCATTTTGTCTCTTTCTGAGGGGATTAAGAACTTTAAACTTATTTTTTTAATAAAAAATTTATTTTTTAAAAAACAAAGATGAAAGTCTCATTATGTCTCTTTCCGAGGGAGTTGAAAACTTTAGGCTTGCTATCTTTGTATTTGAATTTGATTTATTTTGCAAGTCTCATTATGTCTATTTTTAAGGGGATTAAGAACTTTAGACTTGTTTTTTTCGAAGAAAAAAAAAAAAATTTTTTTTAAAGAGATATACAAGTTTTTCATTTTTTTAAAAGAAAAATGTAAGTCTCATTATATCTCTTTCTGAGGGGATTACGAACTTTTGACCTGATCACTTTAATTTTGATTTTTTTTTGTTTTGTTTTTCTCTAAATTCTTTTTTTTAAAAAAAAATTGAAGAGTGACGACAATAAGCTTGCTTACCCCTTCCCACGACTATGAACATTTTTTTTTGCCTTAAGAGGGGACTCTGAACATAACTCTTAAAATCAAACATGGTTGAAGTAACACTACATCTTTTATGATGTGTATTACATCACAAAGGATTAATTAGTTGCAAAATGGAATAACATCACCAATGATGTTTCGATGCTAAACCAACAACTTATATTTTTTAGATGACTTGGACTTTGTGAAGAACAATTACTTCAAACAGCTTAGAAGAAAAAAATCCAATAATCAACATATACACATTTTTTTTAAAAACATTGAAGTAGGTTTTGCGACAACACTTTAGGGGTAATACTTTTTCAAAAATTTCCCATTGATTGGTAGCAAACACCGATCACCTTCTTGCATCATGAGTTGGTAGGCTCCATTTGAATATACAGTTTCAACAACATACAACCCTTCCCATTTGGGTTCAAACTTGCCCTTTGACTTATGTGTAAAAACCATAGGTCGTTTGACGACAAGCACCAAATCGCCCTTCTTAAAAATCTTTGTTTAACTTTTTTATTGAAAGCCTTAATCATCCTTGCTTGATACAACTCTGTAATTTGTTGGGCTTGTAGCCTTTTTTTGTCAAGAGTTTCTAGTTCTTGTAGGCGTAGCTTGATATTCTCATCATTTCTTAATTGATTTACCAAAGCCACTCTCAACAATGGAATTTGAATTTCTAAAGGTAAAATTGCTTCACATCATAAACAAGGGAGAAAGGTGTCACTTGATTTGTGTTTCAAACTGTGGTGCGATAAGCCCACAATACTTCTAGCAACTTTTTGTGCCAGTCCCTTTTGTTCTTTGAAATGACTTTCTTTAGGAGCTTGCATATAGTCTTGTTGAAAGCTTCAGCAAGCCCATTGGCAGCAGGATTGTATGCAGTTGAGGCTACACTCTCAATGCCATAATTTACACAGAACTGGTAAAATTTATGATTTGCGAATTGAGGTCCGTTGTCATGCACAAACCTTCTCAGGACTCCAAACCTATAAATAATATGAGTCTTCGAGAATTTTAATACATCTTTAGTTTTTGTTTCACGAAGAACTGTAGCCTTTTCCTATTTTGAGAAATAGTCAATGATCGTGATTATAAACCTATGACCTTTAGATGAGCTAGGGATAATTGGACCTATGATATCCATTCCCACATTTCAAAAGGCCAAGAAGCAGTTGTAGGGTGCAAGAATTCAGGTGCTTGATATATAAAGTTTACATGATATTGGCATGCTTGACATTTCTTAGCATATTCCATATAATCTTTTATCATGGTAGGCCAGTAATATCCCAACCTTTTTATCCTTTCTTGCAATTTTGGATCAGGCTGGTGAGCTCCACAAACACCATCATTGGTTTCTAGGATCACTTTTTGAGGTTCTTTTTGTGATAAACAGCTTCGTAAAATCCTATCATAATAATTTCGTTACAATGTTTTGTTTTTTGCATCATAATAAAACATTGGGGCTCGGCGCCTTATGCTTGCAGCCTTCGATGGTCTTGGGATAAGATGTTATGTAAGGCAAAATCAATCAGAGGGGAATGTCAATCATCAGACTCAAAGTCAAATAAAATTTTCTCTATGTTGTTACATTCACTTAGTAGTTCAAATTCATTGGATAGTAATCTTTTCTCACATATGGAAACCCCAATATTTTGTCCTTCTAATATGGTCAGAGAGGTGGCTAGTATTGCTAGAGCATTCGCTTTAGCATTCTTTGACCTTACTATGTGTTGTATGTCAAAATCATTAAATGATTCTGCTAATCTTTTAGCCATTGAATGATAAAGTAAAAGTTCAGGTTTTCTTACTTCAAAAACCCCTTTCATTTGACTGACGACTAATTGGGAATCACCAAAGGCTGAGAGAGATTTTATTTGTAATTCATGTGCCAATTGCATTCCAATAATTAGAGCCATGTATTTAGCCATGTTGTTGGAGCATGGTTGTATTAGCACAAAAGCATGTGGTATCATGTATTTTTCTGGTGTGATAAAGACAATGCCCACTCCATATACATTTTGTTCTTGATCATTTGTTCATAATGCACCGTCAAAGTACATATGTCATATGCTTTCTTGAACTTTTATGGGGCTTGCACAAAAGATAGCTTCGTTAGGTAAATCTTCTTGTAACTTTCAACTTTCTTTAAAATGGTGCTCAACAAGAAAATCTGCTAATGCTTGTCCTTTTACTACTTTTTGTGGAATGTAAACTAGCTCATAGGGTGACAACAAAAGTGACCATTTTTCCAATCAAGAATTAAGAGATCTTGCATTCGTCATCAAAATTTTAAGCGAATTGACTCAAGATACAACGAATGTTGTCTGACCCAGCAAATAGTGTCTTAGCTTCTCAACTGCAAACATGACTGCTAGACATTTTTTTTCAATGGGGGGATATCTATGCTCAGCCCCCACCATCATTCGACTCAAGTAATACAAGGCTTGTTCTCGACTTTCATCATTTTTCTATGCAAGCATTGCACCAAGTGAATGATCAAGAGCTTTTGTATATAAGATGAAAGGTCGACCTTGGATGGGTGCCATGATGCACTGAAATAATGTTTAATTAAATGTTCTCATATTTTGAATTGCAATCCTATTTTGTGTTAATTCATTGCTGATTTGGGCTTTTTATGTTTTGAATAAGTTAATTGGACCTTAATTGAGTTTATATGTCTAAACAGGCTTTAACAGGATCCAAGTGCAAGAGGAAGTAAAGCCCATTTACCCAAAGTTATTTGAAAGTCAAGAATGGGCCCCTAATGGTCTAAACATGCATGGAATGGTCGAACACAACCTTGTGGACCCGTTTGATTTGAGATTTGTATGAAGAGGACTAAATTAGGAAAGAAGCTGATTCGGACAGATTGACAGAGGCTTAGTATTTCGATCATATCTTTTTGTGTATAATTCGGATGGATACGATTCTGGTGGCATTGGAAAGAAGACTTCAATAGCTACAAATGTTATTTCAGGAAGAAATTCTAAATTCTGAAGATATATGGGTCGAATCTGGCATGCAATCAGACAGCTAGTAAACTAACCCGAGGCCAGCACATGAAGAATATTTTCATTGATTATGATTGATACACATAAGGAAAGACAATGAGGCTGATTGGTTAACTAAAGGAAGATTCAAAGATACTTATTTGCTAAATAAATCATTGATTTATTTAGTATCTAATCATTGCCAAAGAAGCAACCAATCAGGCAATCAATCAGGATGCAATCTAGAGATATGATTTCACTTTCCTCTTTGAAGCAACCCCTTCTATTCCTATAAATAGAGGGGTGGACGTGATAGATGACTGACTCTCTCCTCTTTGGAGCTCTCTTCTCCTATTTTCTTCTCTCATTTGGTAATTTTTAGTGTAATGGCTTTCTAAAGCTCTCAAGCTAAGGCTAGGAACGAAGCTTGTACTTGATGTTTAATGGATGCTTTGATTCAAGTAAGTTCTTTATAGTTTTAAATTGATGTTTTATATTTAAGGAGTTTATAATCTATATAATTATTTGATTCAGCGTTGACGAAAGGCACGCTGAATGCTTATAATTCCCTGTGATTATACACTTAATACTTTCACGTAGTAAACAATCAATTACTTTTGTTCTATTTCAAAGTTCTTTAAAAGATAAATTTTCCGATTGAGACGAATTTTTATTTGATCTTAATTGAGTTATCATTTGAATCAAATATACATTAGAGATTTATTACAAGTGGATTTTCGATGCCTTAGCACTTTATCTTTGATTGTCTCTTATTCCCTATTTCAACTTCCTTCTCTTTTCTGTTCTCTTCGTAATAGTTTTCTTTGTCACACAAGGCTTTCCCTGTGGATCGACCTTGTTTACTATAGTTGACAAGTAAAAAAGAAATCTAAACTAGACTAATTCATAGTCTTGGTTTGGACGTAACAACATGCCACTAGGACTGGTGGCTAAGTGAGATAACGTTTGATCTTGTTAAAGGCATTATCACATGCTTTGTCCCAAACAAAGTCTACTTCTTTCTTCATCAATCGAGAGAATGGTTGACATCTTTCAGATAAGTTTGAAATAAATCTTCTTATATAAGCTAATCTCCCTTGAAACCCCTTTAACTCTCGCAAGTTTCTCGGTGGCCTCATTTCTATTATTGCTTTCGTTTTTGCAGGATCCACCATGATTCCATCTTTGGTGACAATGAATTCTCAAAATTTGCCAGAAGACACTCCTAAAAAGCATTTGAGAGGATTCATCCACATTTGGTGTTTTCTTAAAATTTCAAAGATCATACGAAGATCCGCTATGTGATCACTTGCATGTTTGCTTTTCACAGCAAGATCATCAACACAACACTCCACTTTTTTATGTAAATGTTCTTTAAATATTTTTGTCATAGCTATTTGATATGTTGCTCCAGCATTCTTTAAACCGAATGGCATAACAATGTAACAATAAATACCAAACGGAGTCCTGAGTTCTGTATATTTTTCATCTTCATGGTTCATTTTTATTTGATTATACTTGGAATATCCATCTATGAATGACATACGGTCATAACCAGATGTGTTATCAACTAAAATTTATGTGATTGGTAATGAGAATTCATTTTTTGGACATGCATCATTTAGGTCTCTAAAATCGATGCAAACACTAATTTTCCATTCTTTTTCATAATTGGTACAACATTGGCGAGCCAATCAGAGTGTTGTTCATCCCTAATGAAACCGTCTTCCTTTAGCTTTTGAACTTCTTTTTCAATTTCTTGCATTATTGAAGGCTTAAACTTTCTTTGTGCTTGTTTTACAGGTTTTACCTCAGACCTAATGTTCAAATGATGAACGGCAACTTTCAAACTTAGCCTTGGCATTTCAGTATAATTCCAAGCAAACACATCTTTAAATTCCTTAACCAGACTTATCAAAGATTCTGCCTCGTTCGTAGTAAGACTAGTGCTAAGGAAGATGGGCAATGGGTGTTCATGTACCCAAATTTACTTCTCTTATCTCATCTTCGGTAGGAGGAATAATTTTCACTTCTTCCTCAACTTCATATTCTTTCACTTCTTCAACATCACTAGCTTTGTTATTTTCATCATTATTAGTCTCATTGTTTTCATAATATTCTATTGAGACCATATCTACAGACTTTGTATCAAGATTAAATATTTCAAGTGATTCAAAGAAATTACAAGTATCCACATATGAGTCTAAACTTGAAATTTCACATGATTCATTGTCACTTTCATTTTGCTGAGATAAGTCGATAAAGTTTGGTTTGAATCCCAAGCCATGAAAAGAAGGATTTTTTCATTTTGACATTAGAGGTGGTTGTAATGAGTTTTTCTCCCCACACCATTGTTGAGACCACCTAGAGAATCAAAGTTGTAGCCCATATTTTTCATAATGTCTTTTGAAATCGAACCATAGTTTTCTAATTCAACTTCATCTTTTTCTGAGTCTGATTCCTCTCTTGAAAGTTGATCAAGAGTGGAACTTCAGTGAAATGAGATTTCCTTGGAACTATCATTTTTTGGTACAAGGAAAATAGATCCCTCAGGATTTTCTATATATGAAAAGGCATGCAAACGAGTCAAAGGCAACTCAAAATAAGTAGTCAATTCCAAACAATCATCATTTTTCAAAGTTTTAAACAGTTGATCTACAAACATTTTTGTTTCAGAAGAAGATGCAATATACCTCAAAAATAAATTTTTATTCATGCATACACGAGATACATCATCTTTAGAAGCCATTTTCCTTACATCATTTACAACATATTTGCAATATGGCTTTTCATTTACATATACAATGTACTTTACTTTAGCATTCACAAACCTTGCATTGGTTCCTTGTGGATCTATTGCTTTTGATCTTAAGATTCCTCAATATCATCATCTTCATACATTGCAGAGTCAACAAAGAAGGCTTCAACACCTTTGAATAGTTTCTTGTCGGCAAAGAGTCGGTGAATTTTTCCATCATCTCTAATATACTTGAAGCACTGGTGAAGTGTTGAGGGGATCACTAAGTTTTCATGTATCCAAGTTTGACCTAACAAAAGGCTGTAGGAAGTTTGGTTACTAATTACATAGCATGTCACTTTAGACTTTAAACTTCCAATTCAACATTTTAGGCGGATCTTTCCCTTAGCTTTTTGTGAATTTGCATCATATCCTTGAATATTTGTCATTGTAGGAGTAAGCTTCTTCATAAGGATTCCTAAGTATTCCAAGGTACGAACTGGGAGAATATTGATTCTAGAGCCTGGGTCTATTTGAATTTGACACAGTTCCACGTGACCAATATATGATACAATCACCTTGTATGTTTCATGTCTCCAAGTAGCATATCATCCTTTGAGAATGTGATTGTTGTTTGAAGATTTTCAAGCTTAACTTCATGACACTTTTCACATATTTCTTTCTCCCCTTTGATTTTAACACGATTGACATGAGGTGCATATTTTTCAGCTTCCATTAGCACATTGACAACTATCTTCCTAATCTTTAGAGATAATCGAAACACGTCATATATAGTCAACCTGACAAGCACATTTGCTAGTTGATCAATCAAGTCATAATTTAAAGGCTCACTTATATATGGAAGAGGTGAACTTCTTTTAACTGACTCTTGAAACCGGACAACTTTTTGTTATTTTATTTTTTCTTTTTCCTTCAAATAGTCTTAATAATCTTTGTGATAATCTCGCCCTGACCTTATTATAGGATTTGATTCTTCACTGTTGTGGAATTGCTCCATGCTTCACTCGGAATCAGATGCAAAATCATCATAAGTTTCACCAACAACTTCTTCCTTTGTTAACTTAGTCATGTTGCAAAAGTCTTTAACCAAATATTCCTATGTGATTGTTAGAGCAAACTTATGCTGAAGAGAAATCATGTTACACATGAATGTCTTCTCATTATCTTTGTCTTTTTCCTTCAAAGGAGCAATCATTGATTCATCATCACTTCCCCATCCTCTAGGAACAATTTTTTCATTACTTGCCCATGGAGAGACTTTGGGGAGTCTTATCTTGTACCTCTTTCATCCTATATGTTCAACCCAATGTTCTTTATAATCTTTTGAAATTTAAGGTTGAACATTAGGTACCTTGATTTGAGTTTTGGAGGTCATGACTTGGTCTCTAGAAGATTTGATATGAGACCTAGCCCCGAAGGACCTCAATCTAATATTTTTCTCGATAATGAGTCTTTTCCCGTGAAAGAAGTCATCCTATGAGGTTGAGGTAAGCGTGGAGGTATCTGAGTTATCACGTCCAGAGTTTTGGCTTCAAAACACTTTCTTTCTTCTTTTGGTGGAACTTTTATATTCCTCTTTGAAGATAACCTAATCCAAGAAGGACGAAGACTTATTTTCATTTCTTGAAAGTCTCTTGTCATAGACTCTATTTAGTTAGATGACTCAATTAAGTTCACTTCTAGCTTTGATTCTTTGCCCGAAACCATATGACACTCATGAGTTGTTTCTTCATCCTCTTCATCTTCTTCAATTGGTATGGTCATCTTGTCTTTCTCTTAATCTATGATAAATTGAGTTAGAAGGTTGCCTTCTTTTGATTTTGGTGGGCCCTCAATGCTTTCTACTTCTTGCTTAATTTTTTTTCTTTGTAGGTCATCGTCTTTTTCTTTTTCTTCCCAAGCCTTCCAACCATTCGATAAAAAATTCACACTTTCATTTTCAAGTACAGGCCAAGACTTATCTATTTTGGTTTCTGTGTCTTTGTTCTCCCAAAGGATAGTTCTCCCTTCATCTTCTAGCCACGCTCTCCATCCATTAGGTAAAAGTTTCTCATTTTGATTTTCAAACACAAGCCAAGGTTTATCTATTTTAATTTCTGTGTCTGTGTTCTCCCAAAGGATAGTTCTCACTTCCTCTTCTGGCTAAGCCCTCCATCCATTTGGAAAGAAGTGTTCTCCATATTCAAAAGTTGACCATGGTTCATTGTTGTTTACTTCAATGTCCAACTCTTGACTTAAAACATTTTGTTGGATTTCAATTGAGTCATCTGACTCATAATCCAACACAATGACAAGATTATCTTCAACTTCTGAATCATTATCTTTACTTTCTGAGTCTAAGATTATAATGACATTATTACATTCCCAAAATTCTTCAATCACTTCTTTCTCTTCGAGAATTGGGACCACCATGTCATTTAGCCTCTCCTCCTTTACCCAAGGTTCCGGTGGCATAAATTCCGCCAAAGTACATGGAACCCTTGGCTCTTGTTCAAGTAATTCTATTGGCAAGACCTCACTCTTCCTTTTAGCTTTCTTTTTCTTTTTATTTTTTGACTTAGTTACTCCACGTAACTTGGGTGGGGGAAGGAATGCACTCATTCTAGTGATATCATATACTTTGGGAGTGCGAAACTTCTTCTGAACGATCTCCCAACTTTCATCTTTCAAAAGATCTAGATGCACCCATATGAAGGTGTCATCTGATATTTGAACAAGGGTAAGTGTTTCTAAAGATCTGCATATTTAAACTCAACATCCTCTTCTTCTTGAGGAATATTTAATGAAATTGGATCAAAAGCCCCAAATTTGACCAACATGAAGTTTGCAGAAACTTTATTATCTTCTCGAGTTAACTTAATAACTCCCTCATCGATAAGAGAATGAACTTGATCTTTGAAAACATAGCACTATTTGATGTTATGGACTAGGATACGATAGAACAAACAAAATAAAGGATCATTTGTTTGTTTTTCTTCATTAGGTCGCTTACACTCTGGAGCTTGATCTTCCCTTTCTTCATCAACTCATGAAAGAGGTTTTCAGTTTCATTTACATTAAAAGAATCATTTACATCAAAAGAATATTCTCTATTCATTCTTTCTTTTAATGTTCTCTTCTTCATCTCAGCCATCTTGTCTTTCTTTTCTTGAGATGTTGCTTCAGAAGTTTGAACGGAAAATGCCTCTTTCTTCTTAGTGGGTTTAGCATACTCCTTCTTTTCACTACATTTTTTAGCTTCACGTTCAAACACTAGACGCTCTACCTCAATAGCATTTTTCATGAGATCGTTAGAAGTTTTCGGCTTTATATATCCCATCTTTGATTGAATCTTTACATGAAGATTCAAACGCATATTTAGTAAAAATTTTCTGAGTTGTTCTATCTAAACACTTTAGTGCAAGAGCCCTCCATCTTTTTATGAAGTCACGTACTGTCTCTTTTGGTCCCTGCTTTGTTGTATAAAGTTAGGCTATGGAAGTAGTTGCTTCTTCATCAAAGAAGTGACTCAAGAATTTAGCCTCCAAGTTTGCCCATATTTGTATCGATTCTTCTGGTAAAGTCATATACCAGTTGAGTGCAATACCCTTTAAAGTACTAACAAATAGTCTAATCAGTACAACATCATTGCCAACAAGGTTTCCAGTTAAAGCCTTGAAGTGGCAAAGATGCTGCTTTGGAGAAGCTTGACCATTATAGGTTTGTAAGTTGGGCTATTTAAATTTGGGTGGGAAAGGTACCTTATCCATCCAAGCTGGGTAAGGGGAACTTACTCCCGCTTTTCTCAACTTGGACACTTCTTTGATGTGTTGAAGACCTTCTTGCAACTCTTTTCTTGATACAAGTGCTTTTGGGCTTTCCCTATCCATTCCTTCATTTTCATGAGAATTTACTTTATGGAAGTCACCTTGATGATTAGAAGTGACTTGTTATTGACTTTGAGCTCTTGTGGCTAATGCTCCAATCATGGCTTTCAATTCTTCTATTTGCTTCTCTTGATCTACCATAAATTTAATGAAACGAGTAGGGACTTGCCCTATCTCTCTGTCGTCTTTTTCTCTTGTTGTCATATGCGCTCTAACTTTTCTAGATTATACAGAAAACAAAGTTATAGGAATAGTATTGGAAGATGTAGAACTATCGTCCACTTGAACCTCCTCTTCATCATCATACTCTTCTCCATAAGGAGTGATTGAAGGGAATTCACTTGTTACAAAAGTGAATTTAGGAGATCCTGAAGAAGTCCATATACCCCCATCTTTCAAAGAAATTTTCTTTTTACTCCTTGTGTAGTATTGAGTTTCTTTCATAGTTTACTCTTCTTCACTCTTTGAGTTGACCATGTTTACAATTGCAACATGAGGCTCCTTCGTCTTAGGCATCCATCGTTGGGTAATTTTCAAGATTTTGGGGGAATTTGAGCTCAAATTCTCAATTCCATCATCTAAGGATAATTTTTTCAAACTGTCACTAGTCATTGGACTTGATTTTCTAAAAGTATTTCTCATTCTTGAGGCAAATTCCATTGAAGAATCAAACTCACTAGGAGAAGTTAGCATCTTAGGGCTATCTTGTATCGTACCTTTACCAAGAGTTGGGTGTCCCTTTTCTTCATGTTGTGAAGAGTTGTCAATGCTATCATTCTTAAAATTTCCTCTCCTTTCAAAAGAACTTTGATCTGTCAACGGTAGCAAATGGAGTGAACTCGGATGACCTCCTTCCTCGTAAGTATGGTTTTCCAAACTCAGTCCCTTGACAATCCTTCTTTTCCTGGAAGAATGGTACCATCCTACCACCGCCACATGTAGGGCATGCGAGTAACATACTTTGTTGAGTCATTTTTGAAAAAAAATCATGGTGGGTGAAATCAGCCCCTTCCCTTTTCGGGAAAGGGTGTCTCCATCTCATACTTTTTTGTCCTCTTTTTTTCATGGGCCTCCATTCCTTGGGATTTGGATTATCACCCAAAGTAGGATAACAATTTTGTGAAACTTCATTTTTATTTTGAGTGACTCATTGTCAGCAACATGTCTTTTTGACATGTGGTTTTCTTTTTGTCCAACCTTCTTATCCTCTGGAGTTTCTACCATCATACAATAAATCTTCTTTGACTTTGCCTTGAAAGTAGATGGCATTTTCTTCTTTCCAGGCTGAAAAAATTCTCCATTTATGGGGAATGTCACAATCATGGGCCCATTTTTCTTTTTGGGTTTTTGAGTTCTTAAAAACAAATTTGTTGTCATTTCCCCATTTAACTCCTCCAATGGCTTAAACTGATTGTTTTTGTCGTAGCTCTTTGAAGGAGGTTGGAAAACGACCTGATGAATCCCATATACAAACATCAATGAGGCTATTATTCACATTTCTTTTAGCCCCTTGAACTATGGCTTTTGTCTTCTTCATACATCTTGAAACATTCAGAGCCTTTTTTGACTTTCCACTCAAAACTTTGTTCCCTAGCCTTGAGAACACACTTTCACCACTCAATCTTTTGCCAAAAGCAAAGTGAGGGGAGTGAGTGGTCCTAGACTTCAAATGAACTTGGTTCAATATATTTCCATGAGTATTGTAACTTAGCCTTAAAAACACACTATCTCCGCTCAATACTTTGCCACAGGCAAAGCGAGGGGAGTGAGTGGTCTTAGGCTCCATATGAGCTTGGTTCACAAAATCTTTAGGAGCATTGTGCCTTATCCTTGAAAACGCACTGTCACCACTCAAAACCTTTCCATAGGCAAAGTGATGGGAATGAGTGGTCTTAGGCTCCACATGAGATTGGTTCACAAAGTCTTTAGGAGCATTGTGCCTTAGCCTTAAAAACACACTGTCATCCCTCAAAAAATTCTCATAAGCAAAGTGATGGGAGTGAGTGGTCTTAAGCAATGGAACATTCACTTTAGTCTTCTTCTTGAAACTACACATAGCATCCACGGGAATCACCATTTTTCTTCATGTTTTTATTTTGCTAGAAAGGCTTGAAACTTAGCCTTATCAAAATTAATGACGAGCTTGAAATTTCTAGTAGCCTCCATTTTTGCCAAAAAGATGGAAGGAGGAGAAGGTCCCACTAGGTGTGCCAGAAATCTGTTGGGGGATTTCGGTAGTTCCCTAAGCACAAGTTAAGAGAAGGGATCAGATGATGATTCTTTGCAAGAGATAGAGAAAAAACCTTTTTTTTATGTGGGACAACCTTCTCTTCAGATGATCATTCTTTGCAAGAGATAGAGAAACAACCTTTTTTTTATGTGGGACAACCTTCTCTTGATTAATCAAGACTACTCTTTGCAATTTGAAGGGAGTAATGGTGATTAATCAATTTTCAAAACCCTTCGATTAGTTGGCAAAAATGAAAGAAACAACTTTGAATTTATTAAAATAAGAAAAGAGAATTGCCAGGAGAAGTGGCTACAACTTTCAAGTTTAGAAAAAAGAAAAGAAAAGAAGAAAATAAGGAAAATTCTTCTTGAAGATGAGAGCTCCCCTTGCACAAGTTCTTCTTCCTTCTTGTGTGCTTTTGTTTGTCTTCTGATTCCTTGAACTTTCTCAATTTTCAAAAGGTCAAGGCTTTTTAGAATTTGGATTTCTTTTGGTGTGTGATGGACTTCTGGATTTCTTTTTGAAGGTTTCGTAGACTTGAAAGCCAAAAGCCCCTTTTTGAGAAAACAAAGGGGTATTTATAGCATTGGAGTTTTACGGTTGAGCAAGTAGTGGGGGTAAGTTGGAAGGGTAGTTCATGGGAAATGGAGAGTGAGTTAGTGGGAGATGGAAAGTGGGTTAGTGGGAGATGGAGAATGGGTTAGTAGGATGGTTGGTAAGATTTGAATTGATTATTGGGGAGTAAGTTAGTGGGAAGTGGGGAGTGTGAGAGAAGTCCGGGCATCATGCCTTTGACTTGATCTTCTCATTCTCCATATGGGGCCCACGGGATTTTTTACATAAACTTTTTTTTCTTCAAACTTTTAGTTCTTTGAAACTTAACTTTTTGTGTTTTTAGCCATTTTGGTCTTTTATGGCTTTTTTTTTTTACAAAAATTATCGTGGTATCCACGAGTGCCACTTAGCCTTTTGGTTTTATGGCTATTTTGGTGAGATTTATGAGGTCTCACACAATATTTTGCAATTCAGATTTTTTTATTTTGGTGTGGTTACGTGAGGCTTATAAAGCCTCTCTTAGCCATTTTGAAATTTGTAGCTAACTTTGAGTGGAAGGAGGCCTCATGAGGTCCTCACATAATAATATTTTGCTAGAAGCCTTAGTCCATTCCTACGCGTGTAGGATTAGATTTTGCTAACTTCTTTTTTTTTTTTACTTTGTCTATTTTGAAGATTTGGTCTCATTTAAAGCTATTTAAGCTCCGATATCTTGGCCATTAAATTTTGATGTTTTTTTATCACATCCCTACGTGTGTAGCATTAGAATCTCTATTCTTTTCTTTTCTTTTGGACTTTGTCCACGTTGAGACTTTGTTCATTTTGAAAATTTGGCCTCATCCAGAGCTAGTCAAGCTCCAAGCTCTTTGCATTTGAATTTTAAAAAAAAAATTGTGTCAACAATTTTAAATTAAATCTGACTCAACTTACTCGGAATAGAATTTTCAAATCACTTTCGATTAAAACTTAGAATTCGTGAAATCGGAGTTTATATTAAAGCCAATGTCACACATACAGAATGAAAAGTTTAATATCGGAGTTCTTATTAAATTCGATGTCACAGTCGAAACAAAATTTCATATTAACTCAAATTTAAAAAGTATTAAACCCAATGTAACATATTCAGACATAAATTTTAAAAAAATTTCCATTCAAAATCAAAATTCATAAAATTGATGTTGGTATCAAATCTATGGAAACATAGTTAAAACAAAGTTTCAAACTAATTTAGATTCAAAATTGGAATTCGTATCAAACCCATATTCAAAAAAAAATTTTAAATAATACCTGATTCAAAAGCGAAATTCATGAAATCGGAATTTATATCAATTTGATACAATAGTGCGAGCAAAATTTTTTGGATTAATTCTTATTTAAAAAAGAAAAATTCTAATCAAATCACTTAAAACATTTTTTCTCTCGCAGACAAAGCAAAGCTTTGATACCTTTTGTAACACCACGGCCTGAGAAACCGCCCCAAGCTGGGGATTCGAAATACAAAATTGGGGTTATAAATTTTCATAAATACCAAAAGCAACAGAGTCTATGTACGAGAGCCATAAAGTTTCTCTACACACTAGTAAAATTAAGCGCTCCATTGTGCGTAGATCAGAAAAAACCTAATTTTATATCTTATTTGGATTGGGCCAACATCGTGTGCCATTGGTTGACTACATACATATTGGGTAATATCTACGATGTTATTGCAATACGATTGGATTAGAACATAGTCCTGCCAATGGCTATTACATGCATGAGGCATTACAAAAATCATATATGTCAAAATGCGTATATTTGAATATTTAATCGGAGTAATATGAAAATCTTATAAATCATCATAGTCAAACGAAAGCCAATAATTCAGCATAATCACACATCTCACTCTATCATAGTGGTGAGTAGAACACCAGCAAAATCACACATCCTAGTCTATTACAGAGCAAAGGAGAACACATATGTAATATCTCTGAATTTTCTACGATTTTTTGTGATTTTTTTGCTATTTTTGTGATTATTTTCGGTGGGAAAATGTGACACTTCGGTGTATTTATATTTATGTATTTGACCTCAGTATTATACCCATAGAGTTGGGTGTGGGGCTTAGTCTCAGGTTGCCGACCTTGACATGTGCTTTTGGCATGAAGTTTGGAGGTACAACACGTAAATAGAAGGTTAGCGTGTGCTGGGGACATAAAGGGGAAAAAAAGATATATAAATATGGAATGGATTGACACATTCCAAAATCTGCATGACGTTTTGACCCAAGAGCGTTTTTGGTCACTCTGTCGTTCCTCCTCCATCATTGGATTTTGCTAGTTCTTGCCAGGGTCTACTTTGCCTTACCACCATGAGTCCGTTGGAATCGGCTAGGATTGCTACAATATCTTCCTTGCTCCTACATGACGTGCCAGTCTTTTCCTCAGTTTGTCTCACCTTATAAATTCGTTTTTGGTCCACCGGAGAGCAATTTCACCACCATTTGCTACCGCCCTCCGTTTGACTTATCTTCATCCAACCGCCAGGAACCCATAGGTGCTAGCAAGGGCTGCTGCCATGCTTTCCTTGCTCCTCCATGAGTTGTCGATACTTTCTCCACTTTTGTTTCTTTCTCACTGTGCCAAAACAAATTGGCTGTAGGATGACGATTTTGTCGCCTCCTTCGGCCATTTCCGATCGGCTACTACTCCTCCCTTCTATGTGTGGCCAGATGTCCTACTATGCCCCCTCCATTTGGTTCCACCTCCGCCTCACTGTTCCACTTTTACTACGCTATGTTTTCCATTTTTCCCGTTCAAACGCTTGAGTGCATCTCTATTTGTTGCCATAGGTGAGCCGTTGGCCATTTGGCCATCGTGGGCTCTACCCCAGCTCAGTGATAGTGAGGGCCAGCCCACTTAGCCCGATTATGCCTCTGCATGGAATGAGCCGCTTTCCCCTTGCTCTATACCATTCTAGATGCACAGTTGCCTGCACCATTGGTTTGGTTGTGGGTGGCGATCGGCGATGTTGCCGCTTCGATCGGCTACCACATAGTGGCCTTAGCCTTGTAGCCCTTTTTTGGGTTTTGAATCATCACTATCCACCCATCTCCCCTTGAGTGGCCATTGGCCACATTTGCATGTACCCTTGCATGCAATTCAAGGTTTAGGTGCCGCTTTTGCACAGCCTCACCATCTAATGGCTCTACCATCGTCTGGATTTGTCCATCAGAGCCCCTCCACTTGTCTTATGTCTTTGAGTATCACCCCACACCCTCAACCCTTATGTGAGCCCTAGATGACACAAAATCGGATCAGTTGGGTGTTGTCTACAGCTAGTTTCAACATCTTGCAGTGGACCAAGTACTTCACAGCCTTCGGCTAACCTTTAGTGAGTACACCTTGACTTCTGGTTGCACTAGCATTTCTGTTTGGCATGACCTTTTCCTGACCGCCCATAGTGCGCCACCATGGATTGAAATTTTGTCTCATTGATTTGTATCACCCCGTTTGGCGGTGAGTGCTTTTGGTGCTTCCTAAACTCTTGGGACAACAACTCTCTCAAGTTGGCAATGCTTTGGGCCTCCAACTCCACCTCCAACGCCACTACCATCATGTGCTCACCATCAAACATTGTGGATTACGAGTAGGGGTGCTTTGAACTCGTAATTTCATGATAGCATGCTTTGAATGTGTAGAAGCATAGTACGATTGTATGATTCAATACTTTGGATGTGTAGAAGCATGGTACGATTGTATGATTCAATGCTTTAGATGTTAAATCATGATCTGTTTGCATAATGTAAGAGGATAAATTATGCATGTTGAAATGCATGTGAGCTCTAAGTATGGTTAATGCATGTATGCACTAGTGATCGATATCGAGTATGCTGGTAAGCTACATATGTGGATTATGTATGTGCTTGTGATTGTTAGCGAGTATGCTGGTAAGCTATGTATGGAAGTATGTGTATGTTATACGTATGTGTGATGGACATATGTATGTATGATGGCTATATGCTTATGCAATGGATATGTGTATGTGTGTAGGGCAAAAGTATGGGCGATGGACGGTAAGAGGTGATAGAGGGTTTGGTATGGATGTGTAAGTGTATGACAAAAGACAGAGGATGTAAGTTTGACAAGCAAGGATTGGAATGGATCGGTTTGGATTAGAGTGTATGTTTGGGAATCGCCAGACAGTAGGAGTGTTACATAATTGTACAAGCATAACATACATATTATGAAGTAAAAAGTAAGCATTATACGTGTGACATAAGTAAGAGGGCGATAATTGGGGTTGGCTCTGAGGAGCTCATTTTGATGACTTCCAAGTAAGATGTGTTGGCTATAAGGTGGATAGCAGAGACTATAGGAATATGTATGGATTTGATGTACAGTAAGTTTGATCATGAGATGGATGGTTAATTGAAGTCTACTGCCTTGATGAACTAGGGTTTTAAATTAGGCTCAGCTTCAGTTTGACTATTGGAGTAATGTATGTTTGAGAGTTTGTGTGGCATAATTGTAGCGCATAAATTACAAAATTCAAATTTGAATTACAAGTAAAGCTAATATGATAACCTTGTGAGTTTGAGACCTGAGGGTTTCGATGGATTAAGTTTCATGTTTGGGCTAGCGATAATGAGTCGGCTGAGCATTTCTCATGTCTTGTTGGTGTTTATCCTTTGGGATGTTGTATGTGTGATGTATATAATCCTAGATGTCTGATGCTCTATTGAAAGTGATGTATGTTTTTTATTTTGTCTGTGTGCTGTATTAATCCCAAACATTTGATGCTCTGTTGAGAGCGTTGTATGATTCTGCCCCAAAGTGGCACTATATGATTTCTGCCCAAGAGCGCCACTGTATAATTCTACCTAAGAGTGGCACGGTATGATTCTGCCCAAGAGTGGCACTATATGATTTATGCCCAAGAGTGGCACTAGCACTATAAGATCCCTAAAGCAGGGATTTCAACCCTTAAAACCCCTTAATTCTCATCCAAAGATTTCATGATTATCCGTAACCCTTTGGGTTAGACGTAATATGAAAATAGGTCGTTACATTCTCACCCCTTAAACGAATTGCATCCTCGCAATTTACCCAAAAACACTCTCCAAAATACATCAAAATCAGAACATATATTTAACAAAATTTGATAGTAAATCAAATAACCAATCATACATAGAATCCAATAGTTCCTAATCGAATAACTCAATCATAAACAAAATCTGATAATCTATCATCACATAAAACATTCAAAAATTGAATCTGATAGTTAATCTTAAATCAGATAAATCATTTCAAACAACATCCGATTATTAATATAAAATTGAATACATCACTTTTTAGAATAAAAAAAGAGTAGATCAAATCAGAGCAAAGCAAATTAGAGCAGTGCAAATAGATTAATCCAAAAATGATCTAGAAATGTTCAAAAATTAAATCATCCGATAGATCACACATTCAAAATCTGATAATTTAAGATGAGATAATTTATTTTAAATAGAATCTAATTTATTAATTTAAAATCAAAATAAATTTTTAGAATCAGAACACAGTAGATAGATAAAAAAAAAGATACCGAAAGGCGTTCCCTTCGACATGGGGCAACGGGAGGCTCAGAAGTATAGGAGCTTTCCCATGAAGCTCCACACCCATATGCACATGCCAGATATTGATTAATTTTTTCAGTACGTATCTAGACAAAAAATGATAATTCTAGGTTTTATCCTAGAACTATCTAGATAATACATGGACCCAAAACATGGTGTAGCATATGCAAATTATTTCTACATAAATTTGGTTATTAAACAAAGTTAAATAAAATATTGCAGAAAAATAAATGTTTACGGGCAGAGCATAATTTTAGAGTTTGAAATCCCCTACTCAGTAGATTGAGCTAAAATCTAAATTCATGCTAAGAAAAAATCCATGAAAATGATTATAATCTTTTTCGTAAAATTGTTTGTCAGAAAACATATGCAGAAATTGTCGATTCGTTCAATGACAAGAAAACCAGAGGCCATGATACTGAATTGTATTCCCCCCAACACTCATGGGGTAACGGGAGGCTCGGGAGGATAAAAGCTTTTCCATGGTGATCCACACCCATATGCGCGAGCCGAAGACTGATTATTTTCTCGGTGCGTATCCAAATAGAGAGTTCAAGCACCCAAGTATCATTGTGCGCATCATATCATTTTTCAAACAAAACCTTCCATAAAATAAAGGAGTAAATCATGCTCAAGCAAAATATTTCAACAGAACAAAATTCCCTTCGACGAACATTAGTTTAAAACTTAAAAACCCTTTACCCTCTCTAGGATGTGTCATTTATAAAAAAGAGACTTCAATTTTTTAAATCAAATTCATAACAGATGTTGCAAATTCAAATTAGACTTGAAATTGAAATTCATCTCAATACACTAGCAGAATCAGCTTTGGAGCTATCCACTAACCCTACATGTCCCATACCACAGGTGTTTGATGGTGTCTCCATAGATTTCTATTGTCCACCAAGACAACTTTACTAATTTCAAATCACTTTTAATAACATATAAGATTTAAAATTTATTTTTATATCAAATTCACTAGCAAACTCAACTTTAGAGTGATCCACTAACACGGCGTGTCCCATACCATGGGTGTTTGGTGGTTTATCTTCGAGAGTTCCACTGTTTTTCAAAAATAAACTTTCAAAATGCAAACATTCCAAAATTGAATCTTGTGTCAATATATCGGCAGAGTTTACCATAGAGCTATCCACTAACACCTTTCATCCCATGTTGTGGGTGTTTGGTGGTTTCTCGTTGGCAATTTAACGGCCTTTCAAAATATATTTATTTTATAAGCAAATGAATTTTTCAAAACAAACAATTTGAAATCAAATTTTATTTTCAACACACTGGCAGAAGTAACCATAGAGCTATTGACTAACACCTCACGTCCCATACAGTGAGTGTTTCATGGTTTCTCCTAGGTGGTTCCACTGTCTTTCAAAACATATATGTTGAACTTTCAAAATGTAGGTATTACAAAGTTTCCACTAACACTCACATCCCATACCACGGGTGTTTGGTGGTTACTCTTTGGTTAGTTCTACTGTCTTTTAAAACAAATTCATTCCTTAATCAAATGCATTTTCTGAAACAAACTATTAGATATCGAATTTTATTTCAATACCTCTGTAGAATTAATCGTAGTCTTCCACTAGAGCCTCGTGTCCCATACCACAAGTGTATGATGGTTACTCCTGGGTAATTCTACCATCATTTAAAATATATTTGATTTACATCCATTTCTTTTAATTGATAGACTATTAGAAATCAAAGTTGCTAAAATCATTTTCAAAAAAATCATGTAATGAATTGAGAATAAATATTTCCGATTGATTCAAATTAAAAATTGGAATTCGTATTGAACATGATGCAGCAAATTAGAACAAAAATTTTAAATAATTTCCTATTCAAAAGAGAAATTCATAAAATTAGAGTTTATATCAAATGTGATACAAGAGAGTTCAAACAAAAAAATTTTAGATTAATTCCAATTAAAAATGAAAGTTCTAATCTAATCAATATATTTTTCTAAATCATTTTCCTCTCGGAGACATAGCAAAGCTCTAATATTATTTGTAAACACCTCGACCTGAGAATTGACCCGAGCTAGGGGTTCAAAACATAAAATCAGGGTTATTAATTTTCATAAAACCAAGATCAGTGGCCTTTGTGTGCGAGAGCTTTAGCATGCCATCATACATAGGCCAAAACAAACCTATTTTTATAGCTAATTTGGATCAGGCTAACGCTACCTTGCCATTGGTTGCCTACGTACATATTAGATAACATCTAGGATGTTATTCAAATAAGATCGGATCCGAACGTAGTTCTGTCTAACAGCTAATACATGCATCAGGCGGTACAAATATATACATCAAAATACATATATTTGAATTTTAATTGGAGTCACACCAAAATCATCAGAGTCAAAGGAAGCTAACAAATCAGCAGAACAACACATCTCACTCTACAAAAGCAGAACAAAACATAACAGAGCAGATTGGATAAATTAGATCACATCTAACCATATCAGATCAGATCGGAGCATATCAAATCAAAACAAAGCATTTCAAAGTAGATCGAATCAAAGCAAAACATATCAAAACACATTGGATCATAGCATAGCATATTAAAACACATCGGATCAGAGCAAGACATATAACTAATTTAGCATCCTAAGTTAACTACTTAGGATGCACACATATTCATATAATTATGTATTAAAATAGAAGGTTAGAAATGCTTGCAACCCTGAGATACTAAAAGTAGTGGCGTTCGGAGTTGTTCCTTCCTTCAAGGCGTCCTCCTCATCAGGTTAGGAGACCATGGGCAGAGTCACTTCTTGCTCTGGAGCATTTCTCTCAAAGCACTGGAAGGTGACATACATAACCTCCCCTTAACCGGGGATGTTTATCTCTTTGCAGCCCGACGACAATGGACATAACCTCCCCTTAACCCGGGATGTTTTGCTCTTAGCGACCCAAAGGAGTTGGACATAACCTCCCCTTAACATGTGACATTTCTCTCTTCACAGCTGAAAGGTGGCTGACAAAATCTTCCCTTAACTAGAGACATTTTTCTCTTTGTGGTCTGAGGGTAGTGGATAGAATCTCCCCTTAACCGGGGGGACATTTCTCTCTTCACGGCCTGAGGGTGGTGGGTAAAATCTCTCCTTAACCTGGGGATATTTCTCTCTTCGCAGCCTAAGGGCAATGGATAGAACCTTCCCTTAACCCGGGGATATATCTCTCACTTATATAATGCAAAAATATGAAAAACCTCCATATATTGATTTTCTTCACACTAGAGCTCTCAGATCATGAAACCAACATTGCCACGGCATCCGCTACATTCGATTAAGGTAAGAATGCCTCTTGAATGATTTGAGTCGGACAAATGCTCAAATCAAGAAATCAACCTTGTCATGACATCCGACACATTCGATTTAGCTAAGAATGCTTCTTGAATGACTTGAATCAGACTTAGAAAGGATGATAAACAAAGAAAAGAAGTTTCTCGATGCGTGGGAGAGTTAGAAGAGCTGAAAATGGGACACTATTTATAGGCAGAAATGATTGACATGTGTTTGATACATGCCAGCACTCTGATGTGTGTTTGACACACATCTGATGCATGTCAGATAAGACTGATGCTTGTCAGCCCTATCTAAAGCATCACCACGTGGTGCGGGCGGGGCTCGCTAATTGCCTCATGACAATGACTTTATTTTTTTCTTTTTCAAACTTCAAAATTCATATATTTTTATCCCGATGTTGGAATCATGTGTTCTTAGTACCGTTATGCTTGTATCGACAAGCCCTACAAACTAGACCCCACATAGCTAGGTTATCACAAAAATTTTAAAGTAGTTCCCGCCCATGTCACATGCTTCCTGAGGTTGTCACTTTCGCTCCCAACCTCCGTTTAGCATGTTATTCAATTCGTTACGCTCATTACTTCGAGCTCTACTCATTTGTGATAATTTCTACCCTTAGAACCCCCTAAATCTTATCAAAAAATTATATAATTACCCCTAACTCTTTGGATTAGACGTAATAGGCAAACAGGTCATTACATTATAAAGTCCAAAAACTTCTTTTCTTCACTTCTCATTCATTCTAAGTCCAATTTGGGTCATTCAAGAAACGTTATTAGCTAAATTGAACATGTCGGACATCATGCAAAGTCGATTTCTTGATTTGAGTGTTCTTGAGTCATCTTAAGTCCAATTCAAGTCGTTCAAGAGGCACTCTTACTTTAATCAAACGTGCCGAACACCCTAGTGCTGCAAGTTTTGTGATTTGAGAGCTCTAATGAGAAGAAAGTCAATGTATGGATGTTTTCTCCTATTTCTAAGTTATTTTGAATTCAGTTTTGTCCATTTAGAGAGAGAGAAATGCCCCCGGGTTAAGGAGAGTTTATGTCCGCCGCCTTCGGGCCATAAAGAGAAAAGTGTCTACAGGTAAGAAGAGGTTTTGTCCACCGTCTACGAAGTGCAAAAAGTGAGAAGTGTCTCTGGGTACAGGGGAAGTTCTATCTGCCGCCTTCGATCTTGCAAAGAGTGATGTGTCTCCTAGCATGAGGCGGTTTTGTCTGTCGCCTTCATGCGCAATGAGAGATGAACAAGAGAAGGCTCTACCTACCGTCTCCAGATCTAAAGGGGAGGACGGTTTTAAGAAACAAGCAACTCTAAACGCAGCTACTTTCAAAACTATAAGGGAGTAAGCATTTTTGACTTTCTGATTTAATATGACTTATATGCATACACATCTTGATTAGTGATATTAATATATTAATTAAGATATATGATTTGCTATGTACTGATGTATTTTGATATATTCTTTTTCGATATGCTTTGATCCTGTCTACTCTTAAATGCTTTGTTTTGTTCTTATATGCTCTGATATGATATGATCCAATGTGTTGTGATATGATATAATCCAATCTGCTCTGTTGTGTTTTGCTCCGCTCTGGGATAGAGTGCAATGTGTGATTCCACTGATTTGTCAGCTTCTGTTTTACTCTGATGATTTTCATCTGACTCAAATTAAATGTTCGGATATACATATTTTAAGGTATGTATTTTTGTACTGCTTGATGCATGTAATAGCCGTTAGGCAGAACTATGTTCGGATCCGATCATGTTAGAATAATATTGTAGATGTTATCCAATATGCACGTAGGCAACCAACGGTAAGGCAACGTTTGCCAGATCCATATTAGATAAAAAAATTATGTTTGTTTAGGCCTATGCGCAACACTAAAGCTCCATAGTCCGTAGAGGAATGTTATGACTCTTGCACTCAAACTCCATTGCTCCTAGTTTATATGAAAATTTATAACCCAGATTTTGTGTTTCAACCCCCCTGCTTAGGCTAGGTTTGGGGTAGATGTAATTAGAAAAAGGGTTGTTACAATATTGGAAATGATAAATTATGTGAAATTGTTGGAAAGGGAGATTTGAACTTGAGATTAACAAATAGATATGTATTGAACTTGCATGGTGTACAACACATACCTTGTTTTTTGAACCTTGTATTGGTGAGTCAATTGGAAGATGAAAGTTATGTATTGTAATTGACTCAGAACTATGGGTTTATTTCTTGATGTTTTGAAGAAGCAGCAAGCCCTAGTGGGAGAATGAGACAAGTTTAAAGTTAAAGTGTCTCAGTATTGTTGATATTGAGCTTGACTAGTTTTGTACATAACATAGGATTAGACATAGGAAGACTATTCTTAGTGTTCTAGGGGCACCTCAACTAAACAGGGTGGTAGAGTACATAAATCGGACAATTTCTAATAGGACTATGAGCATGAGGCTATATGCAAGGTTGCCTAACCAGTTTTGGCTAGAGGCCATGCAAACGACAATCTACCTTATCAATGGCAATCCCTTGGTGCCATGGGAGTTTAATATCTCATAGGAGGTTTAGACAGGTAAGTAGGTGACTCTTTCCCATCATTATAGTCTTTGGTTGCACCTCTTATGCCCTCATTAATCTTAAGGAGAGGTTCAAACTTGATGCATAATTTAAGAAATTCACATTCATTGGTTATGGATTGGATGAGTTTCAGTACCAATTTTTGCGTTACAAAAATAAGAAGGTAGTGAGAAGCAGGCCAGTTTGGCTTGCTTTAAATAGGCCAAGCCATAGCTAGGGGTGGCAAAAAGCTTGCAGGCTTGTTCGAAAATATAAAAAAGATTATTGTCAAACTTTGGAGGGAAGGGGGAATGGTGAAGGTTGTATATTTAAGTATAAGAGATTTCAAACTTGTAAATCATCATGTATGGTTGTGAAGGTTCCCACCCAAAATCTAAAGGCTTATGATCTTTTATTGTATGGTGACTAGTGAGACCCCATTTAAAGGTCATAAACTTTTTTATTAGAATTTTTTAAAAAAAAAGTAAAAAAGATAAAAAACTTGTGGCCTAACCCAAGCTCGCTTAAGGCCAAGCCTTGGTCAAACTTTAGGAAGCAAACCTAGGGTTAGTGTGACACCACAACATAATTCAAAATAGATACAAGTTGAAAATGCATTGATTTATAAGCCATGTGCCAAGGATCAACTATGTACAATAGAATAACTAGAGCTTAATATACAAAATATCCAAAAGTGGCATAAAATGCCTTTCACATCCGTCACCACAAATATGTATAGCCTTACAAAAAACATGACAATCCCAAATTGTAGATCTTTAAACTATAAAAAACTTTCTTCCTTTACTTGCAACATGCTTTGCCAAAAAGTTGCAAATATAAGTGCACAAATACTTTTCACAATTTCAAATAATTGATATTCAAAAGTTGACTTGGAAGAAATCAAAATACCATAGCCGACTAATACACAATTCAAAAAACAATTCATTCAAAGAATGTCATCGATACTAAATGATATACACCGGTGCATATGCGGCAACAAGTTCAGAAGGAAAGGGATCTTCTCGTGATATCCCAATTTTTGTGCATGCTTAAGCTTAATGTGGCGGTGTCAAGAACAATAGCTTCAATAATTCCTAGTTTGCAAATCATGGAATTATCTGGAGAGTATGAACACCCAAAACATCAACAAAACTCATTCAAGAGATCAAAGACATTTCAAAACATTAGTTACAAATAATATCCCATTAAGGGGTAATTAAAGGTGGTACTATTCCAACATCATTATGACCCCTAATGACAATTTTTGAAATGGATTTTTGAGAAAAGTAGGCTATAGTCTTAGCTTTGAATTAGAAGTTAAACCCACTTGCCTTGCTCTCTTGGGGTTTTGGTGTTGGTAGGTAGTCTCCTCTTCGTGAGACTTTTCCTCCCCTTGGGACTTTCCCCTCTTCTTGGGACTTCCCCTCTCTTAACTGGTTAACTTGCGAAACCAACTCTACACTGCGTCAAGTGCCCTAGAATTAACTAGAATCGCTCTTCGAAAAACCACGACCGGGTTTATAATGGCCTCACAACATGGGAAGGGATTTGGGACAGATAGTGACCAAAAGAATAATAGTGGGGAAACAGTAGAAACACCCACTCCCCTCCTTTATATAGGTGCCTAGTGCGATCCATGCATCATGGCATTGCGCTCAATGTTGCGGTGCATTCTGTGGTTAGCTCAGTCACCAAAATGCCTGTTGACGTTAGCCTCACATTGTTTTATAATATTCTTTTTAAATCAAATAATTTTTTTAATTTTAAATGATCATAATTTTCTCTCCCAAATTCGGATTTGCATGTTCTTGGTATCATTACACTCATATTGACGTGCCCTACAAATCAAGACCTCACATGGGTAGGTTATCTTGAACTATTTTAGTGGTAACCTCCAATATTGTATGCTTTATGAGGGCATAACTTACAACCAGACATTTGATTTATGCATTCTTAGGCTTGTTACACTTGTCCCTCAGAACCCTATCAAAACCCTAGAATTCACTACTATAAAATAAATTTTGCATGGAAGATTTTCTAACAATACCAATATTCGAACCCGATTCCTGTTCTGAGCCTTATTCAAAGGTTAAAATTTTCAAAATTGCACAAAATTCATGGTTGTGATAGTTTGGGTCAGGCCATGACCTAGCTCCAGCCCGCCTTGGCCTAGCCCAGTTTTAGCCCTAGCTATGGTTGAGGAGAAGGGGTCTCTTTCTCAATCAAACATGCGAACTTGTGAAGTTGCCAAATGGAAGAAAGTCTTGCACAATAAATGGGCTTTTCGACTTAAGGAAGAAGTAGATGGCCCCGTAAGGTACAAGGCTAAATTGATGATGAAGGGGTTTCAAGAAAAGTATGACACTGATTTTACAGAGTTATTTGCTTATTTAGTGAAGATGAACATAATAAGAATTGTCTTAAGCATTGTAGTTGTTGAGGACCTGCATTTAAAACAATTAAATGTCAAAATCGCTTTGAAGAAAATGATAATGAGATCTACATGAGGCAACTAGAGGAATTTGTAGTTCTAGGTACAAAGGGGCTAGTTTGCAAGCATAGGAAGAGTTTGTATTATCTTAAACAAACACCCGGACAGTGGTATATGAAGTTTGATAGATTTATGTTTAAGATCAGTTATGTGCATTGTGAGGCTAATCATTGTTGCTACATCAAGTGATTGTAAGATTCTTATATTATTCTGTCATTGCATGTGGATGATATGTTAGAAATCCGAAATCTCAAGAGGACTTTATTGAAAGAGTTATCTATGAAAGATCTAGGGGAAACAAAACAAATCCTCAAGATGAAGATAATCAGAGATAGGCAATCACATACTTTATAACCTTTGTCCAAGGATTATGTAGACAAGGTGCTGAAGAAGTTCAACATGCACATAGCTAAGTCAGTCAACACACCCCTGTCTCATTTCAGACTGAGCAAAAAGGATTGTCCTAAGTTCGAGGAGTAGTTAGAAATGGCCTGGGTGTTGTATGCATCAGCAATGAGGAGTCTTATGTATGCCATGTTGAGGACTAACCCATACATTACTCATGCAATAGGAGTTGTGGCTAAATTTATGAGTAATCCTGGACAGGAATATTTGAAAGCTTTTAAGTGGAATCTTAGGTACTTAAAAGGTTGTAAGGATCTAACCTTGGTCTATGGTGGACTTAAGGTAGAGTTATAGGGTTATGTGGACTTAAATATGGCATGTGATTTAGAACAAAAGAAATGCCAACTTGGACTCAATTATGACAATAGAGATCTGCTCTATAAATGGACTATAGTGGGCATGGGTGAGTTAAGAGTGAGGTGCTTTAAGGCTCTGAGTGAGAGTTGGGTTTTGGCTTTTGTGCAAGAGGCCAAAGTGGGTTGCAGGAGCTTTGTAGGAGTAGGAAGAGGGCTTTTCTTTCTTCTTCTTTGGGGAGGCTTTTGTATGCCTTTTCAAGGGCACTATTTGGGGTTTTCCAAGTGGCAAGGGAAGAGGCTCTCGTGACCGGTTTTTCTCACTTAGTGGACTTGTTGTTGGTGCTCACGGAGTTAGGTGTTGCCAAACCACATAATAAATCCCTTTCTCATCTAGTTCTATTTTTCTATTACTTGTGCATTGTTGTATACATTCTTTGTGTTAATAGGGCTTGTACTAGCAGTTGTGTTCGCTTGTACTAGAATAGCTATTAGTCAAGGATCCTCCTAGAACACCAACACTTGACCAGGCCTCAAAAAGTGGAGGCCTTGAGTTTGAACTCCCACTCTTTCCACCACTCACAAGAATTATATGTCCACCTATTTGGTGCATGTGATGTGTTGGTTTTATGTGTACCAGAGAGGACTAGCTGTGGATGTGGTTCTCTAAGAGGTTGGTTATCTTACCCCTTTTAGTTAAGTCTTAAAGACTTGGAACCCTTGATAACAAAAGTAAAAAAGTGAAGATTGTGTTAAGTGAGATTAATAGGACTAGGACTATAAGGTTTCATCTGGATTTCCTCTTCATGTCTAGTTAATTGTAATTGGCTAATAAATATTATTATAGTATATTTGCTCTTTTATGTATTTGTCTGTCGAGTAATAGTATCTATATTAGGGGTAGTTTAGTCATTTATGTTTATTCTTCTTTTGTGATTGGCTAACCCTTCACTCAAGTGATGACATTTAGGTCTTTTGTAATAGGTTGACAACCACATAACCTGATTAAATGTTGTTCAACTCTAATTGTACATCCAATGTTAAAATTGTGTGACATGTTCCACTGTTAAGGCAGAGTATAGGAGAGTGGGTTCTGGATGACATGGGTTATTCTTACTACTGTAGCAGAGATTATCTCACTTCAGTGGGTTATAAAAGACTTACAGCCGTTAGTCGTTTTGTATTTCAAATTGCAATTCACTAATTTTAAAATATAACATTAGTCGTTAAGAATTTTATATGTGCATTTGAAAATATAGTGTTAATCATTTAAGATTCCGTACGCACATTTTAAAATGTAGTGTTAGTCAATTAAATTAGGATTCCTATCTAAAATACACAATGATAAAGCTTTTGTATGTTGTGTATGCATTTTCAATTACGACTTCTCCCCCTTCGTAATTGAAATGCACAAAACCACTGTTTTAAAACCCGGCCCGGCCCGGCCGGTCGGACCGGGTTCAACCGGACCCGGACCATATTCCGGGCCGGGTTATTATTTTATCCGGGTTGCTTAAAGTGGAAAAATTTTTGGGAGAGGATGGGATTCGAACTCACGAAGTAGTAACTATTGCACGCATTTTGACCACTGGGCTATGTTTTATTAGTTGTAAACATGTTTTTGACCATATTATTTAAATATTGACTGTATAACGTACCAGAAAAAAAATCGTTCATCCCGCGATTCGAACCCAAGACGTAATATAATAGCGTTCCCGCCTTTTACCAGCTGAGTTACGGAAATGCGATGCATATAGTTTTACTAAATATAGTATTTAATCTATTATATATTAAACGGGTCAACCCGGGTTAACCCGCGGTTGAACCGAGTCAACCCGGCCCGGCGACCAATCCGGGTCAGCCTCCGGGCCGGTTTTTAAAACACTGCACAAAACTGACGCTTCATCTCACATAGCCATATTATCGCTTCGCTCCTTCCCTACTAGTGCTTAGACGCTCCTTCTCCGCCGTGCCGTCTTCTTCCTTTCACTCGACGAGGTACTTCCCTCTCTCCTATCTCATATTTACTTCTTCCTCTCCTCCGGCGTTCCTTCTTCCTCTTCTCCGGCGCAGCCATCTCCTTCCTCCCCTCCAGCGTGGCCATCTCCCATCCATCTCTCGTCTCCCCTTCCCTATCTCCCTACTGTCCCTAGAGGAGGACCTTGGAGGTGGAGATGTGTGGATAGTAGGGCTTCTGCTTTGCCTGCACCAATCGCCATCTGAACAGGGTGCTGCATCAGGTGGCTTTGAACCCATGTGGTCAGGGACTGGGCAGCACGAACGGGAGAGTCTTTGGCTGGTAGTCAAGGCCAAGCTCCCTGCCCTAGGCTCAGGATCCCTTTCAAAGAGCCGACTTCGACCCTGCCCATGGCCCGGCTCTCTATGTCACCGAGGCCTCACCTTTTTTGTGTGAATTCTGATTATGGTCACGGCGAGGGGAAAGGGAAGGTTCGGAGATTTGGAGAGCGGGGGACAATCGGAGATTGGAAGATGGATTTCAACAACTAAAATGAATACTAGGCGGTTTGGGTTAATGTTCCAAAATTGCTTCCGGAACCATGAATAAACTGATGAATGCTGCTTGGCTTTCGAAAGAAGGTAAAGGAAGGGCCGGTTACGATTGGTTCAAAACTTTGTGGTGCTGTTTCGGCTACCCCCTTTGTGTTGAATTTGGCTTGTGTAACTTCAGTTCAGTCTAATCATATGCTAATTGTTTTTTTCTGAGTGAAGATCACGTGGAGAACTTTAGATAGCATAATTGGGTATTGTTTTTTTGGTTGTTAGATGTTGATTGATACATCACAACACCGGCCAAGGTTGTGGAAGATGTCATGCCAATTGCTTCAGCTACTGTAAATAAGATTCTTAATTAACTTAATTCTGACCTTTTTCTTCAACTGTTTAATATTGTATTGTTCATAGAAGAAGGAATTGTTCTGCAGGAAGACAGGCTAATAATTGGATATCATTGTGTGATTTTTACTTTTTATAGTTTCTGATTGTCCATAATACCATATATTCTAGCGTGATAGCTATTTCATTATTATTCTTATGTGCATTAGGTACAATATTTTGGATCAGTGCGTGCTTGTGCAACCCTGCTTCATTGTCTAATGATTCTCATTTTCATTTTACATTTCCATGTTTGTACCTATTTGCAACAGTTATGATTTAGGTGCTGATATTTGGTGTTGCTGTCTTTGTTGCCAACTCCAGGATATGTATCATATGATCAATTGTTTTGGTATAAGATGCCTGAAAATTGACTACTGGTTCATCCCTGTTGCTAAATATAAAGATATGAACTCAAAACTAGAGTTACGTAAAGATGACAGTTGCAGTGGTTGGCTGAACTTGTCCTTGAAAGGCATTGTAGTGGTTCTCTAGGTGGTCATTTGTTTTGAGTTTTTGTTTTCAAGGCATGGTGGGATGGGATTGGAAGGGACAGGAGGATGTTGGCTGCATATTGTTTAGTTTCTGTAAGATGTTTTGTAAGCCGAATCTTTTCATTTTAGTGGGGCAGAATATGCTTTTCAACTGCTTTAAACTTAATCAATAATAAAACACAACATGATTAATTTTAAAATGCATTATGTGGTATAAAACATTTAATAGATAAAGATTGTATTCAACTGTAACTTGCTTAGTGTGGTAGTGTATGTGGGACCACATGTTACTGTATAGTGACTAAACTATGCTTTTATCTTGCATTTTGATGAGTCATTGTCTGAATTATATTTTTAGGTTTGTAATAAAATTAATAGCTTCCCTTGTATGACCCATTCAGCATAATGAAGAACAGTGAAGTGACCTGTGTTAGTTATTTGACCATCTTTTCCTTTAAAGCATAAACTTCTTGCTTATGAACATTTTTAGGGTGTAGATAGATTAGAATGGTAGGATATGATTTAGGATACACAGTAGTTGGGAGATGCCCTTGGTGAATGGTGAGAATGGAAATTGTTGACTTTGTGGTTTTATTTTCCCATTAAATTCCTGTTACGTTATATGTGACTATTGATTCATTAGCTTTGTCTATCAAGAAATATTGTAAGTGGTAGAAAACAGACGAATTATTCATTAGCTTTGTCTATCAAGAAATATTGTTAAGTTATATGTGACTGTTGATTCTTTAGCTTTGTTTAAGTTAGAATTATGATCTGGATTTCATGGTGAGTAGCATGGGGGTCCAGGTACTTAATTTTTTTTTATATTTTTTGATGTTTTAGTTTCAAGTTGCCAACTTTAGCCGCACTGAAATGCCCACCAACTGCATATTTTGATTTGTTATTTATCATAGACATGGCAACACAAGGTGGGAAAGGAAAAGGGAAAGTGAAGTTAAACTATGAACAATGGTCTACTACTGAAACAAAAAAAACTCATTAAACTTCTGATTGAGGAGGTGAACAATGACAATCAATTGGATAATGGGACATTTAGAAAGGAGGTGTTGATAAATAGTGTCTTCCAAAATTAAATTTAAGATGTAATAACAATAAGATAGAAACTCACCTTAAGAACAAGTTGAGAGTTCTAAAGCAAAAGATAATACCTATTAAGGAGCTGATGGCATGCAATTCTGGTTTTAGGTGGGATAGACATGCACAAAAGGTAACTGTTCCAAAAGAAGTATGGCTTGAGTACCTTCAAGTAAGTTTTTTTTTTAAATTAAAGTAAATTAGTTATATCATATCATATAATGTGGAACTTATAAATTTATTTGTATGATTTGTTTTAGGCTCATCCAAAAGCATCTGAATATCGTCATAAGATAGTGGAAGATTATTAAGATTTAATGCTCATATTTGGTAACACTACTACAATTGGAGCTAGGCAGCTGCTTTATCATCCAAGGCTGTGGATTCTTTGGAGAGGCCATCTTTATGCACTAATTTATATGAGGATGATGACACTTTGCCCCCATTTACACAAGATTATCCACATGTAGGTGAATCATCCAATCATGTGCCTCCACCATCTTCCCATGAGCACCCACCCTTGGAGAATCAACCACCTTCATCTCGAAGGAGAGGAAATGCTAATTCCGCCTATGAGTTAAGAGATTCTATAGCTCATATAGTATCTAAATTTCATATCCTTGTTCAATCTCATGAAATAGCTCAAGGCTGGTTTGAGGCCATTGGAAAAATTCCTGACCTCACTGAGGAGTTAAAATTTTTTGTGTATGAATATTTGAGTACTCTAGCCTTGAGGGAGGTGTTTGTTAAACTTCCACCTGATGAACGCCGTAGATGGTTGGAGCATAAGTTGAGGAGTACATGGTAGTTCATTTTGGTAGTATAGGTCATTTGGAGAACTTATTTAGGTAGACATGGTAGTTTGTTTTGGTGGTATAAATTAGTTGATTGGTAGTATGGTTTATTTAGGCAGGCATGGTAGTCTTTTTTTATTTAAATTAAAGATGTTTACAATTTGATGATGATGACTTAATAAAGTGAATGGTATGTGAGAATATGGTTATATGAATATGTTTTTGTGAAACAATTTTATAAGAAATGTGTTTATGTGAATGTATTGATTTGATGACTCTTGACTTTTGCAATAACAGTGAATATGGAAGAAATATTGGAGGACCTCGTGTATATCTCTATGATAACTATATTATCTGCAATTGATGAATCAGATATACTACATACATATAGACCTCTCCCACGTCGTTCTATTTCAACAGAAGGTTATCAATACTTAATACGAAAATTGGGAGGGCAGCCAAATGAATTTCGAGATATGTATAGAATGTATCCTGACTCATTCTTAAAGTTGTGTAGGATATTACGCCAAAATGATTTGTGTGGTACTAGGTATGTCACAATAAAAGAAATGGTGGCTACTTTCTTACAAGTTGCAGGGCATGATCAACGATATTCAATTTGTCAAGATCGTCTGACTCAATCAAAGTGGACAATCAGTAAGAATTTCAATAAGGTTTTGAATGCACTCATATGCATCATCATTAATGACAAATCCTTCTAGTGGCACACCACAAGTAGTGATGTTAGATCCACAGTTCTACCCATATTTTAAAGTTAGAATTTATCTAAATATTTGGTTCATGAAGGTTGACGTGTATATTTATATATTATGATAGTTGACTTGTCTATTTATATGACATTTAAGTTATGATGTACAAGATTGTATTGGTGCCATTGATGGAACACACATAAAGGCAACTCCTTATGGGCCTAGCAAGACAAGTTACAGTAATGGGCATGGTTGGTTACCACAAAATGTATTAGCAGCTTGCAATTTTAATATGGAATTTATATATGTCCTTGCGGGGTGGGAAGGCTTTGCAAATGATGCAAGGATATTGAAGGATGTCATGAAGAGTGTTAATGGTCTTCCTATACCATCAGGTATTATAGTGATACATATCTCATATATAATATTTGTCTTTATAGTTTCATATTTATATACATATTAATGATTGTAATTATTTATTGAATAGGGAAGTTCTATTTGGTTGATTGCGTCTATCCTAATCGAAAAAAAAATTTGGCACCATATCGTGGAACTCGCTATCACCTCAAAGAATATAGTACGCAAGCAAGAAGTCAACCACGCAATTCACATGAAGTTTTCAATCATCGGCATGCGTCCTTGAGGAATGTCATTGAGCAAATTTTTGGGTGTTTGAAGTCACGCTTTAAGTTTTTTAAAGATCATCCACCCTCTTTTCCTTATGATACTCAAGTGAAAATGATTTTTGCATGTTGTGCATTGCATAATTTTTTTCGTAGAGAAAATCGTGAAGATTTGTTTGAAGCCAATAATAAAGATGAAGAGGAAGCACCATGTAATATTCTAGATGATGCAGAAGTAGATTCTGATCCAGATAATGATTTGGAGACTCAAGTTGAACAAAGGGCAGTCACAAATGATTAGCGAGATGAAATAGCTGACCATATGTGGAGTGATGCGATCCACATTACGATGGGTGTATGAGTTTAATGTTAAAATTGCACTATGTTATAATTAGATTATATATTGTGAATTGGGGATTTTATTTTTAGTTGTTTAACTATGCATTATAAATTATAGTTGTTAATGTACTATGGATTTTAATATGGAATTTATAATAGATTGATTATTTATTTTTACTTATTTAACTAAAATTTAAATAATTGATATGGTATATCTTGTGTTTAAATGAAACTTGAATCTTACAAATTCTATTGTGTATTTTATCATGTATTCTAAAAACTCAAGACTCTAGCATGCATTCTAAAATCAAGCATCTAAAATACAAGATTTTGGTTTATATTTTAAAATCAAACATCTAAAATATACTAATTTAAAATATAAAACAACTAACGCCATGTTAGGTTATTCTTACTAGTCCTACTCCTTTTCACCGGGATGTGATAGTGCTAGTGTTATTTTTCACGCTGGGACTTTTTGACAATTCCTTGCGTCTCTTCGGCTCTTCACTAAGGGTATATTTGTTTAGCTTAATAAGGTCTTATCTAATTAAATTACTTAAAAGGCCAGAGCTGATTAAGTTAAAAAGTAAGCCAATGTTATCCATTATAGAGGTTTAGCAAGCTGATTTGCTGAAAATCTATCGCGATTTCCATCCCCCGTATTTTCTTCCATGCCATTGAAAACCTCTTCCTCCGGCAGGGTTGACAACTGAAGGGGCAGGGCCACCCAGAAAGAGGAGGGCGACGGACTGCCCAGCAGCTACCGGAGCAGCTGAGGCTGCCGGCGGCTGGCGATGGAGTGATCCCTGGCCTGTTTAGATGCACCAACCAGAGAAGATGAGGCTAGGGGCAGCTAGAACGGTAGTGCGACAGCCAATCAGGAAACAAACAGAGCTGCAATTGCCGCTAGGGGAAGAGAAAGAGGTGGGGAGGCAGCAAGTTGGCCGACCGGCGAAGAAGCAATCAGGGCGGAAAGGGGTGTACGACACAGAGTCCTAGGGATGAGGCAGAAGACTCAGTCCGCATGTCACTGACAGACGTAGGTTGGGTGGCCGGAGGCAAAACTAGCATGGAGGTGCTTGTCAGATGGAGAAGCAAAGTGGCTAGCAGGAGGTGCTGCAAGGACCAAACCGGCGTCGATGGGCACAACAACGGCAAGGCTATCGGCAAACGGTGGGCTGCATGTTGACAGAGCACCATAGCGTGCGGGAGAAGAGGAACCAGGCGACAACGAGGGAGACAGTGCTTGTGGAAGGGCATTCTCCCCGCTGACCCCTGTCTTTGCTCCTCCGCCGGGGCTGAGCCCTGCCTTTGTCTACTGTTTTGCTGAATTGGTTATTCATCTTTCTGCTCCTGGGTAAGTATAACTTTCAGGAAAATTTTAATGATTTGTTTCTTGAAGATTTTGTAAAGAAAATGTGCAAATGAAATGAGAACTTTGCTTTTCCTGCCTAGCTGTCTGGGGTCTGCCAATATTTAACTCTGATTTACTACAGACTAAGGTCTAGGATTTATGTGGTTGACAATGTTAGATTCATTCCGGACACAATTTTCTAATGAAGATAAAATAATGTGGTTAGATATAGTTGCTGCAAGTGCAAAATTTTATGTTCTCATCTTCTGACATAAATCTGGTATGAAAATAATCAGTTTGCACATGACTCAATTATATGCTTGGGTGTGAAACTTGGCTTGCAGTGGATATACCGGAAAATGATGGTGGCAGCCTGTTGCTGACTGGATATACCGGAAAATGATGGTGGCAGCCTGTTGCTGACTAAGGACTTCCTTAAAAATTGTAAGGAAATGACTGCCATCCCATCAAGGCTGCTTGAAACCAGACCTCGGCCATTTCCCCGGAAGCATCTTAACATAATTGATCCTATGAAGGAAAACAACAATCTGGGGCGTAGTGTCAGTAAAGCTAGGTAAATATCCACTCCCTTCGAGCTCTGTTTGCTCCTGTCCTGCTGGTGCAAGTTTGTTTGATTTGTTTGAATTTATTAATACTTGGTGAGATCTTATTAATTTAGTGGCAGTTTATGTCTCTATTTCTAATTTGAGCAGAAGCTTTGCCGGAGTGTAAATTCGTTTGCCTTATTTTTTGTGATTTTTCTGTAAGAGGCAATTCTAAGGGCAGATTCTGTTCTATTTTTTATCATGCATCGTATTGTTTTCTCTACCAATCCTCTGAGTTGAAGTTCTCAGGAAAGTAAACAGAGACTGCTACTTGTCACACTGTCTTCAAACATGAGGTATGCACGAAAACGAGAAATCATACTGGTAAACCAAACATCAAGACCTCCCATTTTTACTACAAATGCAGCAAATGGTTTAGGTGAGTGACTTCCCTCTCCAGGACATAAATGGATTAGAAAAGGGGGAAAAGAGAATACGTAAAACATCGGAATTTGATTTTTTTTTCTGAGTCTTGCTATCATTGGTGCTAGTGGGTTTTTTTTTTGGCAAATTACAGTTTTTTGTTTTAATTTTGTAATCTATGAATTATTGGTTTATGGCTACCAATTCTTGTGGATGTACAACAAATATTTTCAGTTGCTATGGTGTTTAAATCTATTAGTGGTTGTCCATTTTCTCTTTTATTGAACCATAAACATGACCATCTACTTTGAAAAAAAATCTGGATTTTTTTAACAATCTTATGTAATATTACAAAGTATAAACTAATTGGCAGAAGATACACAATTAATTGTCTTTTCTATATGAAGAAAAAGTTATCTATTAGCATAATAGCCATGTATCCCCCTGACGTTACATAGTGGGACTAGGAGTGAGTTTAGGCTCAATCTGGTTTGGTTAATCGCCGAGGCAACACTACAACAAAACTGGGTATTAGCGACGCTTATTTAAGCGTCACAATACTATGTGTCGCTAAAAAGTGATAATTACTACATATAATAAACCGTCGCAAAAAATACCAATATTAGCAACACATGATACTAAGCGTCGCTAATGGTTGTCTATTAGCGACACATAACTCCAAACGTCGCTAATACGTAACCTTTTAGCTACACTTTAATTTATGTGTCGCTAATACTTACGTTATTAGCGACGCTTATATAAGCGTCACTAAAAGAAATAATTTAAATTTTTTTTAAAAAAAATTCAAAACTATTAATGACGTATACTTACAAACGTCGCTACTAGTATCAACAATAGCGACATTTAACAATCAGCGTCACTAATAATTCTCAATTTTAAAAAAAAAGTAAAAAATAAGAACTAATAGTGACGTCTATGCTATACGTCACTACTACCTAATAGTAGTAGCGACGCATGATAAAATGTGTCGCTACTACCTATTTTTTATTAAAATTTTATTTTAATTTTTTAAAAATTTTATTATTTTATTATTTTTAAAAATAAAAAAAAATAATTAAAATAAAATACTAATATAGACGTATAGATATATACATCGCCAATAAGTATACTAATAGCGACATATATTGTTATACGTCGCTATTAGTATTTTTATTTAATTATTTTTTTATTTTTCAAATTAATTTTAAAGAATAAAAAATATAAAAAAATTAAAATTAGAGGAAAGATAGTGTGTAGGTAGATAGGAGAGGGAAGAGAGAGAGAGGAGAGGGGACTGAAGAGAGAGGAGAAGGAAGAGAGAGAGGGTGGAGAGAGAGAGGGGAGGGAAGAGAGAGAGGGTGGAGAGAGAGAGGGGAGGGAAGAGAGAGAGGGACGGGGAGGGAAGAGAGGGAGAGAGAGAGAGGAGAGAGAGAGAGAGAGGAGAGGGAGAGAGAGAGAGGAGAGGGAAGAGAGATAGAGAGAGGAGAGGGAAGGGAAAAGAGAGAAGAATATTTTTTGATTTTTTTTTAATTTTTTTATTTTTAAAATAAAAAAAATAAAATATAAATAAAATACTAATAGCGACGTATAGGTAGGTTTATACGTCGCTATTAGTACATGTAATAGTGACATATAAGGGTATACGTCGCTAATATGTGTACTAATAGCGACGAATATATCTATATGTCGCTATTAGTATTTTTATTTAATTTATTTTTTATTTTAAAAAATTAATTTTAAATAATAAAAAAAATTAAAACTTCAAATTAGAGGAGAGAGAGGGGAGGGAAGAGAGAGAGAGGAGAGGGAAGAGAGAGAAAGAGAGTGGGAGGGAAGAGAAAGATAGAGGTGATGCACTGAAATAATGTTCAATAAAATATTTTCAAATTTCGAATTGCAATCCTATTTTGTGTTAATTCATTGATGATTTGGGCTATTTATGTTTTGAATAAGTTAGTCGGACCTTAATTGAGTTTACATGTCTAAACAAGCTTCAACAGGATACAACTGGAAGAGAAAGTTAAGCCCAACTACCCAAAGCTATTTAAAAGTCAAGAATATGCTCCTAATGGTCTAAACATGCATTGAATGGTCGAACACAACCTTGTGGACCCGTTTGATTTGAAATTTGTATGAATAGAACTAAATTATGAAAGAATCTGATTTGGACCGATTAACACAACCTTACTATTTCGATCATATCTTTTTATATATAATTCAGATTGATACGATTCTGGTGGTAATGGAAAGAAGACTTCCGTGGCTATAAGTGTTGTTTTGGGAAGAAATTCTAAATTCCTAAGATATATGGGTTAAATCAGACAATCAATCAGGATGTGATCTAGAGATATGATTTAACTTTCCTCTTTGAAGCAACCCCTTCTATTCCTCTAAATAGAAGGGTGGACGTGATAGATGGATCATTCTCTCTTCTTTAGAGCTCTCTTCCCCTATTTTCTTCTCTTATTTTATAATTTTATTTTTAGTTTTATTATAATGGCTTTCTAAAGTTCTCAAGCTAAAGCTATGAATGAAGCTTGTACTTGATGTTTAATGGATACATTGATTTAACTAAGTTTTTTTATCATTCTAAATTGATGTTTTATATTTAAGGAGTTTATAATCTATATAATTATTTCATTCAACATTGACGAAAGGCACGCCGAATGCTTATAATTCCCTGTGATCATATACTTAATATTTTCACGTAGTAAACAATCAATTACTATTGCTCTATTTCAAAGTTCTTTAAAAGATAAATTTTTCGATTGAGACAAATTTTCATTTGATCTTAATTGAGTTATCATTTGAATGAAGTATACATTAGAGATTTATTACAAGTGGATTTTCGATGCCTTATCTATTTCACTTTCCTTCTCTATTCTATTCTCTTCGTAATAGTTTTCTGTGCCACACAAGGCTTTCCCTATGAATCGACCTTGTTTACTATAGTTGACAAGTAAAAAAAAGAAATCTGAACTAGACTCCTTCATAGTCTTAGTTTGGACGTAACAACAAATTGACGCCGTTGCAGGGGGTTACAACGTGTGACAAGAATCCGTTACGAAAAAAAAACTCACTCTAACTTTATTAATTCTCTAACTTTTATTTTTTGCACACTAACTCTTTGAATTCAATCATTTACTTTATGTCATTTACTTTTAGTACTTAAATTTTATAATTTTTCTTTTTTTTGAGATTGGAGGCACTACCTACATTACTACCAAAAAACTTTTAGGATCAAACATGTACCTTGATAGTGTCATTGGCCTTATTTTGCAATTTTAATTTTTGTCCATTAACTTCTAACTCTCTAACTTTTTATATTTTGTCATTTAATTTTTACACTTTTACTTTCGTTTGTTACTAAAAAAAAAAAAATATTGTTGCATGTTCACATGGGTATGTGATAATTCTGGATGATTAAAAAAGTTAACAAATCTTTTAAAAATTATCTTTATTTTGATACAATGGAGGATCTAAGAACTAATGAGGAACTAAGAAGATATAATGGGGATAATAATGCACAAAATGTTCAAGTTAAAACCTTGCGCGATTATTTACAACCAACTAGATCAAGTTCTCCTTCTTACATGATTTTTCCAACTAATATGGGTGGTTTTGAACTCAAGCCGGGTGTAATTCAATTACTACTAAAATTTCATGGCTTAGATTCGAAAAGCCCATATTTGTATTTAAAAGAGTTTGAAGAGGTTTGTGCAACTTTGCCAAACCAAAATATTTCAAATGATGTTATTCGATTAAAACTTTTTCCATTTTCTTTAAAGGAAAAAGCAAAAAATTTGTTGAATTCTTTGAAGCCAAGATCCATTGGAACATGGCAAGAAATGCAAAGAGAATTTTTGAAAAAGTTTTTCCCCACCTATAGAACTAATACACTTAGAAAGAACATCATGAATTTTTTACAAAAAGAAAATGAGACTTTCTTTCAATGTTGGGAAAGATTTAAAGAATTTTTGTTATTGTGCCCACATCATGGATATGAAACAAGTGGACAAGTTGAGATTTTTAATAGGGAAATTAAATATATTTTGCAAAAAATGGTAAATCTAAATGGTAAAGATTGGTCTTCACGGCTAACTGATGCTCTTTGGGCTTACCGTACCGCTTTTAAGACCCCTATTGGAATGTCTCCCTACCGTTTGATTTTTGGAAAAGCTTGTCACTTGCCTGTAGAGTTGGAACATAGAGCATATTGGGCAATCAAAGCTTTGAATTTTAATTTTGACAAGGCTGGCTTAAATAAAAAATTACAAATCAATGAGTTAGAGGAAATTCGACATGATGCTTATGAGAGTTTAAAATATTTACAAAGAGAGAATGAAGGCTTTTCATGATAAAAACATTTTACAAAAAACTTTTGAGCCCTTTCAAAAAGATTTACTGTACAACTCTCGACTTCATCTCTTTCCAGGAAAATTAAGATCACGTTGGACAGGTCCTTTCATTATCAAAACTGTTTTTCCTTATGGAACTGTTGAAATTGAAAACCTAAAAAAATGGTGATGTTTTCAAAGTTAATGACCAACATTTGAAACCATTTTTAGACCATTTTGTCCCTGAAGTTGAGTCTGCATCTCTTGAAAATCCAAGTTATGAGGGTTGATTTTCTTTTCATGTTTATTTTTTCCAAAAAAAAAAACAAAATTTTTTTTTACATTGAGGACAATGTTTAGTTTAGGTTTGGGGGTGTAGAAAGTTATTTTTTTTATTTTTTTTAGTTTACTTTAAAAAATAAAAAATTTTAAAAAATTAATTAGATTTATTTTATTTTATGTTTTTGCTTATTTACATTGAGTCTTATTCTAAACATGTGACTTTATTTAATGACATCAAACTACTTAGAATATGACTTGACAGATTTAATGATTTTGAGTTCTGGTTACTTCATATTGGTTTCTTGTGCTCCTATTTTGAAAAAAACTAAGAAAGACATTTGCCTAAGTGAGAATTCGAGCCTTTGATTATAATCTTACATCTTGGTGGATATCATTGAATCTAAGTAATTATTTTCTTATTAGAGTAAAACTTTGGCATGATCTAGTAGTATTCATGTTATCATGACAGAGTTTTGAGCTTCACTATTCTTGGTTTGTAGAACAGTCGAGGACTTTTTGTCAACACAATTCAGGTTGATTGTATAATGTGCTCAAGAAAAAAAAAAGGTGAAAAAAAAATATATGAAAAATTGTAAAGAAGTAAAGTCACTCTATTGAGTAGACTGGGACTTGGCGTGCCTCACTAAGCATAGGGTGTTCGAGTCAAAAGGTAGAGTTGACTAATTTATGACATGCATAGCCTTGAAGCTTATTTGGTTCAGGTTATTAAGCCTGATGGGTGCTTTAACACCTAGTGCCCTGAGCCAACTGGATTGGGAGTCACTGGCCTAACACTTGTTACATGGATCTTATAAAAAGCTTAAAAGGCTAAGCCTTACACATGTCATGTGAGATGAGCATAAAATTCTAGTAGAACATTATGCAATTATATCTTGAATAAGTTGTTAGGTGATCTAGGGTGTTTTACTTTTCAAGGAAGGTTTTGCATGATTCTCTAATATGATCTCTTGAAGATGAATGGATGCTAATGTCTATTTTTTAGTGTTAAAATTGAAATAGCTGAGTGGACATGAGACACATTTAGTTGTTTGATTCATGAGAATGAGATTGTATAAGTACTTAGCAATGTCTATTTTTCTAAAACTATTATGTATGTATGAGTACTTGCCACCAATATGAAGTTGTTAGAATGAATTATTGTTTCATAAGACAAGTTATATTATGCATGATTGATTTTACTAAATGAAGTCATATGTTTAGGAGGAGTAGATTTGTAAATTTGACGTGGTTTTAATTTTAATTTTCTTTTATCATTCTAGTTTTGAATTTTGTGGGTAGATTCACTGTAAACCCTCACGAGACACAACTTGTCCACTAGTGTAAGCTAGGGGTTTAAAGGCTTGTTGCATATGCTAAATGTAATCGAGATTTCTTGCGAAAGTGCAGTAATTAGTTTTGTTTTCTATTATTTTAATTTTTGTTTTGCTCGAGGACTAGCAAAAAGTAGGTTTGGGGGTATTTGATGCACTGAAATAATGTTCAATAAAATATTTTCAAATTTCAAATTGCAATCAAATTTTGTGTTAATTCATTAATGATTTGGGCTATTTATGTTTTGAATAAGTTAGTCGGGCCTTAATTGAGTTTACATGTCTAAACAGGCTTCAATAGGATACAACTGGAAGAGGAAGTTAAGCCCAACTACCCAAAGCTATTTAAAAGTCAAGAATATGCTCCTAATGGTCTAAACATGCATGGAATGGTCGAACACAACCTTGTGGACCCATTTGATTTGAGATTTGTATGAATAGAACTAAATTATGAAATAATCTGATTTGGACCGATTGACACAGCCTTAGTATTTCAATCACATCATTTTATGTATAATTCGGATTGATACAATTCTGGTGGCAATGAAAAGAAGACTTTCGTGGCTACAAGTGTTATTTCGGGAAGAAATTCCAAATTCCAAAAATATATAGGTCCAATCAGACAATCAATCAGGATGTAATCTAGAGATATGATTTCACTTTCTTCTTTGAAGCAACCCCTTCTATTCCTATAAATAGAGGGGTGGACGTGATAGATGGATCGTTCTCTCCTCTTTGTAGCCCTCTTCCCCTATTTTCTTCTCTTATTTTATAATTTGTTTTTAGTTTTATTGTAATGGCTTTCTAAAGCTCTCAAGCTAAGGCTAGGAATGAAGCTTGTACTTGATGTTTAATGGATACTTTGATTCAAGTAAGTTTTTTTTATCATTTTAAATTGATGTTTCATATTTAAGGAGTTTATAATCTATATAATTATTTGATTCAGCATTGACGAAAGGCAAGCCGAATGCTTATAATTCTCTGTGATTATATACTTAATACTTTCACGTAGTAAACAATCAATTACTATTGCTCTATTTCAAAGTTTTTTAAAAGATAAATTTTCCAATTGAGACAAATTTTCATTTGATCTTAATTGAGTTATCATTTGAATGAAGTATACATTAGAGATTTATTGCAAGTGGATTTTTGATGTCTTAGCACTTTCTCTTTAATTGTCTCTTATTATTTATTTCACTTTCCTTCTCTATTCTATTCTCTTCGTAATAATTTTCTGTGTCACACAAGGTTTTCCCTGTGGATCGACCTTGTTTACTATAGTTGACAAGTAAAAAAAAGAAATTTGAACTAGACTCCTTCATAGTCTTAGTTTGGACGTAACAACAAGAGGACAGGGAAGAGAGAGAGAGAGGAGAGGGGAGGGAAGAGAGAGAGAGAGAGAGGAGAGGGGAGGACAGAGAGAGGAGAGGGAGGGGAGGGAAGAGAGAGGGAGAGATTGGGGAGGGAAGAGAAAGAGAGAGGATAGGGAAGAGAGAGAGGGAGGAGAGGGGAGGGAAGAGAGAGAGAGAAGAGAGGGGAGGAGAGAGAGAGGGGAGGGAAGAGAGAGGGAGGGGAAGGGAAGAGAGGGAGAGAGAGAGGAGAGGGGAGGGAAGAGAGGGAGAGAGAGAGGAGAGGGAAGGGAAAAGAGAGAAGAATATTTTTTTGATTTTTTTTAAATTTTTTTATTTTTAAAATAAAAAAAATAAAAATAAAAATAAAATACTAATAGCAACGTATTGGTTTATATGTCGCTATTAGTACATGTAATAGCGACTTATAAGGGTATACGTCGCTAATAAGTGTACTAAGAGCGACGTATAGTTAGCTATTAGTATTTTTATTTAATTTATTTTTTATTTTTAAAAATTAATTTTAAATAATAAAAAATTTTGAAATTTGAAATTAGAGGAGAGAGAGGGGAGGGAAGAGAGAGAGAGGAAAGAGAGAGAGAGGGGAGAGAAGAGAGAGAGAGTGGGGAGGGAAGAGAAAGAGAGAGGATAGGGAAGAGAGGGAGAGAGGAGAGAAGAGAGAGAGAGTGGGGAGGGAAGAGAAAGAGAGAGGACAGGGAAGAGAGAGAGAGAGAGAGGGGGGAGGGAAGAGGGAGGAGAGAGGGGAGGGAAGAGAGAGAGAGAGTGGGTGGAGAGAGAGGGGAGGGAAGAGAGAGAGAGAGAGAGAGAGAGAGAGAGTGGGTGGAGAGAGAGGGGAGGGAAGAGAGAGAGAGAGAGAGAGGAGAGGGGAGGGAAGAGAGGGAGAGGGGGAGGGGGAGGGAAGAGAGGGAGAGGGAGAGAGAGGAGAGAGGGGAGAGAGGAGAGAGAGGAGAGAGGAGAGGGAAGGGAAAAGATAGAAGAATATTTTTTTAATTTTTTCAAATTTTTTTAAAATTTTTAAAATAAAATAATAATAAAATACTAATAGCGATGTATAGGTTTACACGCCGCTAATCGTACATGTAATAGCGACGTATATGGGTGTACGTTGCTAATACGTGTACTAATAGCAACTTATATAACTATACGTCGGTATTAGTATTTTTATTTAATTTATTTTTTATTTTTAAAAATTAATTTTAAATAATAAAAAAAATTAAATTTGAAATTAGAGGAGAGAGGGGAGGGAAGAGAGAGAGGGCATGGAAGAGAAAGCGAGAGGGGGTGGAGAGAGAGGGGAGAGGAGAGGGGTGGGAAGAGAGAGGGGAGAGAAGAGAGGGGGTGGAGAGAGAGGGGAGGGATGATAGAGAGAGAGGAGAGGGGAGGGAAGATAGAGAGAGAGGAGAGGGGAGGATAGAGGGAGAGAGAGAGGAGAGGGGAGGGAAGATAGAGAGAGAGGAGAGGGAAGGATAGAGAGAGAGAGAGAGGAGAGGGGAGGGGGAGGGAAGAGAGAGGGGAGAGAGAAGAGAGAGAGGAGAGGGACGAGAGAGAGAGAGAGGAGAGGGAAGAAAGAGAGGGAGAGGGAAGAGAAAGAGAGAGGAGACGGAAGAGAGAGAGAGAGAGAGAGAGAGAGAGAGGAGAGGGAAGAGAGAGAGGGGGAGAGAAGAGAGGGTGGTGGGGAGAGAAGAGAGAGAGGGGTGGGAAGAGAGAGGAGGAGAGGGAAGGGAAAAGAGAGAAGTTTTTTTTTGATATTTTTTAATTTTTTATTTTTAAAATAAAAAAGAATAAAATAAAATTAAAATATTAATAACGATGCATATGTTTATACGCCACTATTTGTAAATGTAATAGCGATGTATAAGGGTATACGTCGCTAATACATGTACTAATAGCGACGTATATGAATATATGTTGCTATTAGTATTTTTAGTTAATTTTTTTTATTTTTAAAAATTAATTTTAAATAATAAAAAAATTAAATTTGAAATTTGAGGAGAGAGAAGGGGAGAGAAGAGAGGGAGAGAGAGGGGAGGGGAGAGAGAGAGAGAGGAGAGGGAAGAGCGAGAGAGGGAGGAGAGAGAATATGTAGAGAGAGGAGTGGGGGAGAGAATTACGGTTTTGGCGACGTTTTATAAAGTGTCACAATTATTTAATAATTGCAACATTTTTTAAACGTCGGTAAGAATTATTTTATGATACGCTTGAGCTAAGCGTCGCAAATGATTTCGTGCACGCGCCAGACAAAAATGGGCCGCGAGGGGCAAAATTTTTGCTCCGCGCGGGTGTTTTTCTTCTACACCGTCGTCCTCTGCCGCCGTCCGTCTTCCTTCTACAGCCCTTGTCTCCCGCTCTTCTGCCGCCCACTTGGCTCCGTCTACCCCACACCCCCCATGGCTCCTCCCCTCCCGTCCTCCACCCCTTAGACACCTTCCGATGCCCGCGACCGGCCGCAGCCACCCCGATCCACTCCTTCCCCGGCATCCCCGCTCCGATCTAGTCCCGGCCACCCCGCAACCGTCCCCGGTCCTCACAGTCCTGGCCTTCCTCTTGGCCGCTCCTCCCCTTGTCTGCCCCACCACTTAGCCGCCTTCAGCCACCCGCGTCCGGTCCCGGACACCTCGATTCACTCCGGCCCCGGCCACCCCGTTCCCCTCCGGTGCCAGCCACCTCGTGTCCACCTCCGGCCCTATATCCCCGGTGCTTACAATCCCGGCTTCCCTCTCCCGCTGCCCCATCTCCACCGGAACCAACCCCCTTCCGGGACTATGGGGGGCCTGCCGCCCCCTCTCTCCCCTCTGTCCGCCCACCTCTGGTGAGAAGGGGGAGTGGGCAGCCGGCCACCCCCCTCCCTCCAACTCCCACTCCCCCTTCTCCTTCGCCCCCCCCCCCCCCCCCCCCAAATCCGCCTTGTGCTCAACAGAGGGAGAGGGGGGGCGGACTGGATTCCGGTTTCCCACCGGAATCCAGCCAACCACCCCACCTCCTCCCTCTCCCAGTGTCCCCCTTCATCTCCTCGATCACCACACCCTCCGTGCCCCAACCTCCCACCGGCGTCGGATTCGGCACTTCAGCCGGATTCCGGTGTTGTTTTTTTAAAATTTTTCTAAAGTTTTCAGCGACACTTATACAAGCGTCACTGAAGACTTTTTTATTTTTTTTTAATTTTACGAAGTATTAGCGACGCTTGACAAAGCGTCCCTAATACATAAAAATGTTTTGTTTTTAATATGTTTTTTTATTAACGAGGTTTTAAAAAAAAATTAATTTTTTTATTAGTGACGCTTACAAAGCGTGGCTAATATGTTGTTATTTATTTTTTTAAATAATTTTTTATATTAGTGACGTATAGGAAAGCATCGCTAATAATCAAGTATTAGCGACGCTTTATTATTATGCGTCGTGAATAATTTTACTATTAGCAACGCTTTTGTATGCGTCGCTAATACTAAAATTATTAGCAACATATATATAAATGTCGTTAATGTGCACTATTAGCAACTCTTTCCCTAAGTGTCGCTAATGATCAATTGTGACTCGTTTTTTAACGATGTAAGTAGCAACGGTTTTTAAGCGTCGCTAATAGTAATTAGCAACACATATATTATTATTATTAGCGACGCTTATAAGCATCACTAATAGTCATTTTTGTTGTAGTGCAATATCATCTCTTCAATGCATAATTTGTTACCCATGTGAAACTAAGTTTTGGGTTGCTACTCATGATCTTGCAATAACTTTAGCCCAAATAAGTGTTATTTCCATTGCAGGAGCACAATTCATTCTCCCCCATTGCTGGAGCACAGTTAGTTCTCTTGTTGCGGCTTAGCTGATGGATCTATTGACTTTCGGTTTGCAGTGGCTAAGAGGTCATCCGTATTTGATGATCCGGCCTTGGAAATACATGAACTAACTGCTTTGACAAAGAATGAGATTACTACATTAAATATGGCACTGGCAGATTTGCAATCTCTTCACATTGAAGAGGCTGATGGAAACTTGTCCAAGGATAGTGCAGTTCACTCAACAACTATTTGTGATGATCTAAAGAACTGACTTATGGTCACCACAAAATAGTTTAAGGATGTTCTTACTACAAGAACAGAGGTCAAATTCTAAATGAATGATTTTATTGATTAGGGTAGATTAGATATCTTTTTTTTTTCTTTTTGTCTTTGTGAGTTATATGGATTGATTTCACTGCAGAACCTCAAGGCTCATGAAAACAAGAAGCAAATATTTTCCACCAGTGCATCAGCAGAGAATTCTTTCATTCGTAATGCCAAAAATATCACTGAAGCACCTCCATGGTCTAATACGTCTAATGCATCTGGCGCATCCTCTTCCTCAGGGTAAGCTTTGTGTTTGTTCTTCTTCAGAGCAATCATGTTATATAAATGTGCTTTTTTTCAATTAGCTCATGAATTAAAGATGTCTTTTTTAATATTTTTAATAATTGGAGTTTAGAAATATCTATGCTTTAAGTGGAAAATATGCAGAGCTGCTCTACCACTTTATTACTTTTTTGTGCATTTTTTAGTTGGCATTTGAATGTGATGTTGGAATGAATGTGATTTTTGTTGCGGCTGAGGTTGCTCCATGGAGCAAGACTAGGGGGCTTGGTGATGTTGTCACAACCTAGATTTTTAAAAGCATTTTTAAATAGTACAAACGGTAAGTAGCAAGAAAATTTTTTTTCTTTAAATACAAAACAAACCCTTCGATTAAGGGGCTGTTTGGGTACTGAATCGGTTCACGATTCAGTCGATTCTATCACGATTCAGGGGAGAATCGTCTGAAGTCTGTTTGGATAATGAATCTAAACTGAATTAAAAATTCAGGCTGAAATGCGATTCAGTCACGTTTCAGTCCTGAATCACTGAATCTCCTCGCGAGGAGATTCAGTCAATTCACGAAAATGCGTGAAAATAGAATCACGCGTTTTGGCATATTTCCAGCCATTACCCCAGCCCTATCATAAAAAATTTCTCCATTCAAAGGGTATATTTATAAATTTACCTAAAAATTCTAAAATTCTGACATGAAACCAAATTCACTATCCAAACATGATTCCATCTAAAAAATTCTGTACCCAAACGAAATTCTATTTCTCTACTGAATCGACTGAATTAATTCACAAAAATTCTAATTCACTACTGAAAAAATTCAGTACCCATACGAGTCCTAAATATCCAGGTCATGATAACTAGGGTTCACAAATACAAATATCAAATCATATGATATTATTTAACATCTAAAAATTTATAAAGACCAGCTCATCCATCTAAGTACAAGTCCGTCATCCATTCGAAAATAAACAACTAAGTTGACTCTCACGCTAGTGAAACACTTACATACCAAAGTTGCAGAAACGCATAAACATCTTCTTGTGCTCGCCTGTCTTGATCTCACTTGTCGTCGCCTAGAGAATCTGCAACTAAGCAAACCAAATCACAACACAACAATGGAACATTTCTGCCCTTAGCAGAAGAGCTTCCAAAGGACAAAAGATTTAATTTATATTTTTTGGATCAGGCCAACATCAGCCGATGTTAGTTGCCTACGTACTCATCAGAAAACATCTCCAATGTTTCCAATAAGATCGGATCCAGACGTAGTTCTGCCTAGAAACTACTCTATCCTACGAAGCATAGCATCACACATGCAATGCTTAGATATTTTCAACCTACATTTTAGTAAGTCTTTTAACTATTCTACTTGTCTAATTAACAAGCAATATCAACAATGTTATTAATTATCTCACAACTCTTGTTCAATAATTAATACTATCAAATCTGTAACTAAGAGATGACTCGCCCGTCGAGAAATCTCCAAACATAGTACTCCAACCTTGGAGTAGACTACTTAATAGCAGCTTGACCCAAATCCCCAAAGCTCTCAATAGCTTGCCACGAATCTGGAGAAGAGGATCCCAACTGTGCTCATGGACACAGATTGGCGAGAAGTACAAGCCTTCCATGATGCTCATACAACTCCGCTTTTTGTGTGTACTAAATAGTTTTGGGAAGACCGGCGGGAGACCCGTGGTAAAGACCCTCTGGTCAATACCCAAACCGTCGTGGCGATGAAGAAGAATATCGCAATCTCCAGCATTATCTATAGAAGCCTCAGGTCTTTATGACCATTGACTCTACCAAACATCTGAACTTAGACTAGATTATTTCCATCTAGTCAAGTATCCACTCAACCATTTTGGTCCTTTTCACCTTGTGAATCAACCCAATAAATAGCTCATCCACTGAGCTATGACTCAAAGAACATCCCATAACCATCCTCAGTTCATTAACCAAGGTAAAATTCTATGTCAAGGCCCCGTTCAATCCATGAACCGGTCCCAAACCCTATTGAGGGTATTTTAATCTTTATCTTGATTAGATGTTCTCCCTCCAAACCAACAGCAACCCATGTCTCTTGATTAATCTTAAGTTACTGATATGAATCAATGCATCAATATCAAAAGCATGCATCATCATAAATAACATACAATCATACAAATGTATAAATAATAAACAAAGGCCCATTGCATTCATTTGCAGGTCTAGGGCTCGGAGAATTCAAGCCCGAGAGTTTAAACAACTCTAGCGCATCATGTGAGTTACATATATGACACTCTAGTCAATCGGTGCACTCAGTTGAAGACACATGAAATGCACTGCTTTAAACCTGAGAATTAGGGTTCTACCCCTTATTTCCCGTGACACTGTGACCCGACAAGGTCTTTGTGTCACCTATTGGTTATACTCCTTCCTTTTGAAGTCATTTATAGGGTACCCTAACTCTTAATTAACTAGGTCATCCGTTTCAACAGAAACAAAATATATTGCCCCTAAGGGCGTTAGGGTAATTTTACCACCTATGGTATGGTACCCTCTCTTGGGTCATTCTGGTCATTTTACTGCTCATTTATTGATTTAAGTCATTGACCTCTCACAAGGCTCCACTCTTAGACCGACTCATGCTTCCATTCACACGAATGTGGGCAGGTCCACTCAAAGGGGTATTTCTGTCATTTGGTTTAAGGCCTTAATGATATTTGATGGGTCCAAAATTGAACTCAATCTTACTACTTGACTTCATGGACTATGTGTAATTTTCCTAACGTGTGACGGGGTCGTGAACCCCTTGAACTGACCCAAGTTTTGACTAACGGTTTACTATAAATCCTAAGGGCAAAAGGGTCAATTAACCACTCACTGGGATTTTTATTCACTATGATATTTGTCCTATAAATAGGTTACCCATTAAAATATCATTGATAATTTTTCCAAATTTTAAATCAACTCCTATGCCTCTAAACCGGGGCCCCAAAATTGGGTAAATAGTTTTCACATGATAATTTAACTACAAAGGTAAAAGGGTTATTTTACCATCTCTGGGATTTTTTCCAGGTCTGAAACTTGGTCATAACACTCGTATCCCTCTCAAAGTCCATGGGTAATTTTTCTAAAATTTTAGAACAAGTATAGACCCTTGAACCGGACCCGGTTCAACCCCCACTTTTATTTCTCTTTTTATTTATATTGTTGACCTAGACCGAATCCGGGCCAGGCCCAGATCAGTCGGGTCCGGACCAGCGATGACGGGTCGTCTTCTTTGGTTCCGGCCAGCAGGAACACCTGCTGGCCTCCGGCCGCCACTGTTAGCCGACGGGCTTGGCCAATAAGATTGCCTCCAGGAGGCGATTCCGTTAGACCTAGTCCCGTCGGTGCACGGTGGCTGCCAAGCGGTCTGCAAAGTGGCTAGATTTTTCTTCTGCC